>CM060909.1:261378521-261978521 GCA_030737875.1 Allium sativum | reverse complement strand
TAAAAACACAGTTCACGACAAATCCAAAATCATCTTCCATTAAATATGGAATCTTCACAGAAATCGGATCAATATATAATCGATATAAATTTCCGTATCAGACTAATTATATAAATGGAATAACGGCAAGGCCTTTAAATTCCATATATAGTAACAGTCTTCATTCACAGAAGCTCATCTCAATTATTACCAAATCTAATTCCATTCAACTCCAATTTAATATATTAAATTGGAAAACTTTACTTTGGAAAATTTACATTTAATTCTTAATAAAATATTTATATAACTCCAAAATTATATTTTCACTGTTCATCGGGTTAAAGAACGAATGTCTTTAAAAACACAGTTCACAGTAAACCCAATTCACATTTCATTTTATCCCAATTACAAAATATAATTGGAAAATCTAATAATCTTAATTAAAAGATTTATTCTTTCATATGGGGTTTAAGAAAGTGTTATTGAAGACACCATTCACAACAATCCCAAAAGGCCCATACAGTCGGTTTCCAATAACGGCCACCGAACTGCATATATAGCGACTTTTTTTAAATTTGATTTGGATATAATTCCAAATCTAGCCGTTAGATTTCAAATTTCTTATATTCATTGGAAATCTCTTTTCGATACAAACCCAACAGTTCCAGATTTAGGAGAATCCGACGGTCGGATCTCCCGTTACGCCGATTTGAAGTTAATGGTCGAAATTTGCGAACGGTCGCTGCGCGGCACGCTCTATTCAGGCCATTTAAATATATATAATATATATATATATTATATATCGTTGATTTCCATTTAAATCGTATTTATAAAATATTTATAACTTCATTTCAAAACGATTCCAACTTCATTTTCAATTTTAAATAAAAAATGAATATTCTACGTCTTTATCATATTAAAATGATAATATTTTCAAAATATTATATTTTAAAATCACTTCCTTTCAACCTTCATTATAAAATGAACAAAATCGATCGATAAACCCATTTGGGTTGAAAATGGCGTTGGCTACTTAACTCGGCTTCATATTTTTATATTTTTATGTCCATTCAAAATAGAACATCAAATCATAATCTTATTCTTCATTGAACATTATTTTAATTTATATATATATAATTCGTTCGGCGATTCCAAAACCATTTATTTTGTTACATATAAAAAGAATATTTTTAATGAACAAAAATATATTTCATTATATTTGCATTTTATACGCTTCATATTCACATTAAAAAGAATATTTTAATGAACAAATATATATATATTACATAACGTGTACATTTTTATATATTCCTATTCACATTAAAAAGAATATTTTTAATGAACAAATATATTTTTCATTACATGTACATTTTTATAGATTCATATATATATAATAGAAAAAAGCAATTTTTATTGTTCAAAAGTTCTATTCAATACATGAATATTTTATTCACTTCATTAACATGTTAAAAATAATATTTTTATCTAACAAAAATGTATTTTAACATATGCTTCTTTTATTCTTTATACATGCAATAAAAATGTGATTTTTATTGTTAAAACATTTTATTTTAAAATATTCTTTATTTTTAAAGATTATTTATTTTAAATTATTCTTTACACTAGAATGTTCTTTTCAATAAAATGTTCTTTTCATCAAAATATTATTTTCATTAAAATATTATTTTCATTAACATATTCTTTTACACTAACATATTCTTTTACACTAACATATTCTTTTACATTAAATTATCCTTTTACATTAAAATATTCTTTTACGTTAAATGTCCCTTTACATTAAAGTATTCTTTTACATTAAATTGTCCCTTTACATAAAAATATTCTTTTACATTAAAATGTCCCTTTACATTAAAATATTCTTTTACATTAAAATGTCCTTTTACATTAAAATATTCTTTTACATTAAAATGTTCTTTTAATTTAAAAATGTTATTTTATTCTAAAGTGACCTTTTATTCTAAAATGATATTTTATTCTAAAATGATCTTTTATTCTAAAATGATATTTTATCTTTTATTCTAAAACGATATTTTATTCTAAAATGAAATTTTATTCTAAAATGATATTTTATTCTAAAATGATCTTTTTTCTAAAATGATAATTTATTCTAAAATGATCTTTTATTCTAAAATGATCCACTACAAGATGAACAGTGAATAGCGACGGCAAATAGTCGTTAGCGGTCGACGCAAGCCGTCGCTATTTGCCGTCACTATAAATGTCGTCGCGAGGGAAAAAAGTGACGGAAAAAGCGACGGCTCCATCACTCGTTTAGCAACGACTTGCAACGGATACTTGCCATGTGGCATCATGAGAGGGCAGGTGGTTTTTTTTATCGGGAAGTCGTTGCAAAAGTCGTTACTAATGGTGTCCAACAAGTCGTCGCTATCCGTCGCTCTAGTGCGTTGTTTGCCATCGCTAGCCGTCGTAAAAAAATGACCAAACATACGTCGCCAACCGTCACTAGCCGTCGCAAATATGGAACCCTTTTTCTGCACTACACAGCCATACCTTTCCAACAAGCCTCCACATCAAAACCAATCCACTACCAATCCATCAATATCATTCCAAATTCGTCAATACGCACTCATAAATATAACTACAACACACAATATATCCAAACATTACTAAATTCATCACAATACCATAACATACCATCGTCATACATCCAAAAAACAATATCATCACCATATATCATCGTCCCATCATCACAAAGCATCAAAATACATCAAACCACACCCTACCGTCATCAAATATCATCGTACGTACATAAAGCAAATAAAAAAGTAAGTGTATATACATACCCAAGCACAAGAACAAACAAACTACTCGTCTTCTTCTTCGCTTGTAGCATCCCCACCATCGTCCTCGTCTGGCATCGATCCATGCTCGTCATAATAGCGTGCAATGCGCTCGTCTATCTCCTGAAGCAGCTGGCTTCTTCTCCAATCGTTCATCTCTTCCAGTTGCTCCTTCAATTGAGCTATAGTCTCCTGCTCCATGGACTTCCTATATCCTCGCTGAATATCAATTGCCTGCGAAATAGTTCAAGTTCACATTTATAAATGGACTTGTAATATATACATGGACTTTGAAGATCAATACACATGCCAATTTGAAGCTTCTATATTTATAATGTCAATTTAACATGTTAATATAAAAAGAAGGTAAAAGAATGCATGTTAATTGAATACACTTTAAATGTAAACTTAAATTAAAAAAGGTACCTCCTGATTGCCGAAGCCGTATCGCCTATTACGACTAGGCGGCTTAATAATAGCATCCCAAATACGATCGCACTCTGCAACCGTAAGCTCATCTCGTCCATTGGCCCGAGTCACTCTAGCTGACTCAGCATCATATCTCTCCTACAATACCAATATAATTTCAATACAAATGCCATATAATTTAATAATATAATGTGATATGGACGAATATGAAATATTTTAATTATTAATAAGTATATTTACCATTACGCCCGTAGCCTTGTCGTCCGCCCAATCATATGTCACGTTCCCTTCATCATCAGTATGCTCCACCGCATGAGTATGCCTGAAAACCTCTGCCATCGTAGGCTCCCTTCTATACTTTGTCATCTGGGTATATATACAGTAATGAAATTACTAAAAATAAAAATGAATGATATGCACTCAATTTTTACGTGAACATATGCTAAAAACTATTTCAAATTTATACCAATTCTCTCATATGCTGCTGGAATGATTTTGAGCCACCGCGATGTATCCTAGCTCTATTTTCTTTATTCCTTTGTGCTACTTCCTATTAAATTTGATATATTATTAAATAAAAGAATGCAATCAACATAAATGTGATTATTTTCATTATTCTAAAATGATCTTTTATTCAAAATTATTTATAAAACATTATTTATTATAAAACATTATTTATTTCTGAATCGGAATTCGACTCAATCAATTACCGTATAATTTTAGTTATATGGATTTCAAACACCGCATGTATTCAACAATAATGATAAATAATCATTAAACAATCCATCCACATCCAAGGTGAAATTTATAATTGTGTGAGCATTAAAATAAATAAATAATGCCCATCACAACCTATCAATCCGTCGATTGACATACAACTAAATATTGGGACTAGTGTATGTCAAATATCATCCCAATACCCGTGTGTGGTTTTCAAACAACAACAGTTTATTTAAATAAACCATTGGTTAATAAATTTAACCAATTTTCACTATTCAAATTATAAATGGATATTTATAGTTTAATTTCACTATCACATTAATATTAACATTTTTAATGTGTTAAACATTTTAACAACACAAATAACACACAATACAGTCAATTTACATCGTCTATGGTTTATGGATGAGGAAAGTGATCTAACAGGCATCGTATACAGTTTTATAATAAATAAACTAATAAAAAATCTAAACTGGTAATTCTATATATTTTCCAGTTATGAAAATAAATAAATAACTGTGCAGAATTTTTAGTGAGGAGTTCTCACCTTTGGTTTTGCACTCCGTCAATCTTTAGCGGACGATGGTTTGGATTTGTATTTATTTCCAGTGCGTAGTGATCTTCACCGTGCTTCCAACGCAATCTGCTTTACATGATTTTATATTAAAAATCACATTTTCAAAGCAGCGTTATATAGAATTAGAAATCACATTTTTAAACTGTTCAATATATTTATAAAAAAAATCATATTTTTAAAACGAAATTTTTATAAATAAAAAAAAATCACATTTCTATAACATTATATATATCTTAAAAATCTCATTTTTGACAAGGCTATTTTATTTAAAAATAATGTTATTCATAATTTAAAAACCAATGTTATATATAAATTAAAAATCATATTTTTAATACTGTTATATATATATATATATAGTAAAAATCCTATTTTTATTTACGTTATGTTTACATAAAAATCATATTTTTAAATTTTTATTTTTATTTTAAAAACAATGCAAATTTTCTATTTTAGAACAATGCAAATTTTCTATTTTAAAACAATGCAAATTTTCTATTTTAAAACAATGCAAATTTTCTGTTTTAAAACAATGCAAATTTTCTATTTTAAAACAATGCAAATTTTCTATTTTAAAACAGTGTTATTGATAAATTTAAAAACAATGATTTTTATTAATGCTATTTTATATTTTTAATAACATTGTCATTTATATTTAACAAAACATTGTCATTTATATTTTAAAAACATTTTCATTTATATTTTTTTAAAAGAATTGCTTAAGCATAACTAATCTAATTAATTAAGGGTATTAGTATTACCCTTGTCATCTTCATCTTTCACGGCAAATACTAGAACCCATGACTTTTGTAAATGTGATAACCCTAAACTCTCGTAGTACGAAAGTAAGGATAATAATTGGAATATAACACATAAACAATAACAACAGAACAGAAATATAGAATTACAACAGAAAATGTACATCGAATTATACCGGGAATAAAATATCATCAGAGTTGCGCAGCGGAAGCGTGGTGGGCCCATAACCCACAGGTCCCAGGATCGAAACCTAGCTCTGATACCAACTATGATAACCCCAAACTCCCGTAGTACGAAAGTAAAGATAATCAATGGAATATAACACATAAACAATAACAGTAGAACAGAAATATAGAATAACAACAGAAAATGTACATCAAATTATACTGGGAATAATATATCATCAGAGTTACAATGCATAATAGGATCATACTTAGAACATAATACAATGAGATTGTAACAACCCAGAAAATCAGAGCCAATTTAAATTTTTTATTTTCGTTATTTTATTGAATTTTGAATAGTTAAAATAATTTATTTTAAATAATAATGACTAAAAATTTATTTAAATCGAAGTCAGAACGAATATATTTATTTTAATTTTAAAAGGAATTAGAAATAGCACGGTAGTTTGAAAATTTGAATTTGAACTTTGACTAACTGTACAGGATGAAAAATAAATCGGATTTTAGTGAAACTAAAAATATTAGAATCCGTTTAAAAATATCTTTCCAATGAATCTGAAAAATTGAAATTTTACAGCGGGATTCAAAAGTTATGGCCAGTTGAATATTCAGAATAGTCGCTATGGAATTTAATATAATATATAGCCTGTATAAATAGCCATTTTGCAAACGACCTCCGTTTTCAATGAAACTAACCTGGTTGGATCCGGAATGTCAAATTATTGCAGGATCCCAATTTTCATAATATTTGGAATTAATATGTGAGCGTGGAAAAAGAAAATGTGTTTTGTCAATTTTAGTCAATTTGGATCGACCAGAAAATGACCATTTTTCAAACAGTCTCCAAATTCGGCAAAATTAATTTTATTAGGACTGTATCATCAAAACATAGCTAGATTTATTTTTTGGGAATTTTTGGAGTCAGTATGTGGCCCCGGTAAATTAAAATGTTCGATCAAAGTTAAATAATTAAATATTTTATATTTAAATTTAAAGAAAAACTTATCCAAACAATTGAATTGGCTTATGGGACATATCTCATTGTGTCGGGAATGGGGGTATTTAGCTAGGGACGACACTCATTGGGTTTGATTCAGAGTTAGTAGCGATATAGAAGTTATATTGTAATTAAATGGAATTAAATAAAAATAGAAATACGTATATATACGACGTATAACGTATAACCCTAATCCTAATGTACACAGCCGCCTTTATTACATTCCAATGGCCACCATCCTCCAAATTTACTGTGATAACCCCAAACTCCCGTAGTACGAAAGTAAGGGTAATCATTGGAATATAACACACAAACAATAACAATAGAACAGAAATATAGAATTACAACAGAAAATGTACATCAAATTATACTGGGAATAATATATCATCAGAGTTACACAACATAATAGGATCATACTTAGAAGATAATACAATTTTCAACTTAATATAAAATGTCTACAGCGGAATCAAACATAATACACTAAATGAAGTCTGAACAGCATAATAGAAATGAGAGGATCCATCTTCAACTCCATAGCTATCCAGAATGAGTCTGCTATAACCTGTATACAAGGATGTCAATGTGGAAAAGAGGGCACCCGAGTTTGCAAAGTGAAACAAACTACGAGTCATCATGGGACTGGTATGAGAAATCTACTTAACCTATTTAATAATAAGGCTAATCACAGGACCACGCCGCTAACGCGGAACGGGTTTACTCCATCGGATTGCCAGTGCATAAATAAAGTAAATCGTTAAAAAACGCAATGCTTTTTAGAAAAATGAAACCATTATAAGACTCAAGTCCCATCACACAATGCAATGCAAACCAGAGGATAGAGTTTTACCTTATAATGGTCAAAAATGCTTGATATGATAAAACGGATTTGATATTATTATTAGTGTACATATATTTCAAAAAAAACTTTTCAATCATAATATATCAATCATAGACGGCATAGTTACCATATACTATGTCGCCATATATAGGTTTACAATCAAAAACATATGGGTCGTATTGGAAGTTGGATTTCCAACATGAACCAAGGAAAGGGATCGTCCTTACCGAATTCGAGACAATCTAGCCCATGTCTCAGGAACAGTCACAACTGCACCTAGGAGCCACATGGCCATTCCACAACTAATGTTAGTGAATTATATATAGTTTTCCTGAATAATACATCTCCCTGCCCTATGGGGCGTAAATAGAGCCACTAGGGACTCAAATCCGAGGTACCTCGCTTTCCATCATCCACATAAGTAAAAATATCTGGGCTTGTAAAACCCAGACACCACTCCTAGCTAGAAAGAAAAGCATGTTCTCCCTGGATCCTTCTCCCGTTTTTGGTTCATACCAGGGTGTGAGGCTCGCGAAGTAACGCTATACACAAAGCTATGCTAAAATAAAGCTGTGCTTTGATCATTAACCACAAGGCTCTGCTTTTCAACAATAAGCCTTGATCATTTGCATCTTGGCATGCCACACTGACAATTCACGCCATACGATCGATAACTATCAATATATAACCTCTGAGCTCGTGCGTCTCAGAGAATGGTGTTAAGCAAGAGAATAAATTCTCTGCCACCAATCGGATATATATTGAATAGAAATCAATTTACATGGAATGAAATCCAATGTCAAACACACATCCATTTACAAGTCTGTTCTGGGTCTGAACGAAACTGGAGATACCTTATTCCTCGTCCCGTATGTCCAATACGGAAGAGAGGTACTCGTTTATTCGGACAATCAACAAGTACGTCCGGACAACTACGACTTTAACCCTTTACTAGGAGCTAACCAATGCCGGGTATCAGTAGTTATCCATTCGATGTGAAGATCAACAATCTTCAATCACCGTCTTCAAATCTTCGACTTCCAATCGTCGTATAATTATTTGAAATGAGAGTTAACTCGGATTTTCCAAATAATTCTCGAATATATAAAATTTAAATCAATTCTTTTTCATTCCATATCGTTTATAATATTTTATAACGATTTATCGCTATTTTTATTTATTTAAAAATAGCCATTTTTAATTAAACAACGCTTCAGGTCATTACATGGCCCTGGCGCTGTTTTCATCAAAATTTGATTTACACATTTCTCAAAATCTAATCGTTGGATCTTAACAAATTTCATATCGTTGGGAAGATCTTTCAAAAACAAACCCAACGGTTCCAGTTTTGGGAAAATCCGACGGTCGGATCTTTCGGTATAATCGTTCGAAGTTACGATTTCAAAACACGAACTGCAGCAGCGCGACTCATTTTATTTTAATTTCTATTTATATATAAATATATAAATATAAACCGTTCGACGATTTCAACATCATTTTCAATTCAACATTAATTTCTTTTATATATGAAATCATATATTGCATTAAAAATGAAATTTTTAATGTTAATACAAATTCTTCTAGCATTGATTCTTTTATATGATTCATATATTACATCAAAATGTAATTTATTTTATCATTCATCTATTACATTAAAATTGTTATCTTTTTATTTATCCCTTTATTACATTGAAAAATGTAATCCTTTATTTCAATATATTATTACATTGAAAATGTAAACTTTTATTTCAATATATCATTACATTGAAAAATGTAATCTTTTATTTCAATATATTATTCAATGTATTATTACATTGAAAAATGTTAACTTTTATTTCAATGTATTATTATATTGAAAAATGTAAACTTTTATTTCAATATATCATTACACTGAAAAATGTAAACTTTTATTTCAATATATCATTACATTGAAAAATGTAAACTTTTATTTCAATGTATTATTACATTGAAAAATGTAATCTTTTATTCAATGTATTATTACATTGAAAAATGTAAACTTTTATTTCAATATATTATTACATTGAAAAATGTAAACTTTTATTTCAATGTATTATTACATTGAAAAATTCAAACTTTTAATTCAATGTATTATTACATTGAAAAATGTAATCTTTTATGTAATCCTTTCTTACAATAAAAAAATGTAAAATTTCTATGTAATCTTTTTATTACATTGAAAAATGTAAATTTCTTATATAATCTTTTTATTACATTGAAAAAAGTAAATTTCTTATATAATCTTCTTATTACATTTAAAAATGTAAATTTCTTATATAAACACATTTTATATAGCAATTGTGACGGCCGGGAATTTAGCTCGATCCGAATCAGTCGTTAAACCGATCTAGACCGTTCGAAACCCCTGATCGTTGAGAACAGGATAAATCAGAACACAAACAGAAGAACATTTCATTGCTATTACAACAATTCCATCAGATTACAAGAATATACAGAGTATAAAAGAATAAATTACATTTGATAAATATCAGAGATTACAATAAATTACATAGCAGCGGAAAATAATACAAAGCACAACTGAAGGTGATATACGGATACAGAGCTTTCCGGATATCATTCCAGCTGTAAACCAGGATCCTGTGGATATAAATCTGCAAAACCAAAACTACTAGCTGCCCGTGCGGAAAATAGGGGCACCCAGAGTTTAGGTTAAAACAATAAACTCTAGGTCAGTCATGTGACTGGTGTGAGAACTAAAACAGTTATTTAATTCAAATTTAAAAGAGAGTAATTCAAGGGACCACGCCGTATAACACGGAACTGGTTTCCTCCCAAGAATACCAGTGCATAGAATAAACAGCGCAATGCTTTTTCGAAAAATGAAGCTATTATAAGACCCAGGTCCCATCACACAATGCAACGCAAGCCGGAGGATAGGGTTTTCCCTTATAATAGCCAAACATGCTTGGTACGTTTAAAACAAATCATTTGATACTATAATAAGTGTATAGTGTCAAAACAATTTCAATCATAAATATAAATCATAGACGACATAGCATCCCATGCTACTATGTCGCCATACTAGGCTCTACAAATAAAGACGAAACATCTCGTATTGGAAATTGGATTTCCGTCATGAGTCGAGGCAAGGGGCAAGCTCCTCTCCGCGTTCGAGACACTCTACCAAATGCCTCCGGGTTACGCACTCTGGGCAACCCCGGATGCGGCTGGGCCGGTCCTCACTTACGTTAGAGGATTGGTTATTCCTGAACACACGTTTCCCGGTCCTTACAGACCTATAATCGAGGCGCCTCATTCCAACAACCACAAAGGTGAAAAGTATATAAATGTCAGGGCTGGTAAGTCACTGACACCACCATAGCTAGAAAGAAACGTCGTGCTCTCCCAGCGGTCCGTATCCCGTTTTTAACTCGTACCGAGGTGTGAGGTTCGCGAATCCACGCTATACACAAAGCTACGCCACAAAGGCCGTGCTCTGATCATCAACCACAAGACTTTGCTTTTCAACAGAAGCCTTGATCCATGCAACTCAGTATGCCACACAGGCAATTCTTGCCATGCGATTGATATCTATCGATATATAACCTCTAAGCACGTACGTCTCAGAGAAGGGCGTTAAGCAAGAGAATAAATTCTCCGCCGCCAAACAGATATATATTTAACAGAAATCAATCAACACAGAATAAAATCCAATGTCAGACACACAATCCATTTACAAGTCCGTTCTGGGTCTGAACGAAACCGGAGGCACTTTCCTCGCATATCCATCCATCTCCAAGTACGTCTGGACAACCACCAACTATTTCCATCCTCTTGGGTGTACAGCCCAATCAGGATCGTCAGTAAGTACCCAAACGATGTGAAGACTTCTGGTCTTCGACCACCGTCTTCATCTTCGACTTATCGTCGAATCAGTTGTTCAGAATGGGTATAAACCCGGCCTTTCCGAACAACCCGCGTATATTAAAAACAAATGTAACACAAACACAACATACGCCTCATTCCAATTCATTAGTCACTAACCGCAAATTAGCAAGAGAACAATTTCCCAAACATTAACCCCGAAGGCCGAAACCAACATCAGATCAATACCCAGGAAACCATTCTTCTTAGCCAACCTACAGCTAGTTTCTAAATTCCACATTCTTAGGGAAAGGTTCCCATTAATTTTATCCAAGATAAATTCTTTAAAATTTATCCTGTAATCTTCCTTTGGATGTCATTTAAAACCAAATTATGGTTTTTTCTAAACTAGTCGAGATTAGCGAACCACACCGAAGTAATTATTTATTTTATTTCCCAATCCCAACCTATTCATCCCATGAAGCAAAACTGGTAACATTCCATATCTAACACCACGGTGTTATTGGTAAAATTAATTACCATTTCACGTTCAAATCTAATTAAAGATTTAACTATCGCTTTGGAGCAAAACTGGCGATACTCCATTCTCGCTCATTTCAATATTTGATAATTTAGATTATCAATTCACATTTCAATCTAATTTTAGATTCATTAAACTCCTTTTTTTCTCTGGGTTAAAGAACTAGGTGTTATTTAAAACACAGTTCACGACAAACCCAAATCACATTCTATTTATCATCGGGTTAAAGAACTAGTATTATTTAAAACACAGTTCACGATAAACCCATTTCAAATTCAATCAAATATATTAGGAATTTCGATTATTTAAAACCCCTTTTTAAATCTAATTTATTTATTTAAAAATAAAAAGCCGGGTTTTAAATTGAGTTCATACTAGTTCATTTCGATGAAAATCCATTTTTATCTTTTCAAATATGGGGTTTTTTCATCCCAATTTTTCCCAAATCATTTCTTATGATTTTACACAAATTATTGATATTTTTAGTAATTTTATCAAGGCCCGTACAGTCGATTTCCAACAATGGCCAATGAACTGCACTTACAACGACCTTTTTCGAATTTGATTTGGACGCATCTCCAAATCCAACCGTTAGATTTCAAATTTCTAATATTCGTTAGAAAGCTCTTTTCGATACGAACCCAACGGTTCCGGTTTTAGGAGAATCCGACGGTCGGATCTCCCGTAATGTCCGTTTGAAATAAATGGTTGAAATTCACGAACTGCCGCGGCGCGGCGCGTTCTATTCAGGCCATTATATTATATATATAATATATATATTTCGTCGATTTCTATTTAAAACGAAGTTTTTTTTAAAATAGTTTTAAATTCGTTTCAAAAGCAATTTCAACTTCCATTTCAATTCAAATCAAAATTGAATTCTTCTTTATAAATTCGTTTTAAAATTCATTTCTATTCAATTCAAATTTCAATTCAATTTGAATTCATTTCAATTCGCTTTCGATTCAATTTGAATTCGTTTTCAATTCAATCCAATTTCAAAGTCGTTTTCTATTCGATTCAATTCAAATTGGTTTTCTATTCGGTACAAATTCATTCTCTATTCAAATCAAATTCGTTTCGTTTTCCATTTGAACCAAATTCATTATATATTCAATTGAAATCAAATTGGTTTTCTATTCCATTCAATTCGAAATCGTTTTATATTCAATTCAAATCGAAATCGTTATATATTCAATTCATTTCGAAATCGTTTTATATTCAATTCATTTCGAAATCGTTTTATATTCAATTCATTTCGAAATCGTTTTATATTCAATTCATTTCGAAATCGTTTTATATTCAATTCATTTCGAAATCGTTTTATATTCAATTCATTTCGAAATCGTTTTATATTCAATTCATTTCGAAATCGTTTTATATTCAATTCATTATATATTCAATTCGAATTCGTTTCAATTCAAATTCTATTCAAATCAAATTTGTTTCGTTTTCTATTTGAATCAAATTCAAATTTCATTTTCTATTTGAGTCAAATTCATTTCGTTTTCTATTTGAGTCAAATTCATTTCGTTTTCTATTTGAATCAAATTCAAATTTCATTTCAAAATATTCTATTTTCCACAAATGAATATTTATTTTTGTCAACACACGACTAATCTCAACGAATGAGTACTGTCCACGTGTGACTATTTTTGTTAAATTATTTCGTTCAACACATGACTAATCTCAACGGATGAGTGCAGTCAACACATGAACCTTTATTTTATAGTGATAAAGATGTAAATTTTATTATTAAAATATTTCGTTCAACACATGACTAATCTCAACGGATGAGTACAGTCAACACATGAACCTTTATTTTATATTGATAAAGATGTAAATTTTATTATAAAAATATTTCGTTCAACACATGACTAATCTCAACGGATGAGTACAGTCAACACATGAACCTTTATTTTATATTGATAAAGATGTAAATTTTATTATAAAAATATTTCGTTCAACACATGACTAATCTCAACGGATGAGTACAGTCAACACATGAACCTTTATTTTATATAATATTCTTTATCTTCTAAATTGGAATGAGGCCCAATCAATCACCATATAAAATTAATTATATGGATTTTCATACAACACATGTATATAATAGCATTGAAAAATAATCAACCATCAACCAAAGTGCACTACACTGTATAAGCATCAAATATAGATATCTAATGCTTATAACAGCCTGTCAATCAATCGATCGACATATTTAATAAATCAGGATGAGTGAACTTCATATTTCATCCCAACACCCGTGTGGGGTTTCAAATCAACAAACACAGATTTTAATTGTGCAGTTGGGCGATGTGTAAAATTTATCGTCCCAATCAATGTCATTCAAATAGGTGTACATAAACAAACCGTCCGGTTTGTAAATGAATATTTATTTATTCACTTCACGTTAAAAATTATATTTTTAACGATAAAACATTCTATTTTAACATATGAATTTTTTTCAGTTCATTTATTCAATAAAATTGATATTTTTATTTTTCTAACATATTTTAGAAAAATTCGGCGGCATAACGACACGATACTAGAAACGGGACGAGGCCTAGCCTTATCCCCGGTCTAGTGAAGGCCCACGCCATTCACATATCAATCAAATTCACCAAACAACCAAATTCAAATCAAATCATCTAACTAATTTATGCAACCAAACAAACAAGTCCATGGTCTGTGGACGATTGTGTCGGGTGCTACTAAGCACCGTCTGCATCCTAGTATATATATATATATAAATAGAAATGAAATTGAAAGGTGAGAAATTCTCACATATTTGCTAAACCAGACGCCTCGGCTCTTCTTTGCAGAAATCTTCATCGCTATCGCATCTTTTGTTACTTTCGTCGCCCGTATACACTGTATATATAAAAATCACATTTTTATCGCTAACTTCCTATTGTGAAAATAGAATTTTCATCGCTATTTCTATAATGTAAAAATAGAAATTTCCTCGCTATTTCATATTTGTAAAAATAGAATTTTCATCGCTATTCCTATAGAGAAAAATTCTATTTTTATACCGTTACTATCTATATAAAGATTATACATTTTTAATTATAGAAATCATATTTTTCTATTCAACTTCGTATAAGGAAAAATCATATTTTTACTACACTTTTCAATATAGAAAAATCGAATTTTTTTACTTCGCTATTCAATATATAAAAATCGAATTTTTACTATGCTATTCAATATCACGCTATATGGGTAAAAATTCTATTATTATTATTATTTTTCATCTATAAAGATTTCACCTTTTCTATAATATAAAAATTAGATTTTTCTCGAAGTAAAAATCATATTTTTACTTCACTACTCATATCAAAATATCGCCTTTTCACTTTTAAGAATATCGTCTTTTCACTTTTAAAAATATCGTCTTTTCATTTTTAAAAATATCGTCTTTTCATTTTTAAAAATATCGTCTTTTCATTTTTAAAAATATCGTCTTTTCATTTTTAAAAATATCGTCTTTTCACTTTTAAAAATATCGTCTTTTCACTTTTAAAAATCACATTTTTATTTTGCTTCTTATATAAAGATGATATTTTTAATATTCCTATCAGGTAAAAATTATATTTTTAATTCTCTACCTAAACAAAAATTAAAGCTTTTCCTAAAACAAAAATTAAAGCTTTTCCTAAAACAAAAATTAAAGCTTTTCCTAAAACAAAAATTAAAGCTTTTCCTAAAACAAAAATTAAAGCTTTTATAAACTGAAACTAACATAAAAACAATAATTACAAAGACTCACATTGTTTTAAGGAAGGAAGGGGGCTGATGTTGTGCGTTGGAGGTGGAGGAGGGGCGCTGCATGGTGCTCGGCGTCGGAGGTGGAGTCAAATGGCGGGGGAAGCACGGTGGGGGTGGGGGGGGGTGCGTCGGGTTTTCTGGTGGGTTCTTGGAGAAGTCTGCGTCGCATTGGGGAAGGAGTGGAGAGGAGAGGGAGAAGCGACAGCCGAGGGGGGGGGGGTGTGCGCCATGTCTGGCGGCGACGGCAACGCCAGGTGGAGAGGCGCGATTGATGGAGGCGGCTAGGGTTAGGGGGGGGTAAATCGGGTTTGGCTGTGGAGTTGTGGGAATAACGGGTTTGGGGGAAAAGAAATGGGAACGAGGGTATATGTTATTTATTATTATTATTATTATTATTATTAATTATTCTCTAAGAGTTGCTTTTAATTTCGACCTCCAAACGAGACCCAACGACTGTCGCTCATAGCACATTACCCCCATTCCGAACACAATGGGATATGCCCCGTAGGCCAATTCGATCGTTACGATCAGTTTTCGTTTCATTTAAAATTTAAATCTCTATATTCAATTTTAAACGCACATTTCAAATTACCGGGGTCACATACTAACTCGAAAAATTCCCGAAAAATATTTTCTAGCTTCGTATTGACGATACGGTCCTAACAAAACTAGTTTCGTCGAATTATGAGACCGTTAGAAAAATGGCCATTTTCCAGTCGGTTAAAATCAACTGAAACTGGTCAAACGCGTTTTCCTTTGCCACGCTCACCCATTGATTCGAAAAATTCTGAAATTTGGAATCTAGCAATAACTTAACATCACGGACCCAACAAAACTGGTTTCGTCGAAATCCGAGGTCGTTTGCAAAATTCCCATTTTTAAGGGCCTGAATTCCATAGCGACTATTCAGAAATTTCAACTGGACATATCCTTTTGATTCCCGCTATGAAATTTCGATTTTTCGGATTCGTTGGAAAGATATCATCAATTAGATCCTAATGTTTTTGGTTTCACTAAAATCCGGATTGTTTTGCACCCGGTACATTCAATTGAAGTTTGAAATCGAATTATCGAACTACCGCGCCATTTTCAATTCTATTTATAATTATATATAAATATTTATATTCTAACGACGACGCGTATAATATATACGTTCGAATTATATTCAAAATAAATTTCTCGTCGATTTTATTTAAAATAATCTATTTTAAATATTCAAAATTCGCCAAAATTGCCAAAATAAAATTTTTTAAACTGGCTCGGATTTTCCGGGTTATTACAATCTCCCCCACTTAAAACTTTTCGTCCCCGAAAAGGAACAAAGTCGAAAGTGGTTTGATTAATCAACTCTATGTTCGATCTGGCTTCCATTCTCCAACTTTTCAGTTTCTGAGAATTCTCAAAATTTCAAAAATTTGGCTAACACCCTAAATTTTCGAAAAATTTCGCCATAACCTCCCCTGCACCGGGAGCATCGGGGAATTTCAAATAGCTTCCCCGGTCCTTCTAATCTCAAAAAGAAAAAGAAAAAGCCAAGCGGCTAGCCAATAGGCTCATAAAATCATCATCACCCAAACAAAACAGTAAATTATGTAGTAAACATGTACCTATTTGTCGGGCAAACAAATTTTATTCTCTGCTCTAGCCTCCTTGCTATGACCTGTTCAATGTAAGTATATGTATATGCAAGCAAATGCGACCAATTTTCAATATAGTCCAATATTTGATATAATTAGGCTAAATGATTCAAAATTATCAAACAAATAAACAAACAACACAAACATCAATCAATTAGTGGATTTAACGCTTCAAATTCATAAATTTTGATACATATACAAAAATCCTGTTTTTGATGCCAATTCACAACAATGTGTTCTAACTATATAAGTTTTGGTTCTCACACCAGCCTAATGGAAATATATAGATATCACACCTTCGAAACTCGAACATAAATACTGATGATGCACGTGCTATCATCAGTACCATCTCCGGGCGACTAGAATGTGATTCTATATCTATCCAGTATATTAAAACTTCGAATATACGTTCATGACGCGTATATGCAAAACCTTTATATATTGGATTGTCCAAATTCAATACAAATAAAATATTCAAATACGTATAAAACGATTTAAATTTCAAAACAAAATTGTTTTCATTTGAAAAATATACTCTTCACACTCGTTCTAGGATACTACTGATCCTATCTCTAACGAGTCATTCTAATTGGATATTACTAATCCAATATCTGATGAATTCTTTCGTATGGTTCTAATGTGTCTTGTTCTCGAGCTCTGTAAACCAAAGCTCTGATACCAAATGTGACGGCCGGGAATTTAGCTCGATCCGAATCAGTCGTTAAACCGATCTAGACCGTTCGAAACCCCTGATCGTTGAGAACAGGATAAATCAGAACACAAACAGAAGAACATTTCATTGCTATTACAACAATTCCATCAGATTACAAGAATATACAGAGTATAAAAGAATAAATTACATTTGATAAATATCAGAGATTACAATAAATTACATAGCAGCGGAAAATAATACAAAGCACAACGGAAGGTGATATACGGATACAGAGCTTTCCGGATATCATTCCAGCTGTAAACCAGGATCCTGTGGATATAAATCTGCAAAACCAAAACTACTAGCTGCCCGTGCGGAAAATAGGGGCACCCAGAGTTTAGGTTAAAACAATAAACTCCAGGTCAGTCATGTGACTGGTGTGAGAACTAAAACAGTTATTTAATTCAAATTTAAAAGAGAGTAATTCAAGGGACCACGCCGTATAACACGGAACGGGTTTCCTCCCAAGAATACCAGTGCATAGAATAAACAGCGCAATGCTTTTTCGAAAAATGAAGCTATTATAAGACCCAGGTCCCATCACACAATGCAACGCAAGCCGGAGGATAGGGTTTTCCCTTATAATAGCCAAACATGCTTGGTACGTTTAAAACAAATCATTTGATACTAAAATAAGTGTATAGTGTCAAAACAATTTCAATCATAAATATAAATCATAGACGACATAGCATCCCATGCTACTATGTCGCCATACTAGGCTCTACAAATAAAGCCGAAACATCTCGTATTGGAAATTGGATTTCCGTCATGAGTCGAGGCAAGGGGCAAGCTCCTCTCCACGTTCGAGACACTCTAGCAAATGCCTCCGGGTTACGCACTCTGGGCAACCCCGGATGCGGCTGGGCCGGTCCTCACTTACGTTAGAGGATTGGTTATTCCTGAACACACGTTTCCCGGTCCTTACAGACCTATAATCGAGGCGCCTCATTCCAACAACCACAAAGGTGAAAAGTATATAAATGTCAGGGCTGGTAAGTCACTGACACCACCATAGCTAGAAAGAAACGTCGTGCTCTCCCAGCGGTCTGTATCCCGTTTTTAACTCATACCGAGGTGTGAGGTTCGCGAATCCACGCTATACACAAAGCTACGCCACAAAGGCCGTGCTCTGATCATCAACCACAAGACTTTGCTTTTCAACAGAAGCCTTGATCCATGCAACTCAGTATGCCACACAGGCAATTCATGCCATGCGATTGATATCTATCAATATATAACCTCTAAGCACGTACGTCTCAGAGAAGGGCGTTAAGCAAGAGAATAAATTCTCCGCCGCCAAACAGATATATATTTAACTGAAATCAATCAACACAGAATAAAATCCAATGTCAGACACACAATCCATTTACAAGTCCGTTCTGGGTCTGAACGAAACCGGAGGCACTTTCCTCGCATATCCATCCATCTCCAAGTACGTCTGGACAACCACCAACTATTTCCATCCTCTTGGGTGTACAGCCCAATCAGGATCGTCAGTAATTACCCAAACGATGTGAAGACTTCTGGTCTTCGACCACCGTCTTCATCTTCGACTTATCGTCGAATCGGTTGTTCAGAATGGGTATAAACCCGGCCTTTCCGAACAACCCGCGTATATTAAAAACAAATGTAACACAAACACAACATACGCCTCATTCCAATTCATTAGTCACTAACCGCAAATTAGCAAGAGAACAATTTCCCAAACATTAACCCCGAAGGCCGTAACCAACATCAGTACCCAGGAAACCATTCTTCTTAGCCAACCTACAACTAGTTTCTAAATTCCACATTCTTAGGGAAAGTTTCCCATTAATTTTATCCAAGATAAATTCTTTAAAATTTATCCTGTAATCTTCCTTTGGATGTCATTTAAAACCAAATTATGGTTTTTTCTAAACTAGTCGAGATTAGCGAACCACACCGAAGTAATTATTTATTTTATTTCCCAATCCCAACCTATTCATCCCATGAAGCAAAACTGGTAACACTCCATATCTAACACCACGGTGTTATTGGTAAAATTAATTACCATTTCACGTTCAAATCTAATTAAAGATTTAACTATCGCTTTGGAGCAAAACTGGCGATACTCCATTCTCGCTCATTTCAATATTTGATAATTTAGATTATCAATTCACATTTCAATCTAATTTTAGATTCATTAAACTCCTTTTTTTCTCTGGGTTAAAGAACTAGGTGTTATTTAAAACACAGTTCACGACAAACCCAAATCACATTCTATTTATCATCGGGTTAAAGAACTAGTGTTATTTAAAACACAGTTCACGATAAACCCATTTCAAATTCAATCAAATATATTAGGAATTTCGATTATTTGAAACCCCTTTTTAAATCTAATTTATTTATTTAAAAATAAAAACCCGGGTTTTAAATTGAGTTCATACTAGTTCATTTCGATGAAAATCCATTTTTATCTTTTCAAATATGGGGTTTTTTCATCCCAATTTTTCCCAAATCATTTCTTATGATTTTACACAAATTATTGATATTTTTAGTAATTTTATCAAGGCCCGTACAGTCGATTTCCAACAATGGCCATCGAATTGCACTTACAGCGACCTTTTTCGAATTTGATTTGGACGCATCTCCAAATCCAACCGTTAGATTTCAAATTTCTAATATTCGTTAGAAAGCTCTTTTCGATACGAACCCAACGGTTCCGGTTTTAGGAGAATCCGACGGTCGGATCTCCCGTAATGTCCGTTTGAAATAAATGGTCGAAATTCACGAACTGCCGCGGCGCGGCGCGTTCTATTCAGGCCATTATATTATATATATAATATATATATTTCGTCGATTTCTATTTAAAACAAAGTTTTTTTAAAAATAGTTTTAAATTCGTTTCAAAAGCAATTTCAACTTCCATTTCAATTCAAATCAAAATTGAATTCTTCTTTATAAATTCGTTTTAAAATTCATTTCTATTCAATTCAAATTTCAATTCAATTTGAATTCATTTCAATTCGCTTTCGATTCAATTTGAATTCGTTTTCAATTCAATCCAATTTCAAAGTCGTTTTCTATTCGATTCAATTCAAATTGGTTTTCTATTCGATACAAATTCATTCTCTATTCAAATCAAATTCGTTTCGTTTTCCATTTGAACCAAATTCATTATATATTCAATTGAAATCAAATTGGTTTTCTATTCCATTCAATTCGAAATCGTTTTATATTCAATTCAAATCGAAATCGTTATATATTCAATTCATTTCGAAATCGTTTTATATTCAATTCATTTCGAAATCGTTTTATATTCAATTCATTTCGAAATCCTTTTATATTCAATTCATTTCGAAATCGTTTTATATTCAATTCATTTCGAAATCGTTTTATATTCAATTCATTTCGAAATCGTTTTATATTCAATTCATTTCGAAATCATTTTATATTCAATTCATTATATATTCAATTCGAATTCGTTTCAATTCAAATTCTATTCAAATCAAATTTGTTTCGTTTTCTATTTGAATCAAATTCAAATTTCATTTTCTATTTGAGTCAAATTCATTTCGTTTTCTATTTGAGTCAAATTCATTTCGTTTTCTATTTGAATCAAATTCAAATTTCATTTCAAAATATTCTATTTTCAACAATTGAATATTTATTTTTGTCAACACAAGACTAATCTCAACGAATGAGTACTGTCCACGTGTGACTATTTTTGTTAAATTATTTCGTTCAACACATGACTAATCTCAACGGATGAGTGCAGTCAACACATGAACCTTTATTTTATAGTGATAAAGATGTAAATTTTATTATTAAAATATTTCGTTCAACACATGACTAATCTCAACGGATGAGTACAGTCAACACATGAACCTTTATTTTATATTGATAAAGATGTAAATTTTATTATAAAAATATTTCGTTCAACACATGACTAATCTCAACGGATGAGTACAGTCAACACATGAACCTTTATTTTATATTGATAAAGATGTAAATTTTATTATAAAAATATTTCGTTCAACACATGACTAATCTCAACGGATGAGTACAGTCAACACATGAACCTTTATTTTATATAATATTCTTTATCTTCTAAATTGGAATGAGGCCCAATCAATCACCATATAAAATTAATTATATGGATTTTCATACAACACATGTATATAATAGCATTGAAAAATAATCAACCATCAACCAAAGTGCACTACACTGTATAAGCATCAAATATAGATATCTAACGCTTATAACAGCCTGTCAATCAATCGATCGACATATTTAATAAATCAGGATGAGTGAACTTCATATTTCATCCCAACACCCGTGTGGGGTTTCAAATCAACAAACACAGATTTTAATTGTGCAGTTGGGCGATGTGTAAAATTTATCGTCCCAATCAATGTCATTCAAATAGGTGTACATAAACAAACCGTCCGGTTTGTAAATGAATATTTATTTATTCACTTCACGTTCAAAATTATATTTTTAACGATAAAACATTCTATTTTAACATATGAATTTTTTTCAGTTCATTTATTCAATAAAATTGATATTTTTATTTTTCTAACATATTTTAGAAAAATTCGGCGGCATAACGGCACGATACTAGAAACGGGACGAGGCCTAGCCTTATCCCCGGTCTAGTGAAGGCCCACGCCATTCACATATCAATCAAATTCACCAAACAACCAAATTCAAATCAAATCATCTAACTAATTTATGCAACCAAACAAACAAGTCCATGGTCTGTGGACGATTGTGTCGGATGCTACTAAGCACCGTCTGCATCCTAGTATATATATATATATATATATAAATAGAAATGAAATTGAAAGGTGAGAAATTCTCACATATTTGCTAAACCAGACGCCTCGTCTCTTCTTTGCAGAAATCTTCATCGCTATCGCATCTTTTGTTACTTTCGTCGCCCGTATACACTATATATATAAAAATCACATTTTTATCGCTAACTTCCTATTGTGAAAATAGAATTTTCATCGCTATTTCTATAATGTAAAAATAGAAATTTCCTCGCTATTTCATATTTGTAAAAATAGAATTTTCATCGCTATTCCTATAAAGAAAAATTCTATTTTTATACCGTTACTATCTATATAAAGATTATACCTTTTTAATTATAGAAATCATATTTTTCTATTCAACTTCGTATAAGGAAAAATCATATTTTTACTACACTTTTCAATATAGAAAAATCGAATTTTTTTACTTCGCTATTCAATATATAAAAATCGAATTTTTACTATACTATTCAATATCACGCTATATGGGTAAAAATTCTATTATTTTTTTTTCATCTATAAAGATTTCACCTTTTCTATAATATAAAAATTATATTTTTCTCGAAGTAAAAATCATATTTTTACTTCACTACTCATATCAAAATATCGCCTTTTCACTTTTAAGAATATCGTCTTTTCACTTTTAAAAATATCGTCTTTTCATTTTTAAAAATATCGTCTTTTCATTTTTAAAAATATCGTCTTTTCATTTTTAAAAATATCGTCTTTTCACTTTTAAAAATATCGTCTTTTCACTTTTAAAAATCACATTTTTATTTTGCTTCTTATATAAAGATGATATTTTTAATATTCCTATCAGGTAAAAATTATATTTTTAATTCTCTACCTAAACAAAAATTAAAGCTTTTCCTAAAACAAAAATTAAAGCTTTTCCTAAAACAAAAATTAAAGCTTTTCCTAAAACAAAAATTAAAGCTTTTATAAACTGAAACTAACATAAAAACAATAATTACAAAGACTCACATTGTTTTAAGGAAGGAAGGGGGCTGATGTTGTGCGTTGGAGGTGGAGGAGGGGTGCTGCATGGTGCTCGGCGTCGGAGGTGGAGTCAAATGGCGGGGGAAGCACGCTGGGGGGGGGGGGGGGGGTTGCGTCGGGTTTTCTGGTGGGTTCTTGGAGAAGTATGCATCGCATTGGGGAAGGAGTGGAGAGGAGAGGGAGAAGCGACAGCCGGGGGGGTGGGGGGGGTGTGCGCCATGTCTGGCGGCGACGGCAACGCCAGGTGGAGAGGCGCGATTGATGGAGGCGGCTAGGGTTAGGGGGGGGGTAAATCGGGTTTGGCTGTGGAGTTGTGGGAATAACGGGTTTGGGGGAAAAGAAATGGGAACGAGGGTATATGTTATTTTTTTTATTATTATTATTAATTATTCTCTAAGAGTTGCTTTTAATTTCGACCTCCATACGAGACCCAACGACTGTCGCTCATAGCACATTACGCCCATTCCGAACACAATGGGATATGCCCCGTAGGCCAATTCGATCATTACGATCAGTTTTCGTTTCATTTAAAATTTAAATCTCTATATTCAATTTTAAACGCACATTTCAAATTACCGGGGTCACATACTAACTCGAAAAATTCCCGAAAAATATTTTCTAGCTTCGTATTGACGATACGGTCCTAACAAAACTAGTTTCGTCGAATTCTGAGACCGTTAGAAAAATGGCCATTTTCCAGTCGGTTAAAATCAACTAAAACTGGTCAAACTCGTTTTCCTTTGCCACGCTCACCCATTGATTCGAAAAATTCTGAAATTTGGAATCTAGCAATAACTTAACATCACGGACCCAACAAAACTGGTTTCGTCGAAATCCGAGGTCGTTTGCAAAATTCCCATTTTTAAGGGCCTGAATTCCATAGCGACTATTCAGAAATTTCAACTGGACATATCCTTTTGATTCCCGCTATGAAATTTCGATTTTTCGGATTCGTTGGAAAGATATCATCAATTAGATCCTAATGTTTTTGGTTTCACTAGAATCCGGATTGTTTTGCACCCGGTACATTCAATTGAAGTTTGAAATCGAATTATCGAACTACCGCGCCATTTTCAATTCTATTTATAATTATATATAAATATTTATATTCTAACGACGACGCGTATAATATATACGTTCGAATTATATTCAAAATAAATTTCTCGTCGATTTTATTTAAAATAATCTTTTTTAAATATTCAAAATTCGCCAAAATTGCCAAAATAAAAATTTTAAACTGGCTCGGATTTTCCGCGTTATTACAGCAATGGTCATTTTTAATATTTCCATTTGCAATAAAATGTAGATTTTCAAAGAGAAGACATTTTATATAACAATGGATATTTTTAACGTTTCATTTACATTTAAAATGTAAATTTCATCATCAATACATTTTTATTTTCAAAATGTTAATTTTTAATATTGTATTTCCATTAAAAATGTATAATTCAGTATCAATGCATTTCTATTTCAAATTGTTTATTTTTAGTGTTGCATTTTCATTAAAAATGTATATTTCAATATAAATACACTTCTATTTCACAAATGACTATTTTTAATGTTGCATTACATTGAAAATGTAAATTTCAATATGATTATATTTTTGTTTAACAATTGTCTATTTTTAATGTTGCATTACATTAAAAATGAAAATTTCAATATGATTACATTTCTATTTAACAATTGACTATTTTTAATGTTGCATTACCTTAAAAATGTAAATTTCAATATAATTACATATTTGTTTAACTAATGATCACTTTCAAAGTTCTATTTATATTAAAAATGTATATTTCAAAGAAAACATATTTTATATAACAACGGACATTTTTAATGTTTCATTTACAATAAAAATGTAAATTCCAAATGTAACTTCATATCATATCTAAGTGTTTATTTTTAATGTCCCCTTTACATTAAAAATGTAAAAAAACAAATATAAATTCATTTCATATATAAATATTTATTTTTAATGTCCCATTTACATTAAAAATGTAAAAATCAAATATAAATTCATTTCATATCTAAATGTTTATTTTTAATGTCCCATTACATTAAACATGTAAAAATCAAATATAAATTCATTTTATAAGACAAATGACCATTTTTTGATTTACAACAAAAATATATATTTTATGTTGACATATAATGATCATTTTCATATTCATATATATATATATATACACATTAAAAAAAAACTAATTTTCATATTATTTAAACAATCAATATATAATAACATGAATATTTTATAAGACAAGGATATTTCTAAAAATTTCGACAGCATAACGGCAGGGTAATTAAAACCGACACCATCCCGATGTACAACTCCTCGCACTACCTTAGGCCTCGTGGCATTTACAAGGGGTTTAATTTCCTAATACATTTTTCTAGGCAATCTAATGCCACAATATCAAACAATTTCGTTTCAACCACAATCAATCACCAAAAATCAACCAATTCCACATCACAATACAATCAAGTTGTCCATGATCTGTGGACGACGAGTGTCAGGAGTTTCTAAACTCCATCTGCATCCTAATATAATTTTATTTAATTAATTCGGATTCAAAAATCTCACTTTACTTTTTATTTCTTCTAAAATTGTAGAATGCTCCAAAAATTCTCCGGTCAGTTCTAGAAAGTAGATCGCGAATTTACGGTCCCAATGAATCCTGTTTCATCGAATTTCGATTTCGTTTGAGAAAGATACGAATTTACAAAGGTTGTTAACATTTTAAAATTAATTAATAAATTATTTAATAAATAAAAACCACCTTCTCCTTTCAAACAGTTTCAGGCCGACGGGTTTCACGATGGTCTTCGAACCTAGGGTTCGATCTTGCACTCCAATCGAGGCACGAGATGTCGATCTGAAGACACCACGGCTTCGAGCTCTGAGAGGCGCACTCGAACCTCCCCTTATGCTGAACTCGCATGCCTTCTGCGGCGGTGATTTGCCAATGTACGACATCAGTTTCTGCGCGGAATTCGAGGAGAATATTGCTCCTTATTCGATCACAACCATACAGATCTCTCGAGCTTGAGAGGTACTTCGATTTCTGTTTTAGATTGAGGTCCTAAATCTAATTGGATTAAGAGTTTGTAAGGGATTAAATTTGGAGGATGGCCATTGGAATGTAACGAAGGCGGTGGTGACTAAGAGTTTGTAAGGGATTGAATTTGGAGGACGGTGGCCATTGGAATGTAACAAAGGCAGCGGTGTATATTAGGATTAGGGTTATACGCTATATGCCGTATATATACGTATTTCTATTTTTATTTTATTTTATTTAATTCCATTTAATTACAATATAACTTCTATATCGCTACTAACTCCGAATCAAACCCAACGAGTGTCGTTCCTAGCTAAATACCCCCATTCCGAACACAATGGGATATGTCCCGTAAGCTAATTCAATTGTTTCGATAAGTTTTCTTTAAATTTAAATATAAAATATTTAATTATTTAACTTTGATCGAACATTTTAATTTACCGGGGCCACATACTGACTCCAAAAATTCCTGAAAAATAAATCTAGCTTTGTTTTGACGATACAGTCCTAACAAAATTAATTTCATCGAATTTGGAGACCATTTGAAAAATGGTCATTTTCTGGTCGATCCAAATTGACTGAAATTGACAAAACACATTTTCTTTTACCACTCTCACATATTAATTCCAAAAATTATGAAAATTGGAATCCTGCAATAATTTGAAATTCCAGATCCAACTAGGGTGGTTTCGTTGAAAACAGAGATCATTTGCAAAATGGCTATTTATACAGGCTATATATTATATTAAATTCCATAGCGGCTATTCTGAATATTCGACTGGCCATAACTTTTGATTCCCACTATGAAATTTCAATTTTTCGGATTCGTTGGAAATATATTTTTAAACGGATTCTAATATTTTTGGTTTCACTAAAATCCGATTTATTTTGCATCCTGTATAGTCAATCAAAGTTCAAATTCAAATTTTCAAACTGTCGTGCTATTTCTAATTCCTTTTAAAATTAAAATAAATATATTCGTTCTGACTTCGATTTAAATAAATTTTTAGTCGTTATTATTTAAAATAAATTATTTTAACTATTCAAAATTCAATAAAATAGCCAAAACAAATTTTTTAAATTGGCTCTGATTTTCCGGGTTGTTACAGTAAACCTTCAGCTAAATCAAACCCATCAGCACCGAATATAAATCACCACCGCAACCTTCTCTGTTCAACCTGAAGTTGATCTATCAGTGCCACTTCGAGGGGTTTCGCAGCCTCCCCCAACGTCGGAAGTACATGCCAACTCGATGGTCTTAATTCGCCTGAATTCTCGTGCGAACGATGCAAGTTCCATGCAAATTCCCGCCTCCACGCCTCGAGATTTCATATCTCCATTGTACATAATATCGAACTTGATGAGCTCTTTAATTTTTCCTTTTGAGTTGGGTTCTAATTTGGAATGGATTGGGAGAAATATGGAGAGGAAGATCGGAAGAAATAGGCCATTGATTTTGACCCGACGGCTGTTAACGTTGAAACTAGGGTTAGGGCTAATGAGAATAGTGGTGGGTATTTATAATAATATATTTATTTTATTTTTAATTCTAAAAAGGTGAATTAACATCCGAATTCTTATTTAAACCCAACGTTTGTCGACCCTAGCTAATTGCCCCAATTCCGGACACAATGGGATATGTCCAGTAAGCCAATTTGACTGTTTCGATAGGTTTTTCTTTAAATTAAAATTTAAATCAATTTATGTTACATTTAAACGTTCATTTTAATTTACCGAGGCCATATACTGACTCCAAAAATTTCAAGAAAATTATATCTAGCTTTGTTTTGACGATACGGTCCTAACAAAACTAATTTCGTCGAATCTGGAGACTGTTTTAAAAATGGCCATTTTCTGGTCGATCCAATTTGACTGAAATTGACAAAACACGTTTTCTTTTACCACGCTCAGATATTTATTACAAAAAATATGAAAATTGGAATCTAGCAATAATTTGACATTCCGGATCCAACCAAAGTGGTTTCGTCGAAAACGGAGGTCGTTTGCAAAATGGCTATATATAAGGGCTATATAATATATTAAATCCATAGTGACTATTCTGAATATTTAACTGGTCATAACTTTTTATTCCCGCTATGAAATCTGGATTTTTCACATTTGTTGGAAAGATATTTTTAATCAGATTCAAATATTTCTTGTTTTACTGATATCTGATTTATTTTGAATCCTGTACATTCAATTGAAATTTGAAATCGATTTTTCAAACTGCCGTGCCATTGCAGGCTCGTTATATAACTAAAATAAATTTATTCATTCTAACTTTGATTTAAATAATTTTTTTGTCGTTATTATTTAAAATAAATTATTTTAAATATTAAAAATCCATTAAATTTGCTAAAATAAATTTTTTAAATTGGTTCAAATATTCCGGGTTGTTACAATCTCCCCGACTTAAAATCCTTTCGTCCTCGAAAAGGAACGGAGCTGAAAGTTGTTTAACTAACCAACTCAACTTTCATTTCTAATCAATTTTCAATTCAGTTCAATATTAAATTCGACTTAGCTAAATTTATCATTCTTTTTCCATATTGGTTAAATTAGTTATCATTCCAATATTTTAATTAGTTAAACTAATTATCAGACGTCACAACCAACAATCAATTAGGTAATTAACTTTTTAAGTATATATAACTTTTATATATAGTCAAAAAATCATATTTTTTGTGCAAATCAAAACAATAAATTCTAACTAAGTTTTGGTTCTTATACCAGTAAATTGGAAATATATAGATATCCCACTTTCGTAACTCGAACACAAGCACTGATGATGTTTCGAACCATCATCAGAAATATCTCCGGGCGACTAGAGTATGATTCTATATCTATCCAGTATCTAAGGCTTCGAATATACATTTCATCAGGCATATATTCGAAATCTCCCTGTACTAGATTGTCCAAACTCAATTCAATATATAATATTCAAATACGAATAATTGATTTAAAGTTTTAAAACTAATTTGATTTTGAAAATAACATTCTTCACACTCGTTCTAGGATACTGTTGATCCTATCTCTAACGAGTTATTCTTATTGGATATTACTAATCCAATCTCCGATGAATTATTTCATTCAGTTCTAATGTGTCTTGTTCTCGAGCTCTGTGAACCAAAGCTCTGATACCAAATGAAACGAACCAAACTTCCCTGTAAAGGAAAGCCCAGATTGCTTTGAGAACACGACAACTCAGAACACAAATAGAAGAACATTTCATTGCTTATTACAACAATTACATCAGAGTACAAGGATATATAAGAGTATGAATAAATATTACACATTGGAAATACAATATCAGAGATTTAAATTACATTTAAATAGCAACGGAAAAATAATACAAAACACAACTGAAAGAAATACATCGATATAGAGCTTTTCGAATATCGCTTCAGCTGTAAACCAGGATCCTGTGAATATAATATCTGCAAAATCAAAACTACTAGCTGCCCGTATGGAACATATGGGCACCCAGAGTTAGGTTAAAACAATAAACTCTAGGTCATTCATGAGACTGGTGTGAGAACTCAAAACAGTTATTAAACTTGATTTTAAAGTTAGGTAAATCACGGGAGGGTTTACTCCACAGGATCCTTAGTATAAAATAAAACAATGCAATGCTTTTTGGAAAAATGAAGCTATTATAAAATTCAGGTTCGATCACACAATGAACGCAGTCGGAGGATAGAGTTTTCCATTATAATAGGCAAATATGCTTGATACGTGAAATTTCATCTTTTATTATTACTATAAGTGAAGAAATCAACTTCAAATATAATTGTATCAATCATAGGTGGCGTAGGTACCATTATATTACGTCGCCACATATATAAATTTACAACTAAAACCGATTATCGTGTATTGGAAATTGGGTTTCCGTCTATGAACCGAGGCAAGGGATTATCCTCAACGATTTTGAGACAAACTAGCAAGTGCCTCAGGACTCGGACGCTGGCGAGCCCTTGGATCTACATGGCCGGTCATCCATTGATGATTAGTTATACCATAAACTATACGTTAGCCGGTTCTATCAAACCTCTAAAAATGGGTCAGTAATGCCGACCACTATAAAGCCACTAGGGACTCAAATCATATCCGAGGTACCACGCTTTCCAACAAATAATAAGGGACTTCCACATAAGTAAACAGTCTGGGCTCCATACCATGACGTTACTTGTAGCTAGAACTAACATATGTCCATTTCCATGTAGACACTATCCCCTTTTTGGTTCATACCGGGGTGTGAGGCTCGCGAAGTAACGCTATACACAAAACTATGCCTAAATAAGTTGTGCTTTGATCATCAACCATAAGGCTTTGCTTTTCAACAAAGCCTTGATCATTTGCATCTTAGCATGCCACATTGTCATTCCACACCAAACCATTGATTTCTGCCAATATATAACCTCTGAGCTCGTACGTCTCAGAGAAGGGTGTTAAGCAAGATAATAAATTCTCCGCCACCCAACAGATATATATTTAGTAGAGATCAACGAATACAACATAAAGGAATACAATGTCAGACATACCATCCATTTACAAGTCCATTCTGGGTCTGAGCGAAACAGGAGGCACTTTATTCCTCGTCCCATATGTCCAATACAGGAAAGAGGTCCTCGCATATCCGTCGACCTCCAAGTACATTTGGACGATCACCACTTATTACCTTGTCTTGGGTGTACGGCCCAATCAAGACATCAGTAATCATCTAAACGATGTGAAGAACTCCGGTCTTCAACCACCATCTTCATGTTCGACTCTTGATCGTCGTATTAATTATTCAGAATGGGTTAAACTCGGTCTTTCCAAATAATTCATGTATTTTATAATCAAGTGCTATAAAAACACATCATACGCCTCATTCCGATTCAGAATATTCTTTTAATAAAATATTCACATTATTGGGGAAAGGTTCCTATTAATTTTATCAAAGATAAATTCTTTTAAATTTATTCTTTAATCTTCCTAAATTAACAAGATACATTAAAACACCAATTTGGTTTTAATTTCCAAAAATCATTACTTAACGATTATTCAAATTTAAGAAATTAATCTTATCTTTAACCGGGTTAAAGAACCAATGTCACTAAAAACACAGTTCACGACAAACCCAAAATCATCTTCCATTAAATATGGGATTTTCACAGAAATCAGATCAATATATAATCGATATAAATTTCCGTATCAGACTAATAATATAAATGGAATAACGGCAAGACCTTTAAATTCCATATATAGTAACAGTCTTCATTCACAGAAGCTCATCTCGATTATTACCAAATCAAATTCCATTCAATTCCAATTTAATATATTAAATTGGAAAACTTTAATTCAGAAAATTTCCATTTTAATCTTAATAAAAGATTTATAAATTCCAAAATTATATTTTCACTGTTCATCGGGTTAAAGAACGAATGTCTTTAAAAACACAGTTCACAATAAACCCAATTCACATTTCATTTTATTCCAATTACAAAATATAATTGGAAAATCTAATAATCTCAATTAAAAGATTTATTCTTTTCATACAGGGTTTAAGAATAGTGTTATTGAAGACACCGTTCACGACAATCCCAAAATCCAATTTATTTTATTTATTTAAAAACACTGGATTATTATTCTAGTTAATAACTAGTTCATTTTGATAAAAATATATTTTTATCTTTACAAAATTGGAATTTTTCAACCAAATTCTTTCCAAATCATTTATTATGATTTTACATAATTTTTCTATATTTTACATAATTTAATTAAGGCCCATACAGTCGGTTTCCAACAACTGCCACCGAACTACATCCATAGCGAATTTTTTAAAATTTGATTTGGAAATAATTCCAAATCCAACAGTTAGATTTCAAATTTCTTATATTCATTGGAAAACTCTTTTCAATACGAACCCAATGGTTCCGGTTTTAGGGGAATCTGACGGTCGAATCTCCCGTTACGTCGATTTGAAGTTAATGGTCGAAATTCGCGAATGGTCGCTGCGCGGCGCATTCTATTTAGGCTATTTAAATATATATAATATATATATTATATATATCATTGATTTCCATTTAAATCGTATTTATTAAATATTTATTATTTCTTTTCAAAACGATTCCAACTTCATTTTCAATTTTGAATAAAAATTGAATATTCTATATCTTTATCATATTAAAATGATAATATTTTAAAAATATTATATTTTAAAATCACTTCTTTTCAACATTCATTATAAAATGAACAAAACCGATCGATTAACCCATTCGGGTTGAAAATGGCGTTGGCTAATTAACTCGGCTTCATATTTTTATAATTTTGCGTCCATTCAAAATTGAACATTAAATCATAATCTTATTCTTCATTGAACAATATTTTAATTTATATATATATATTTCATTCGGTGATTCCAAAACCATTTATTTCGTTACATGTAAAAAGAACATTTTTAATGAACAAAAATACATTTCATTATATTTGCATTTTATACGCTTCATATTCACATTAAAAGGAATATTTTAATGAACAAATATATATATATATATATATATATATTATTGCATGCACATTTTTATAGATTCCTATTCACATTAAAAAGAATATTTTTAATGAACAAATATATTTTTCATTACATGTACATTTTTATAGATTCATATATATACAAAAAAAAGTATTTTTTATTGCTCAAAAGTTCTATTCAATACATGAATATTTTATTCACTTCATTAACATGTTAAAAATAATATTTTTATCTAACAAAAATGTATTTTAACATATGCTTCTTTTATTCTTTATACATACAATAAAAATGTGATTTTTATTGTTAAAACATTTTATTTTAAAACATTCTTTATTTTTAAAGATTCTTTATTTTAAATTATTCTTTACACTAGAATGTTCTTTTCAATAAAATGTTCTTTTCATCAAAATATTCTTTTCATTAAAATATTCTTTTCATTAACATATTCTTTTACACTAACATGTTCTTTTACACTAACATATTCTTTTACATCAAATTATCCTTTTACATTAAAATATTCTTTTACATTAAAAATGTCCCTTTACATTACAATATTTTTTTACATTAAAATGTCCCTTTACATTAAAATATTCTTTTACATTAAAATGTCCCTTTACATTAAAATATTCTTTTACATTAAAATGTCCTTTTACATTAAAATATTCTTTTACATTAAATTGTTCTTTTATTTTAAAAATGTTCTTTTATTCTAAAATGATCTTTTATTCTAAAATTATATTTTATTTTAAAATGATCTTTTGTTCTAAATTGTTCTTTTATTCTAAAATGATCTTTTATTCTAAAATGATCTTTTGTGATCTTTTGTTCTAAAATAATATTTAATTTTAAAATGATCTTTTCTTATAAAACATTATTTATTTCTGAATCGGAGTGCGACTCAATCAATTACCATATAATTTTAGTTATATGGATTTCACACACCGCATGTATTCAACAATAATGATAAATAATCATTAAACAGTCCATCCACATCCAAGGTGAAATTTATAACTGTGTGAGCATTGAAATAAATAAATAATGCACATCACAGCCTGTCAATCCATTGATTGACATACAACTAAATATTAGGACTAGTGTATGCAACAGCTTATTTAAATGAATCATTAGTTAATAAATTTAACCAATTTTCACTATTCAAATTATAAATGGATATTTATAATTTAACTTCACTATCACATTAATATTAACGTTTTTAATGTGTTAAACATTTCAACAACATAAACAACACACAATACAGTCAATTTACATCGTCCCTGGTTTATGGATGAGGAAAGTGATCTAACAGGCACCGTATACAGTTTTATAATAAATAAACTGATAAAATTCTAAAATGGCAATTCTATATATTTTTCAGTTATGAAAATAAATAAATAAATGTGCAGAATTTTTAGTGAGGAGTTCTCACCTTAGGTTTCCACTCCGTCATTCTTTAGCATACGATTATTTGGATTAGTATTTATTTCCAGTGCGTAGTGATCTTCACCGTGCTTCCAACGCAATTTGCTTCACATGATTTTATATTTAAAAATTTTAAAACAGCGCTATATAGAATTTGAAATCACATTTTTAAACTGTTCTATATATTAAAAAAAAATCATATTTTTAAAACGAAGTTATTTATAAATGAAAAAAACATTTCTATAACATTATATATATATATCTTAAAAATCTCATTTTTAACAAGGCTATTTTATTTAAAAATAATGTTATTCATAATTTAAAAACCAATGTTATATATAAATTAAAAATCATATTTTTAATACTGTTCAATATATATATATGTTAAAAATCATATTTTTAATTACATTATGTTTACATAAAAAATCATATTTTATATTGTTATTTCTATTTTAAAAACAATGCAAATTTTCTATTTTAAAACAATGCAAATTTTCTATTTTAAAACAATGCAAATTTTCTATTTTAAAACAATGCAAATTTTCTATTTTAAAATAATGTTATTGATAAATTTAAAAACAATGATTTTTGTTAATGCTATTTCATATTTTAAAAAACATTGTCATTTATATTTAAAAAACATTGTCATTTATATTTTAAAAGCATTGTCGTATATATTACATTGTGTATATATATATATATATTTTAAAGAATTTATTAAGCATGACTAATCTAATTAATTATGGGTATTAGTATTACCCTTATCATCTTCATCTTTAACGGCAAATACTGGAACCCGTGACTTCTGTAAACCCTCAGCTAAATCGAACCCATCAACACCGAATATAAATCACCACTGCAACCTTCTCCGTTCATCTTGAAGTTGATCTACCGGCGTCACTTCGAGGGGCTTCGTAGCCTCCCCAACGTCGGAAGTATAGGCCAACTCGATGGCCTTAAGTCGCCTGAATTATTGTGCAAAAGGTGCAAGTTTCAGCGCAAATTCCCGGCTCCACGCCTCGAGATTTCAGATCTCCACTGTACATAATATCGAGCTTGATGAGGTCTTTAATTTTTCCTTTAGAGTTGGGTTCTAATTTGGAATGTATTGGGAGAAATATGGAGAGGAAGATCGGAAGAAACAGGATATTGATTTTGACCCGGTGGCTGTTAACGTTGAAACTAGGGTTAGGGCTAATGAGAATACTGGTGGATATTTATAATAATATATTTATTTTATTTTTTAATTCTAAAAAGGTGAATTAACATCCGAACTCCGATTTAAACCCAACGACTGTCGCCCCTAGCTAATAACCCCAATTCCGGACACAATGGGATATGTCAGGTAAGCCAATTCGACTGTTTCGATATGTTTCTCTTTAAACTAAGATTTAAATCAATTTATGTTACATTTGAACGTATATTTTAATTTACCAGGGCCACATACTGACTCCAAAAGTTCCATAAAAATTGTATCTAGCTTTGTTTTGACGATACGACCCTAACAAAACTAATTTCATCGAATTTGGAGACCATTTGAAAAATGGCCATTTTTTGGTCGATCCAATTTGATTGAAATTGACAAAACACGTTTTCTTTTGCCACGCTCACATATTAATTCCAAAACTTAAGAAAATTGGAATCTAGCAATAATTTGACATTCCGGATCCAACCAAAGTGGTTTCGTCGAAAACGGAGGTCGTTTGAAAAATGACTATATATAAGGGTTATATAATATATTAAATTCCATAGCGACTATTCTGAATATTTAATTGGTCATATCTTTTTATTCCCGTTATGAAATCTGGATTTTTCACATTCATTGGAAAGATATTTTTAAACAGATTCAAATATTTCTTGTTTTACTGAAATCCAATTTATTTTGAATACTGTACATTCAATTGAAATTTGAAATCGAATTTTCAAACTACCGCGTCATTTCAGGCTCGTTATAATTAAAATAAATTTATTCGTTCTAACATCGATTTAGATAAAAAAATTCGTCGTTATTATTTAAAATATTAAAAATCCATTAAATTTGCTAAAATAAAAATTTTAAATTGGTTCCAAAATTTCGGGTTGTTACATTATATATCGATAGATATCAGTTGCATGGCGTGAATTGCCAGTGTGGCATGTAGAGATGCAAGTGATTAAGGCTTCTGTTGAAAAGCAGAGTCTTGTGGTTGATGAACAAAGCACGGCTTTAATACAGCATTGCTTTGTGTATAGCGTTAATTCGCGAGTCTCACACCGAGGTATGAGTCAAAAACGGGATCGTGACTGCAGGGAGTGCACGACGTTTCCTTCTAACTGTGGGTGGTGTCATGGTATGGAGCCCAAACACTTATTATATTTTTACCTATGTGGATGATGGATAGTGAGGCGCCTCGGATATACCGGTTACTACAGAGCTGATGGATAGGTCTGATAGGACTGGGAAACGTGTGATCAGGAATAACCAATCCTCAAACGTAAGAGAGGACCAGCCCTAAAGATCAAGGGTTGCCTAGAGTGTGTAATCCTGAGACATTTGCTAGAGTATCTCGAAGCGGTGAGGAGCCATCCCTGGCCTCGGCTCATGACGAAAATCCAATTTCCAATACGTGACATTTTTGTTTTCATTGTAGAGCCTAGTATGGCGACATAGTAGGATAGGGTACTATGCCATCTATGATTGATACATTTATATTTCAAGTTGTTTTATACACTTTGCACTTATAATAGTATTAAAAAGATTTTTTTTAAACGTACCAAGCATGTTTGGCTATTATAAGGGAAAACTCTATCCTTTGGCTTGCGTGACATTGTGTTATGGGACCTGAGTCTTATAATAGCTACATTTTTTCAAAAAGCATTGCACTATTTGTTCTATGCACTGGTATTCTTCGGAGGAAATCTGTTCTGTGTTATACGGCATGGTCCCTTGATTTACTCTATTTTAAAGTAAAGTTTTAAATAACTGTTTAGTTCTCACACCAGTCACGTGACTGACCTGGAGTTTATTATTTTAACCTAAACTCTGGGTGCCGCTATTTTCCACACGGGCAGCTAGTAGTTTTGGTTTTGCAGATTTTTCTTTTCCAGGATCCTGGATTTACAACTGGAGTTATATTCGGAACGCTCTGTATCCGTGTATTTCTTTCAATTGTGTTATGTATTATTTTTCCGCTGCTTTGTAATTTTAATCTCTGATATTTTCCTAATGTATATTATTTATTCATACTCTGTATATTCTTGTACTCTGATGTAAATTGTTGTAATAAGCAATGAAATGTTCTTCTGTTTATGTTCTGAGTTGTCGTGTTCTCAACTCAATCGGGGCTTTCCCATAAGGGCGAGTTTGGGTCATGTCAGTTTATAAATCCACTACTTATTTTTATTATTCAAAAAAGGTTAATATTTCCTAGCCTATTTGAAATTCAAATTCTATTTTAGAAAAAAAGTTTTTCCCTTTTAAAACTCAAAATTCCATTTTATAATATTTTTATTCATCAATATTTAGGGCCAGTGGTATTCAAACATCCGAACACCCAATTATCGATCATAGGTTTTCTAACACATCATATATCTTTACTAATAATACCAATAATGTAACAACCCGGAAATTCTGGACCAATGTAAAATGTTTATTTTAGCAATTTTAATGGATTTTGAATATTTAAAATGATTTATTTTGAATAATAACGACTAAAAAATTATTTTAATCGAAGTTAGAAAATATAAATTTATTTTAATTATAAAACAAGCCTGAAATGGCGCGGTAGTTTGAAAATTCGATTTCAAATTTAAATTGAATGTACAGGATTCAAAATAAATCGGATTTCAGTAAAACTAGAAATATTAGAATCCATTTAACAATATCTTTCTAACAAATGTGAAAAATTCAGATTTCATAACGGGAATAAAAAGTTATGCCCAGTATAAAATTTGAAATAGTTGCTATGGAATGTATATATATATATTAATATAATATATAGCCGTTTTGCAAACGACCTCCGTTTTCGACGAAACCACTTTTGTTGGATCCGGAATATCAAGTTATTGCTAGATTCCAATTTTTTATAATTTTTGGAATTAATATATGAGCGCGGGAAAAGAAAACGTATTTTGGCAATTTCAGTTTGAATTTAATTGACTGGAAAATAACCATTTTTCAAACGATCTCCAAATTCGACGAAATTAGTTTTGTTAGGACCATATCTTCAAAATATAGCTAGATTTATTTTTCTGGAATTTTTGGAGTCAGTATTGACCTCGGTAAATTAAAATGTACGTTCAAATTCAATATATATTGATTTATGTTTTAATTTTGATAAAAACTGATTGAAACGATTGAATTGGCTTACGAAACATATTCTATTGTGTTTGGAATGTGGGTATTTAGTTAGGGACGACAGTCGTTGGGTTCTATTTGGAGTACGTGGCATTAAACAAGAATTATCGGAATTAAAAGAAAATTAAATAAATAAATATATACTAGTATATATACCCCCCCAAATGCGAAAACCCTAATCGTATTCTTCATCCGCCGTATATCGTTTCAATGGCCACGAAGCTCCAAATCATATCCCCAATTTCCGTTTACTCCACATATCGAATTCATAAGCATTCAAGTACAAAATCAAAGAGCTTGTTGAGCACTATAACTCCATACGGTGATGATCGATGCGGTTTTTTGGGAAGGGGAGGGGATCGAACGGAAATTGGGAAGGGGAGGATCGATGCGGTTTTTTGGGAAGGGGAGGGGATTGAGCATAAGGTTGTTCTAGGAGGTGGACGGTGGCGCGTAATCGCGGCATGGGGTGGCTCTCGATCAAACTCCGATCAACCAAGGCGGCGGCGCATGCGGATTGAAGGAATCAGCGGTTTTACTGATTGAGGAAGACGGGTTCTAGGCTTTCAAAGGATACAGAAGCAATTTTTATAAATGTAATTAAAAGGGTAATCTCTTATTTAATGTGTTAATTAGTAAATAAATAGCATTGTTCAATATATAAATAAATAGCAATTGTTTAAAATATTAAAAAAAAATGATTTTTAAATAGCATGGGTTTTTAAAATTATAAACAGTGTTGTTTTTTTAACATATAAATTTATATTATTGTTTTAAAAATATAATTCTTACATATATATTATTTTTTTAAAAATAGAATTCTTACATATACATTATTGTTTTAAAAATAGAATTTTTATATAAATAACATCAAATAGAAATGTGATTTTTATTTAAATAGCTTTGCTATATTAATGTGATTTATTTATATATAGTTTAAAATAAAAATGGAAATATAAAAGTGAAATTTTTATATTTATATATATATATATAGAAATAAAAAAATATGATTATATATATATAGGTGAATTTTTAAATATAATAACATTGGTTAAATTTCAAATTTTCATAAATAAATATAGCATTGTTTTTATAAATAAAAATAACATGGTTTTAGAAAAATAAAAATATGATCTATATATGTAGAGAAAAATAAAAATATGATTTCTACCATATATAGAACGGTATTAAAAAATGAGATTTTTATATTAAGTATTGATTTATTTTCAGTTTTAAAAATAAATTTAGCATTGTTAAAATTTGATTTTTTTTATATAGATTAGCAGTTAAAAATGTGATTTTTTATATACATAGTATTGGATAAAACGTAAATTTTTATATAAATGACTTTGTGCTAAAAATGTAATTTTTATATAAACATCATTATTAAAAATGTGATCTGTTGTAAATGATTTTACTTAAATAAAAATGTGACATTTTGTTATATAAATAACATCATAATAAAATCTGATATATATATATATATAACGATGTTTAAAAATATGATTTTAATATAAATCGCGTGAAACAAATTGCGATGGAACCTCCCGGGAGCGAACAAAATCCAAACTATTTAGAAATTCAGAAATAAAACTAGAGAAGTGGAAACCAAAGTTGAGAACTTCTCACTCTAATTTTGTTTACAGTTAAATATATACTAGGATGCAGATAGTGCTTAGTAGCACCCGACACCTTTGATTGAAATCATGGATGTTTGGTTGTTTGTTTTTGACTGTATTGTGTATATTGACTGTATTGTATTCATGTGTTGAATAAAATATTTTATTGTTAAAAATATAATTTTTAACGTATATATGAACGACACAAAATTCTTCTGAAATGAAAATAAAATATTCATGTACAAATCGGACGATTTGTTTATGTACACCCATTTATTTGATATGGACCGGGACGATAAATTTTACACATCGCCCAACTGCACAAATAAATAAACTATTGTTGTTTGAAAACCTTACACGGGTATTGGGATGATATTTGACATACACTAATCCCAATATTCAGATGTATGTCAATCGATGGATTGACAGTCTGTGATGAGCGTTATTTATTTTAATGCTCACACAGTTGTAAATTTCACTCTGGACGTGAATGGACTGTTTGATGATTATTTATCATTATTGTTGAATACATGCGATGTATGAAATCCATATAAATGAAATTATATGGTAATTGATTGAGTCGCATTCCGACTCAGAAATAAAGAATATTCAGAAATAAAGAATATTTTGAGATAAAGAATATTTTGAGATAAAGAATATTTTAAAATAAAGAATCTTTTAAAATAAAGAATATTTAAAATAACGAATATTTTAAAATAATATTCAGTGAAGAATAAAATTATGATTTGATGTCCGATTTTAGATGGATACAAGAATATAAAAATATGAAGCCGAGTTAAGTAGCAAATGCCATTTTAACCCGAACGGGTTTATCGATCGATTTTATTCATTTTATAATGAATATCGAAAAGAAGTGATTTCAAAATCTAATTTTTTGAAAATATTATTGTGATGACCGAGATTTCCAGTACCTTTTGAGCTAACCTTTTCCAAATTTGATTTGGACGTAATTCCAAATCCAACTATTAGATTTCAAGTCTCTTGTATTCATTGGAAAGCTCTTTTCGATGTGAACCCAATGGTTCCAGTTTTAGGAGAATCCGATGGTCGGATCTCCCGTAATATTAATTTGAAGTCAATGGTCGAAATTCGCAAACTGCCACGGCGCTGCGTATTCTATTCAGACCATTAAATAAATAAATAAATATATATATATATATATTATATTTCATCGATTTCCATTTAAAATATATTTTATAAATTCGTTTTAAAACGATTCTAACTTCATTTCAATTTTAAACCAAAATTGAATTTTCCTTATCATTATAATATATAAATGATAATATTTTCAAAATATCAGATTTCGAAATCATTTCCTTTTCGATATTCATTATAAAAATGAATAAATTCAATATAAATATCATTCACGTCAAAATGGTGTTAATCTAATCGACACGGCTTCATATATTTCAATATTTTCGTGTCCATCCCAAATCAAATATCAAAATCATATTTTGATCCATTTCTGAATATTATTTTAAAATATTAGTTATTTTAAAATGTTCATTATTCGTTATTTTAAAATATTCGTTCGGAAAATTGGAATCAGACACAGTCAATTACCATATAATTTTATTTATATGGATTTCATACACACATGGACACAACATTAATCGAACACAGTCAACCATCATCCAGAGTGCATTACACAACTGCGTAAGCGTTAAATATAAATAATCAACCCTTAAAACAGTCCGTCAACTAATCGATTGACATACAACTAAACATTGGGATTAGTGTATATTTAGTATCATCCTAATACCCGTGCGGGGTTTTCAATCAACACACATAGATTTTATTGTGCAGTTGGGCGATGTGTAAAATATATCGTCCCACTCAATATCAGTCAAATGTGTGTACATAAACAAATCGTCCGATTTGTAAATGAATATTTATTTTCATTCATATACTCGTTAAAAATTATATTTTTATCGATAAAATATTTATTTCAACATATGAATATTTTATACAGTTCATTTATACAACAAAAATGATATTTTTATTATTCAAATATTTTATTCGTCACATGAATATTTTATTCGTCACATGAATATTTTATTCATCACATGAATATTTTATTTTACATTTCACATCACAATCCATTTCCACAACACAATACAATCAAACAAGTCGTCCATGGTCTGTAGACGACGAAGTTAAGAGCTACTAAGCCCCATCTGAAACCTAGTATATATTTAACTAGAAAATAAGATTAGAGTGAGGAGTTCTCACCTTTGTGATCCACTCTGTCATTCTTTATTGGGTAGTTGGATTTCCGCTTTATTTCCAGCACGTAGAGTTCTTCATCGTGTTCCCAAAAATCTGTTTCACGCAGTTTATATTAAAAATCAGATTTTAAATGAAGCTATTTATACTTAAAAATTCTATTTCTACTATGCTATATATATATATATTAAATTTTGATTTATAAACTATGGTGTGTATATATATACAAGTTAGATTTTATCTAAGGTATTTCATATAAAATTGCATTTTTAAAACAATGTTATCTCGTATAAAAATCACATTTTTATTGTGCTACATACATTTAAAAAAAATACACAATTTTAAATCAAAGTAATTTATAAAAATCACATTTTTAATTTACAAAGCTATTTTATAAAAATCATATTTTTAATTAATGTTATTTTTTTTAAACAACGAATTTTATTTTATTAACAACGCTAATTTTATTTTATTTACATTGCTTTATATTTTATTTTTTTAAAGCTATTGTATTTTTATTTTTAAGACAATGGTCCTTTTATTTTTAAAAATCATATTTTAAAAATGATATATATTTAAAAACCATATCTTTATTCATTAATAATATATATATATATATATAATTTACATTTTTAAACAATGCATTTATTTCTTTGAAAACAACATTTTTATTTAGCTATTTTATTTTTAACATTTTCTATTTTATTTTTAACATTTCCTATTTTATTTAAATCATATTGCTATTTTATTTTTAACATTTGCTATTTTATTTAAATCATTTGGTATTTTATTTTTGACATTTGCTATTTTATTTAAATCATATTTTTATTAACACTTTATTAACGAACTGGGATTTTCGACTCCGAAAATCAACACCAAACTACCATGTTGACTATTCAGACATCGGAAATACTTGATCATTAATAGAAAGAAGTTAGAGGGTGAGAATAGAGAAGATAGAAACTTAGAATAGAATAAGAAGAAGAAAAACACAACATCAGAGTAACACGAACCTCACAACGGAATGAATAACATATAATATATATCATAACTTTGAAATATAAATTTGTACTTGAATATACATATCATTTCCAAAGTTACAACACAGTGGAAATAACCATGGTTATATAATCCTGAAGCCTCCTGCTCCAATCTCTCCAAGTATATCTTCAAAATCCTGACTACTTGACTGCCCATATAAAATTGGGCACCCAAGAGTTTAGGGAAAACAAAACAAAATAAACTCCGGGTCAGTCATGGGACTGGTATGAGTAAAACAGTTTGAGCCATTAAACGATATCTCATAAGACCACGCCGTATAATAGAACGGGTTTTCCCTTATGAGAATCCAAAATAATCTTTATATCAAAACTCATTGATATTATAATAGTGTCTATCAACCACAATATAATAATCATCTAGCAGAAACGCTTTCATCTCACGTTCTACATATATAGTATACAATCAAAACCGCAAGCATGTATTGGGTAATGGATTTCCAACTATGACAAGGTATGGAACCACCTTTCACTAGTGTACCTCTAGAGAGAAATACACTGGGTTCAATAAGAACATCTTGCAACCCGGCCACACATGACCGACCACTCATTTCGCTTGAGTGTATCGAATGTATATCACCAACGGTTGGGATCAGCAACCGTTTCCCGAATGGGACAGCATCGACAATAGATTTTTAGAAGTTAATGAAACTCTAGATTAGGTGATTATACACCCTAATAGGTGCGACCTACATAGCCATGTTGCCTGCCCGATTTTTGTCATTTCCGGATGTGAGGCTAGAAGCTACGCTTATCTATTACATATCATATCTTCCTTTACTTGGAATGCCACATCGTCATACCCGCCAAATCACAAATTGATTTCCCTAAAAATACCACGGGTATACAGCTAAGAGAAACGAATTCCTCTGCCACCAAACGTAAATACGTTTGAAGAGATCAACTTACGTGATCTATTAAATATACTCTGTCAGGCATTCGTCCATACAAGTTGTCCTGGGACTGGACAAACCGAAGGCACTATTCAGTACATCCATCTTAGGCAATCTTTACCTAAGATTTATACAACAGCCCTTGCACTTTACTCCGTTTTCAATTATCTTTGGCATATATGATTCACAATGCTTATGCCAATACGGAGTGGTTCTTCGGATAATAATCCAACCGATCTGTCTATATTGACAACGTTAAAATGGTCAAAAACTTCGACAGTCGGTGAATTAACTATCAAAGAAAAATAGGTGTGCAAACAACGATATTATTTCCAAATGGAAATCTTATCGATCAATCAACATTCAACATTTATCTCTTAAATTAATGTAATGACCCAATGTTTTCGGCCCCGAAAATCGACATAAATACCCTTACCGTATATTATACCGATCCTCCAAGCACCGAAACACTGGATAGTTTAGAAAGAATTTAGAGGGTGAGAATAGAAAGAAAGAATGTTAGAATAGGAGAAGGAAGAAGAACACATCAGAATCTCACAGCGGAATAGATAAAATATAATATCAAATCTCTTTATACAAAAACTGTATATACATACCAATCATCAGAGTACAACATATATCAGTCACAGCGGAAATAAACTTTATATAACTAGTGGTGAAGCCTCCTGCTTCCAGCTCCTGAACTCCAAGCGGAACCTAACCTGGAACATACTCGGTCTGACCCGAGAACATTTAATTTAAAACTAAATACACCAGGTCAGTCTGGAATATTATCAGTGGTAAATTCACAGAACACACACTTTGTTTAACTTTGGAAAATCCTTTCTGAAATCAAAAGGTAAGAGTAAGACCAGTCTACACATAAACACGGACGGTTTTTACCTTACTATAACCCAAACCATCTTTGAAATCATAGCTTCTTTTGATATTATCATAATGTCTAAATACAAATAAATAACAATCTAGAGGAATGCTTGCATCTCACGCTCCCCATATATAGTATACAATCGGAAACCGCGGGCGCTTATTGGATATTGGATTCCAACCTTGACAAGGTATGGGACCACCTTCCGCACATGTATCTCTAGAGGCGAATACACTGGGTTCAACAAGAACGTCTTGCAACCCGGCCCTCACATGACCGACCACTCATTTCGCTTGAGTGTATCGAATGTATATCACCGAGGGTTGGGATCAGCAACCGCCTCCCGAATAGGGACAACATCGAACATAGATTAAAGATGCAATAGGAATTTCTCTAGATAGGTGATCATACATCCTAATGGGAGCGACCTACATAGCCATGCTGCCTGCCCGATTTTTGTCATTTCCCGGTTGATGAGGCTTGAGGCTAGAACTCATCTGGTCATCATATACTTTGGATGCCACATCATCAGATCCGCCAGATCACACTTGATTGACGTCTACCAAAATACTCTAGTTATCAGGCTAGAGAATAACCATTTCTCCGCCATCAACTATGGTACATTTGGAGAAATCAACACGTGTAATTCCCTTGGAAATACTCTGTCAGACATCCGTCCATACAAGTCATCCAGGAACAGGATGAACCGAAGGTACTCTCCTACTTCATCTCATATAGGAATCACCCCAAGGATCAGTAGTGAGAAGTCCTTGCAACCCGTAGATTCCAACCACTACAGAACCACAGTATCTCATTGGCCTGCAGACCGGAGAACATTAGCAGTTCTTCCGCTCAGGATGATCTACGGTCTTCAATGCTCCATCTCTAACGTCTTCTGATATCTTCACGTATTTGTTGGTCAAAATGGTTTTCGAATAAGAATTCGATCCTGGTCTTTCCATACCAACAATCGTATTGGTCTGGTTTGATAGTTGGTGTTGTAACTATCAAATAACAAATGTGTGAATAACAATGGGTTTGGCTGATTCAGCACTTAACACAACTTGACCTCTTAAAATGTATTTAACCAAATTTCCTCTGGTTAATTCTGACTGCTTTACTTTGATCGATTAACTCTAACTTGATTAATTTGACGTATTTAACTTGACTAACTTAATTTAATTACTCCTATCGATTAACTAATATTCGACTTAACTCCATTCGCTCGACTCTTGATCGCAGCGATCACAATGGTTACGCCTGATTCCCTCAGGAAATATCCGACCGCCATAGGCTATCTGCAGCCCTGCGAATTACGCTAGCAGTCATACGCAATGGAAACTCTTCCTGAATAACTGTGAAGACCCGCAACTTCCCCGTAAAGGAAAGCGTCGGATAGTTCGAGAACAAACCACAACAGAACGCATATAAAAGAACATTTCATTGTCTATTACCACAATGCATCAGATTACAAGAATATACAGAGTATGAATGAATATTACACAGAAATACCAGAGATTTAAATTACATTTAAATACATAGCAGCGGAAAATAATACAATACACAACCAGAATGAGATATACGGATACAAAGCTTTCCGGATATCGTTCCAGCTGTAAACCAGGATCCTGTGAATAAAAATCTGCAAAACCAAAACTACTAGCTGCCCGTGTCAAAATAAGGGCACCCAGAGTTTAGGTTAAAACAATAAACTCCAGGTCAGTCATGTGACTGGTGTGAGAACTAAAACAGTTATTAATCTTTATTTTAAAGGGTAAATCAAGGGACCACGCCGTATAACACGGAACGGGTTTCCTCCCAAGAATACCAGTGCATAAACAAACAGCGCAATGCTAAATAAAGAAAGATGAAGCTGTTATAAGACCCAGGTCCTATCACACAATGCAACGCAAGCCGGGGGATAGGGTTTTCCCTTATAACAGCCAAAGAATGCTTGATACGTTTAAAACAAATCATTTGATACTATAATAAGTGCATAGTGCATAAAACAACTTCAAATCATAAGTATCAATCATAGGCGGCATGGGTACCATATATCATGTCGCCATATATAGGTTTACAAATAAAACCGCAAAGTCACGTATTTGGAAATTGGATTTCCGTCTATGAACCGAGGCAAAAGATAGTCCTCAACCGATTCGAGACAATCTAGCCCATGTCTCCGGAACAGCCGCAACTGCCCCTTGGATCGTCAGGGCCGGTCCACACGGAGTGGATTATAGTGCCTGAACAATACGTCTCTCCGCCCTATGGGGCGTAAATGAGCCAACGAATGACTCCATCGGTTCGAGAACGACCGATCAATCCGAGGCGCCTCGCAACAGCAACAACAACATAAGTCAAACTCGTCAGGGCGTGTAAAACCACTGACGCCACTTCTAGCTAGAAAGAAACGCAAGTCCTCCCTGAGGTCCGTCTCCCGTTTTTGGTTCATACCGGGTGTGAAACCCGCGAGGTACACGTTACACAAAGCTACGCCACAAAGGCCGTGCTTTGATCATCACCACAAGACTTTGCTTTTCAACAGAAGCCTTGATCATTTGCATCTTAGCATGCCACACAGGCAAACCATCCTATGCAACCGATATCAGTCACACAGAATGAAATCCGATGTCAGACACACAGTCCATTTACAAGTCCGTTCTGGGTCTGAACGAAACCGGAGGCACCTAGTACCCCGCATATCCATCGATCTCCAAGTACGTCTGGACGATCACTAACTGTTTCCATCTTCTTGGGTGTACAGCCCAATCAAGATCATCAGTTATCACCCAAACGACGTGAAGACTTCCGGTCTTCGACCATCGTCTTCATCTTCGACTTATCGTCGTATCAGTTATTCAGAATGGGATAAACCCGGTCTTCCCGAATAACTCGCGTATATTTTATAAAAGTGTTACACAAACACAACATACGCCTCATTCCAATTCATTAGTCACTAACCGTAAATTAATCAAGAGAATAATTCCCCAAATATTAACCCCGAAGGCCGAAACCAACATCAGATCAATATCCAGAAAACCATTCTGTTTGGCTAACCGACAGTTAGTTTCTAAATTTCACGTTCAAATCTAATTAAAGATTTAACTATCGCCTGGAGCAAAACTGGTGATACTCCATTCTCGATCTTTTCAATCTAATTAAAGATTCATTAAAACTCCACTTAGTTTTAATCTTTTGACTGGGTTAAAGAATCAGTGTCATTTAAAAACACGGTTCACGATAAACCCAAAATCACATTCATTAATCGTCGGGTTAAAGAACGAGTGTTATTTAAAACACTGTTCACGATAAACCCAAAAATCAATACCAATTCAATTCCAATTAAATATCATTTAATTGGTACACTTCATTAAATCTAAATAAAAAGATTTAATCTTTTCTCAACTGGGTTCAAGAACAGTGTTAGTGAAGACACCATTCACGACAAACCCAAATCACATTCGATATTCAATTCCAATTAAATATTATTTAATTGGTACACTTCATTAAATCTAAATAAAAAGATTTAATCTTTTCTCAACTGGGTTCAAGAACAGTGTTAGTGAAGACACCATTCACGACAAACCCAAATCACATTCGATATTCAATACAAGGCTCTGAATAGAAAATATATCAGCTTATATTCAATATCGAATTCTTACGACTAACAAATGTCGTATTGGAAATAACGATATCAATATATATCTTTCAAATTTCCATAACAACACCTGTATAATCACGAATTCTAACATCGAAATATTCCGAAGACAATTTCGATTCAAATCCACTCCAATGCAATCATTGGAAATTTTGGTTATTTTTAAAACCCTTTTCGAATTCAATTTATTTATTTAAAAATAAATAGAATTATAATTCTAGTTCAAAACTAGTTCATTTCGATAAAAATCCATTTTTATCTTTTCAAATATGGAGTTTTTCATCCCAATTCTTTCTAAATCATTTCTTATGATTTTACACAAATTATTACTATTTTTAATAATTTTATCAAGGCCCGTACAGTCGATTTCCACCAATGGCCATCGAACTGCACGTATAGCGACCTTTTTCCAATTTGATTTGGACATAATTCCAAATCCAACCGTTAGATTTCTAATTTATCACATTCGTTAGAAAGCTCTTTTCGATACGAACCCAACGGTTCCGGTTTTAGGAGAATCCGACGGTCGGATCTCCCGCAATGTCCGTTTGAAATAAATGGTCGAAATTCACGAACTGCCGCGGCGCGGCGCATTCTATTCAGGCCATTATATTATATATATAATATATATATAATATATTTCGTCGATTTCTATTTAAAACGAATTATATAAATAGTTTTAAATTCGTTTCAAATTCTATTTCAACTTCTATTTCAATTCAAAGCAAAATTGAATTCTTCTTTATAAATTCGTTTTAAAATTCATTTCTATTCAATTCGAATTTCAATTCAATTTGAATTCATTTCAATTCGCTTTCAATTCCATTTGAAATCGTTTTCAATTCAATTCATTTCGAAATCGTTTTCAATTCAATTCATTTCGAAATCGTTTTCAATTCAATTCATTTCGAAATCGTTTTCAATTCAATTCATTTCGAAATCGTTTTCAATTCAATTCATTTCGAAATCGTTTTCAATTCGATATAAATATCGTTCACGTCAAAATGGCGTCAATCTAATCAACACGGCTTCATAAATTTCTATTTTCAAATATTCTATTTCAAATATTTCCTATTGTCAAAATATTTGTTATTATCAAAATATTCTTTATTTTCACGATTGGAATGAGGCCCAATCAATTACCATATAAAATTAATTATATGGATTTTCATACAACACATGTATATAATAACATTGAAAATAATCAACCATCAACCAAAGTGCACTACACTGTATAAGCATCAAATATAGATATTCAACGCTCATAACAGCCTGTCAATCAATCGATCGACATATTTAATCAATCAGGATGAGTGAACTTCAAATTTCATCCTAACACCCGTGTGGGGTTTCAAACAATCAAACACCGATTTTTATTCGTGCAGTTGGGCGATGTGTAAAATTTATCGTCCCAATCAATATCAGTCAAATCAGTGTATATAAACAAATCGGCCGATTTGTTTATAAATATTTATTTATTCACTTTCACGTTAAAAATTATATTTTTAACGATAAAACATTTTATTTCAACATATGAATTTCTATTCAATTCATTTCATTCAATAAAATGATATTTTTATTTTTCTAACATATTTTAGAAAATTTCGGCGGCATAACGGCACGATACTAGAAACGGGACGAGGCCTAGCCTTATCCCCGGTCTAGTGAAGGCCCACGCCATTCACTCATCAATCAAATCAATTTCATTTTGCAAACCACAAAATTTGGAGTAAGGGTCTAACCTAGCCTTACTCCTACGCCTTATAACGGCGCACGTCTAATCCTAACCAATTTATCGATTCGATTTTTCACACCACAAACCACTTCCAAACCAATATCGCAATCAATCACCAAACAGTCAAACAAACAAGTCCATGGTCTGTGGACGATTGTGTCGGGTGCTACTAAGCACCGTCTGCATCCTAGTATAAATATATAACTAGAAATAAAATAGAAAGGTGAGAAATTCTCACATATAGCTATCCTAGCTCCACGGCTCTTCATCCTGCAGAAGTCTTCGTCGTTTCGCCTTTTTGTCACCTTCGTTGTCCGCTTTCACTACATATGTAAAAATCGAATTTTTACTTCGCTATTCCATATATAAAAATCGAATTTTTATTTCAAAGTTCAATATATAAAAATCGAATTTTTATTTCAAAGTTCAATATCTAAAAATCGAATTTTTATTTCAAAGTTCAATATATAAAAATCGAATTTTTATTTCAAAGTTCAATATATAAAAATCGAATTTTTATTTCAAAGTTCAATATATAAAAATCGAATTTTTTTCTCAAAGTTCAATATATAAAAATCGAATTTTTTCTTTCGAAGTTCTACATATAAAAATCATATTTTTATGTGAATAAAATTCTCGTCTTTATATAAATAAAAATCGTAACTTTTTATAAACTAAAACCATATTTTTATAATGCGATAAAATCCTTTTTCGAACAATCAGTTTTAACTTTTCTAAAGAAAATCAGTTTTAACCTTTCTTAAGAAAATCAGTTTTTATACTTTTCTTTAAAATTCAGTTTTTCTAAACAAAACAAAATCAGGTTTCTAACAAAAATAAAAACAGTTTGCTAATCAAAAGTAAAAACAGTTTTACTGTAATATAAAAATAAATATATATAAAAAAAAATCAGTTTTAAATTCTTATTCAAATCAGTTTTTAAATCTAAAAAAAATTCAGTTTTTAAAATGTTTTATAATCAGTTTTTAAAATGGTTTAAAATCAGTTTTAAAAATGGTTTAAAATCAGTTTTAAAAATGGTTTAAAATCAGTTTTCACATTATTTAAAAATCAGCAGTTTTAACAATTTATATAAAAAAAAACAGTTTTCACCCTTTTTTAAAAAAAACAGTTTTAACAATGTATATATAGCAACCGACATTTAAATTAAAATAAAATAAATAAATAAATAAAAAAAAAAAAGATAAAACTTACAGTTTTTAATCTGGAAGGGGGGGGGGGAGATGCCGCAGTCGGTCTTCGAGCAAGGGGGGGGTTCGCCATACGAGGTGCTCGACGTCGGAGTGCGGTTTTGGGGGGGAAGGAGCAGGCGGGGAAGAAGGAGAGGGGGCGGCGCTCTGATCGGAGGGGGGGGCCATCGGCTTCGTCGAGGGGATTCGTGGTTCCTGCGAGGCGGAGGAGAGAGAGGGAGGCAGAGGGGGGGAGGGCGGAGCCTCGCAAGTGGTGGCGGCGGTGGGCGCTGGGCGCGGTGGCGGCTGGAGCGACGGGGGGGGGGGGTTATCGCGATTTTTGTTTTCTTTTTCTTTTTTTTTTTTTTTTATTTTTTTTTTTCCTTCTGAGATAAACGAACGGGGGGGGGGGCCTAGGTTTTAAGGGAAGGGATATTTTTTTTTTTTTTTATTAATTATTTATTTATTTATCTCAATTTAAAGTTGACTTTCCGTTTCAACTCAGATTTGAACCCGCCGACTGTCGTCCATAGCGTTTTGCCCCCATTCCGAACACAATGGGATATGCATCGTAGGTTGATTCGATAGTTACAATCAGTTTCCATTGAATTTACATTTAAATCTATATATTGAATTTTAAACGTACATTTCAAATTACCGGGGTCTCATATTAACTCTATAAATTGCAGAAAAATAATTTCTAGCTTCGTATTGACGATACGGTCCTAACAAAACTAGTTTCGTCGAATTCTGAGACCGTTTGAAAAATGGCCAATTTCCAGTCGATTAAAATCAACTGAAACTGGTCAAACGCGTTTTCCTTTGCCACGCTCACATATTGATTCGAAAAATTATGAAATTTGAAACCTAGCAATAACTTAACATCCCGGACCCAACAAAACTGGTTTCGTCGAAATCCGAGGTCGTTTGCAAAATGGCTATTTTTAAGGGCTTGAATTCCATAGCGACTATTCAGAATTTTCAACTGGACATATCTCTCAATTTTTAAAGTGAAATCTCAGTTTCCCAACTTCGTTGGAAAGATATCATCAATTAGATTCCATTATTTTTTGTTTCACTAAAATTCGGATTGTTTTGCACCCGGTACATTCAATTGAAGTTTGAAATCAAATTATCGAACTACCGCGCCATTTTCAATTCTATTTATAATTATATATAAATATTTATATTCTAACGACGGCGTATATAATATATACGTCGAATTCTATTCAAATTAAATTTTTCGTCGATATTATTTAAAATAATTCATTTTAAATAATCAAAATTCGCTAAAATTGCCAAAATAAAAATTTCAAACTGGCTCGCATTTTACGGGTTGTTACAATCTCCCCCACTTAAAACTTTTCGTCCCCGAAAAGGAACAAAGTCGAAAGTGGTTTGATCATTCAACTCTATGTTCGATCTGACTTCCATTCTCCAACTCTTTAGTTTCTGAGAATTTTCAAAACTTCAAAAATTTGGCTAACACCCTAAATTTCTGAAAAATTTCGCCATAACCTCCCCTGCAATGGGAGCATCGGGGAATTTCAAATAGCTTCCCCGGTCCTTCAGATCTCAAAAAGAAAAAGAAAAAGCCAAGCGGCTAGCCAATAGGCTCATAAAATCATCATCACCCAAACAAAACAGTAAATTATGTAGTAAACATGTACCTATTTGTCGGGCAAACAAATTTTATTCTCTGCTCTAGCCTCCTTGCTATGACCTGTTCAATGATATATATGTATATGCAAGCAAATGCGACCAATTTTCAACATAACTCAATATTTGATTTAATTAGGCGTAATGGTTCAAAATTATCAAACAATTAAACAAACAACACAAACATCAATCAATTTGTGAATTAGAGATTCAAATTGATAATTTTGATACATATACAAAAATCATGTTTTTGATGCCAAATCACAACAATATATTCTAGCTATATTAGTTTTGGTTCTCACACCAGTCCAATGGAAATATATAGAAAATCACACCTTCGAAACACGAACATAAGTTCTGATGATGATCGATCAATCATCAGAACCATCTCCGGGTGTCTAGAGTGTAATCCTATATCTATCCAGTATATTAAAATTTCAAATACACGTGGATCAGACGTATACGCAAAATCTATATATACTTGATTGTCCACATAAATATAAATAAATACTCAAATACGAATAGTTGATTTTAAATTTTCAAAACAAATTTGACTTTCATTTTAAAAATATACTCTTCACACTCGTTCTAGGATACTACTGATCCTATCTCTAACGAGTCATTCTCATTGGATATTACTAATCCAATATCTGATGAATTCTTTCGTAAGGTTCTAATGTGTCTTGTTCTCTGCTTTGTAAACCAAAGCTCTGATACCAAATGTGAAGACCCGCAACTTCCCCGTAAAGGAAAGCGTCGGATAGTTCGAGAACAAACCACAACAGAACGCATATAAAAGAACATTTCATTGTCTATTACAACAATGCATCAGATTACAAGAATATACAGAGTATGAATGAATATTACACAGAAATACCAGAGATTTAAATTACATTTAAATACATAGCAGCGGAAAATAATACAATACACAACCAGAATGAGATATACGGATACAAAGCTTTCCGGATATCGTTCCAGCTGTAAACCAGGATCCTGTGAATAAAAATCTGCAAAACCAAAACTACTAGCTGCCCGTGTCAAAATAAGGGCACCCAGAGTTTAGGTTAAAACAATAAACTCCAGGTCAGTCATGTGACTGGTGTGAGAACTAAAACAGTTATTAATCTTTATTTTAAAGGGTAAATCAAGGGACCACGCCGTATAACACGGAACGGGTTTCCTCCCAAGAATACCAGTGCATAAACAAACAGCGCAATGCTAAATAAAGAAAGATGAAGTTGTTATAAGACCCAGGTCCTATCACACAATGCAACGCAAGCCGGGGGATAGGGTTTTCCCTTATAACAGCCAAAGAATGCTTGATACGTTTAAAACAAATCATTTGATACTATAATAAGTGCATAGTGCATAAAACAACTTCAAATCATAAGTATCAATCATAGGCGGCATGGGTACCATATATCATGTCGCCATATATAGGTTTACAAATAAAACCGCAAAGTCACGTATTTGGAAATTGGATTTCCGTCTATGAACCGAGGCAAAAGATAGTCCTCAACCGATTCGAGACAATCTAGCCCATGTCTCCGGAACAGCCGCAACTGCCCCTTGGATCGTCAGGGCCGGTCCACACGGAGTGGATTATAGTGCCTGAACAATACGTCTCTCCGCCCTATGGGGCGTAAATGAGCCAACGAATGACTCCATCGGTTCGAGAACGACCGATCAATCCGAGGCGCCTCGCAACAGCAACAACAACATAAGTCAAACTCGTCAGGGCGTGTAAAACCACTGACGCCACTTCTAGCTAGAAAGAAACGCAAGTCCTCCCTGAGGTCCGTCTCCCGTTTTTGGTTCATACCGGGTGTGAAACCCGCGAGGTACACGTTACACAAAGCTACGCCACAAAGGCCGTGCTTTGATCATCACCACAAGACTTTGCTTTTCAACAGAAGCCTTGATCATTTGCATCTTAGCATGCCACACAGGCAAACCATCCTATGCAACCGATATCAGTCACACAGAATGAAATCCGATGTCAGACACACAGTCCATTTACAAGTCCGTTCTGGGTCTGAACGAAACCGGAGGCACCTAGTACCCCGCATATCCATCGATCTCCAAGTACGTCTGGACGATCACTAACTGTTTCCATCTTCTTGGGTGTACAGCCCAATCAAGATCATCAGTTATCACCCAAACGACGTGAAGACTTCCGGTCTTCGACCATCGTCTTCATCTTCGACTTATCGTCGTATCAGTTATTCAGAATGGGATAAACCCGGTCTTCCCGAATAACTCGCGTATATTTTATAAAAGTGTTACACAAACACAACATACGCCTCATTCCAATTCATTAGTCACTAACCGTAAATTAATCAAGAGAATAATTCCCCAAATATTAACCCCGAAGGCCGAAACCAACATCAGATCAATATCCAGAAAACCATTCTGTTTGGCTAACCGACAGTTAGTTTCTAAATTTCACGTTCAAATCTAATTAAAGATTTAACTATCGCCTGGAGCAAAACTGGTGATACTCCATTCTCGATCTTTTCAATCTAATTAAAGATTCATTAAAACTCCACTTAGTTTTAATCTTTTGACTGGGTTAAAGAATCAGTGTCATTTAAAAACACGGTTCACGATAAACCCAAAATCACATTCATTAATCGTCGGGTTAAAGAACGAGTGTTATTTAAAACACTGTTCACGATAAACCCAAAAATCAATACCAATTCAATTCCAATTAAATATCATTTAATTGGTACACTTCATTAAATCTAAATAAAAAGATTTAATCTTTTCTCAACTGGGTTCAAGAACAGTGTTAGTGAAGACACCATTCACGACAAACCCAAATCACATTCGATATTCAATTCCAATTAAATATTATTTAATTGGTACACTTCATTAAATCTAAATAAAAAGATTTAATCTTTTCTCAACTGGGTTCAAGAACAGTGTTAGTGAAGACACCATTCACGACAAACCCAAATCACATTCGATATTCAATACAAGGCTCTGAATAGAAAATATATCAGCTTATATTCAATATCGAATTCTTACGACTAACAAATGTCGTATTGGAAATAACGATATCAATATATATCTTTCAAATTTCCATAACAACACCTGTATAATCACGAATTCTAACATCGAAATATTCCGAAGACAATTTCGATTCAAATCCACTCCAATGCAATCATTGGAAATTTTGGTTATTTTTAAAACCCTTTTCGAATTCAATTTATTTATTTAAAAATAAATAGAATTATAATTCTAGTTCAAAACTAGTTCATTTCGATAAAAATCCATTTTTATCTTTTCAAATATGGAGTTTTTCATCCCAATTCTTTCTAAATCATTTCTTATGATTTTACACAAATTATTACTATTTTTAATAATTTTATCAAGGCCCGTACAGTCGATTTCCACCAATGGCCATCGAACTGCACGTATAGCGACCTTTTTCCAATTTGATTTGGACATAATTCCAAATCCAACCGTTAGATTTCTAATTTATCACATTCGTTAGAAAGCTCTTTTCGATACGAACCCAACGGTTCCGGTTTTAGGAGAATCCGACGGTCGGATCTCCCGCAATGTCCGTTTGAAATAAATGGTCGAAATTCACGAACTGCCGCGGCGCGGCGCGTTCTATTCAGGCCATTATATTATATATATAATATATATATAATATATTTCGTCGATTTCTATTTAAAACGAATTATATAAATAGTTTTAAATTCGTTTCAAATTCTATTTCAACTTCTATTTCAATTCAAAGCAAAATTGAATTCTTCTTTATAAATTCGTTTTAAAATTCATTTCTATTCAATTCGAATTTCAATTCAATTTGAATTCATTTCAATTCGCTTTCAATTCCATTTGAAATCGTTTTCAATTCAATTCATTTCGAAATCGTTTTCAATTCAATTCATTTCGAAATCGTTTTCAATTCAATTCATTTCGAAATCGTTTTCAATTCAATTCATTTCGAAATCGTTTTCAATTCAATTCATTTCGAAATCGTTTTCAATTCGATATAAATATCGTTCACGTCAAAATGGCGTCAATCTAATCAACACGGCTTCATAAATTTCTATTTTCAAATATTCTATTTCAAATATTTCCTATTGTCAAAATATTTGTTATTATCAAAATATTCTTTATTTTCACGATTGGAATGAGGCCCAATCAATTACCATATAAAATTAATTATATGGATTTTCATACAACACATGTATATAATAACATTGAAAATAATCAACCATCAACCAAAGTGCACTACACTGTATAAGCATCAAATATAGATATTCAACGCTCATAACAGCCTGTCAATCAATCGATCGACATATTTAATCAATCAGGATGAGTGAACTTCAAATTTCATCCTAACACCCGTGTGGGGTTTCAAACAATCAAACACCGATTTTTATTCGTGCAGTTGGGCGATGTGTAAAATTTATCGTCCCAATCAATATCAGTCAAATCAGTGTATATAAACAAATCGGCCGATTTGTTTATAAATATTTATTTATTCACTTTCACGTTAAAAATTATATTTTTAACGATAAAACATTTTATTTCAACATATGAATTTCTATTCAATTCATTTCATTCAATAAAATGATATTTTTATTTTTCTAACATATTTTAGAAAATTTCGGCGGCATAACGGCACGATACTAGAAACGGGACGAGGCCTAGCCTTATCCCCGGTCTAGTGAAGGCCCACGCCATTCACTCATCAATCAAATCAATTTCATTTTGCAAACCACAAAATTTGGAGTAAGGGTCTAACCTAGCCTTACTCCTACGCCTTATAACGGCGCACGTCTAATCCTAACCAATTTATCGATTCGATTTTTCACACCACAAACCACTTCCAAACCAATATCGCAATCAATCACCAAACAGTCAAACAAACAAGTCCATGGTCTGTGGACGATTGTGTCGGGTGCTACTAAGCACCGTCTGCATCCTAGTATAAATATATAACTAGAAATAAAATAGAAAGGTGAGAAATTCTCACATATAGCTATCCTAGCTCCACGGCTTTTCATCCTGCAGAAGTCTTCGTCGTTTCGCCTTTTTGTCACCTTCGTTGTCCGCTTTCACTACATATGTAAAAATCGAATTTTTACTTCGCTATTCCATATATAAAAATCGAATTTTTATTTCAAAGTTCAATATATAAAAATCGAATTTTTATTTCAAAGTTCAATATCTAAAAATCGAATTTTTATTTCAAAGTTCAATATATAAAAATCGAATTTTTATTTCAAAGTTCAATATATAAAAATCGAATTTTTATTTCAAAGTTCAATATATAAAAATCGAATTTTTTTCTCAAAGTTCAATATATAAAAATCGAATTTTTTCTTTCGAAGTTCTACATATAAAAATCATATTTTTATGTGAATAAAATTCTCGTCTTTATATAAATAAAAATCGTAACTTTTTATAAACTAAAACCATATTTTTATAATGCGATAAAATCCTTTTTCGAACAATCAGTTTTAACTTTTCTAAAGAAAATCAGTTTTAACCTTTCTTAAGAAAATCAGTTTTTATACTTTTCTTTAAAATTCAGTTTTTCTAAACAAAACAAAATCAGGTTTCTAACAAAAATAAAAACAGTTTGCTAATCAAAAGTAAAAACAGTTTTACTGTAATATAAAAATAAATATATATAAAAAAAAATCAGTTTTAAATTCTTATTCAAATCAGTTTTTAAATCTAAAAAAAATTCAGTTTTTAAAATGTTTTATAATCAGTTTTTAAAATGGTTTAAAATCAGTTTTAAAAATGGTTTAAAATCAGTTTTAAAAATGGTTTAAAATCAGTTTTCACATTATTTAAAAATCAGCAGTTTTAACAATTTATATAAAAAAAAACAGTTTTCACCCTTTTTTAAAAAAAACAGTTTTAACAATGTATATATAGCAACCGACATTTAAATTAAAATAAAATAAATAAATAAATAAAAAAAAAAGATAAAACTTACAGTTTTTAATCTGGAAGGGGGGGGGGGAGATGCCGCAGTCGGTCTTCGAGCAAGGGGGGGGTTCGCCATACGAGGTGCTCGACGTCGGAGTGCGGTTTTGGGGGGGGAAGGAGCAGGCGGGGAAGAAGGAGAGGGGGCGGCGCTCTGATCGGAGGGGGGGGCCATCGGCTTCGTCGAGGGGATTCGTGGTTCCTGCGAGGCGGAGGAGAGAGAGGGAGGCAGAGGGGGGGAGGGCGGAGCCTCGCAAGTGGTGGCGGCGGTGGGCGCTGGGCGCGGTGGCGGCTGGAGCGACGGGGGGGGGGGTTATCGCGATTTTTGTTTTCTTTTTCTTTTTTTTTTTTTTTATTTTTTTTTTTCCTTCTGAGATAAACGAACGGGGGGGGGCCTAGGTTTTAAGGGAAGGGATATTTTTTTTTTTTTTATTAATTATTTATTTATTTATCTCAATTTAAAGTTGACTTTCCGTTTCAACTCAGATTTGAACCCGCCGACTGTCGTCCATAGCGTTTTGCCCCCATTCCGAACACAATGGGATATGCATCGTAGGTTGATTCGATAGTTACAATCAGTTTCCATTGAATTTACATTTAAATCTATATATTGAATTTTAAACGTACATTTCAAATTACCGGGGTCTCATATTAACTCTATAAATTGCAGAAAAATAATTTCTAGCTTCGTATTGACGATACGGTCCTAACAAAACTAGTTTCGTCGAATTCTGAGACCGTTTGAAAAATGGCCAATTTCCAGTCGATTAAAATCAACTGAAACTGGTCAAACGCGTTTTCCTTTGCCACGCTCACATATTGATTCGAAAAATTATGAAATTTGAAACCTAGCAATAACTTAACATCCCGGACCCAACAAAACTGGTTTCGTCGAAATCCGAGGTCGTTTGCAAAATGGCTATTTTTAAGGGCTTGAATTCCATAGCGACTATTCAGAATTTTCAACTGGACATATCTCTCAATTTTTAAAGTGAAATCTCAGTTTCCCAACTTCGTTGGAAAGATATCATCAATTAGATTCCATTATTTTTTGTTTCACTAAAATCCGGATTGTTTTGCACCCGGTACATTCAATTGAAGTTTGAAATCAAATTATCGAACTACCGCGCCATTTTCAATTCTATTTATAATTATATATAAATATTTATATTCTAACGACGGCGTATATAATATATACGTCGAATTCTATTCAAATTAAATTTTTCGTCGATATTATTTAAAATAATTCATTTTAAATAATCAAAATTCGCTAAAATTGCCAAAATAAAAATTTCAAACTGGCTCGCATTTTACGGGTTGTTACAATAACTATGTTTGACTAACTCTAACTTAAATACGATATCCGATCACTCTAATTGAATAACAAGTGTTCAATATAATTTTAAATCAATAATCTTATTTCTGTAAAACTAATATTTGTAATAATTATTTATTTCCCCAAAACGTTGCATCAGAGTTCACTATCCCTCGTATGGGGTAAAACCAATTTCAACATTTCACTCACTCCGAACTAATACCATTCCTCGATAATAGTGAAGCCAACCAAGTTGGGGTATTTTAGTTACCTCTTAGACCTTGATCGACCCGTTCTTACCTCAGAATAATATCAGTTCGTCACTTAACCATGGATATTCAAATTACATTAAAAATCCTGATTCAAATCTGGGTTGATAACCCTTTTCTTCCATTTGAAATCCCTTCGATAAATCTCATTGTTTAATTTGACAATTTGGTAAAAACATTATTTAAATCTCCCCATTCACTTGCCAATTCTATTTGTACATCTCGCTTACAAATTCCTTTATGAACCCTTTTCCCTCGGAAGTCTTTATTTTATTCAAATCCATCTTACTTAATTGATAATTAAATAAGAATCCTACTTAAATCTTTACACTCACTTACCAATTTATTTACTAAGTTGGTTGAACACTCGGGTCATAAATCCGCTTATAATCTCTTATTCCCCTTTTTATCAAACCTTAATGTCAATTAACCACTTGTTAATTGAATTCTCCTTTAATCAATCTTTATTTGGAATTAGGGTTTATAAATCCCTTTTTATACAAATCTTAATTGAACTTTAAATTGAATTTATCATCACCTTGTCACTTCTTAATTGGATTAAAAGAAACCATCGTCTCAATTGCTAGCTAAGAAATACTTAACTTTATCAAAATAATTAACTCTGCTATAAAATAAAATAAATACCATTCTAATTCTATTACCAATTCTAAATAAACACGATTAATTCTGCCAACCGTACATCGCAGTTAACCATTAACTGAAATCCCGTTTGTCATTTCCCTTTTTAAATTAATTAATTAACTTAATTAATTTAAACAATTAATAAATTGTTTTGAAACAATAATTCTATTTACCCAATCCGTTGATAAATTCTTGGCTTTTCACTCTTTAAAACCATCTAAAACATTTAACTAATTTCCTTTATAACTCGATCTAATATATTTATTTTAAATTTCCAATTTAAATACTCATATAAGATAATTGAATAACTTTAATTCTGTATAAATAAATGCATAACTTTAAAAATACATCAATTCACCTAACAGTTGAACAACGGTTAAAATAGTACTTTTTAGTCCATTCACTGTCAATTGCCAAATCAACACTGTCGGTTGATTTTAAACACAACACCGGTGAATATATATTCAACCATCAACATTCACACAGGGTTTGGTGTCAGTTAGGGTGAACAATTCATATGTATGCACACAACAAATCAAAATACAGTTACTTTGAGGAATTCGGTTGGATCCCTCCAACCTGTCCTTCTCTGCATCACAGATGTCAGTTGATAAAATAGACGAATAAATAAATAAACAAATGCAAAGAATCAGACAATATCAACCAATTTGAATCCATCGCATCCAATCAGCCAATTTAAACTGTAAACTGTAAAATATATTTTACTGTGAATGTACCACATCACAGGATTCCAGAAGGTGTGAGAATTAACTCACCAGAGTTTGTTCTAGTCGACGGTTGACGCGTTTGTTGCTTTTAATTTGGGAAGACCGTTCAAAATTAGCTGAAATTTCAGCTACGTCAGATTGTCTCCTAGTCCGTTCCATCGGATAGGTCTCGTCCCTGCGATCCCAACGGATCCAGTTTCGCTGAAATCCGATAACGTATGAACGAGTTATGGTATTTTAAAGTTTGAACATATATATACAATTTATTAATATTAATTAAATTAAATAATAACACTAATTACCTTAATTGTTGCTAATGATGGCCACGTCATCATCGTACGCGTCGAAACGTGTTTTCTCCTTTGCTCCTTTCTCAACCCGTCTTCCTCCTCCTTTAGAAAAACACGAACTCATCATCCACCCCCACCATCAACCTCGGCCACCGGAACCTACCTCATCGCCACCAACATGACCGCGCCACCGAGGGCCCCACGCGCAAGCAACGACTTGCCCCAATTCGACCCCCGCCGCCGTGATTTCTCATATGACCGGAAAAGAAAAAGGGACCGAATTCCGATGCCACAGCCACTTCCAGGTGCCGCCACCACCACCAGGAAGACCGCTGGACATCCCTCTTCCAACCAACTTCATCATCTCCGCCTAGATCTGCCTCCACCGCCGGTAAAATGGCCAAAACCCATCGTGATTTTCAAAACCAAACCAAAAACCCTCACCTCAGTTCATCTACCTCGTTCTCCCTCCTCCGACCACCAGAGGTCATGCCACCACCGCCAAAATCTCCGACTGACTCTCCTCTACAAAAGCCCTAAGTTCCCGTCCATTGAAATCGGCCACAACACATCAATTTCAGTGGAAAAAAAATGGAATTTCACTGTTTTACCTCGATTCCAGCCACCATAGGTGTCCGTTCACCCCCAACTTTTCACAGCAGGTCCGTGTCGACCAAATCTACAACTTTTGCTTTGGATCCCCCCACGAATTCATCACGGATTGGAAAGTATAATTGATTTTGTATTTAGGGGTGTTTTTGCAAATTTACATGAGAATTCTGATTTTTGGAGGCTAGGGTTTCATCCTTAGGACCTTATATAGTGTGGAAAAATAGTTATTTAAGTTGATTTGATGAACGACAATGACTAACGATATTTTATTTCGTGTCTATCGCTATTTCGAACGTTGTTTATTCGTTACTGCGCTCACATACGAACCTCGTTCGAGATGCGACTGGACTGCATAATATATTTTGACGATACGGTCCTAACGAAACTTGTTTCGTCGAATTCCGTGTCCGGATGCTCAAATAGCGTTCGTACACGTCCAAATAGATCGATTTATTTTACATTTTATTTTGCCATGCTCACAGAATAACCCCGATTGACGCAACGTCTGAAAATCTGGCAATAATTTACTGTTACGGTCCCAACAAAATTTGTTTCGTCGAAAACAGAGGTCGTTTGAAAAATGTCCCTTTTAAACTGGCCAATTCTGAATAAATAAACCAATTTTAAAATACTTCAATATAATGATATCAAAATATTGCAGTTGGCCATACACGACCAGAATTTGATGTATTACCAAGGAAAAATATCCCGGGTTGAATTCGAAGCCAAATTGATACTCAAAATATTTAAAAACCGTTATTTTATATGAACGCAGCGCTATATATATAAAGGAATTCCTGGCGCTGTTTTTCTGAGAATTTGATTTGGACATAAAATGAAATCTACACAACGAAAACTCGATTTTTCTCTGCCGTTGGAAAGATATCGTCAAACTGGTCCCAACGTTTCTTGTTTCGAGAAAATCCGACTTATTTTGAACCCGGTACGACCAGTTGAAGTTCAAAACGTCAAAACGCGAACTGATGCGCCGCTGCAGCTCGTTATTTAATTAAATTATAAACTATATCGCTCGACCGTCGTTAAATAAACGAAATCGTCGTTGTAAATTCAATATAACCAATAATTGACCAATTTAAACTGCCCGATCACTATATATTGTAAATTCTAGATTTTCCCAAATATTCTACAAATTAAAATATTATTTTATTATTTATTTAAATAATATATTCCAAATAAATCGTTAAATTCGATCATTTAAATTGAAACCAATATTTTAAATAATTAAAATAATTAAAAATATTCCAAATAAATAGGCAGAAAATATGGGTCGTTACATTCCTTCCCCCTTAAAATAATTTCGTCCTCGAAATTGCTAAGGTAGAAGAAATGTCGTCAACTACTACCTCTGCAAAAATGTTAAATTTAAAACTCGATTTTATTTTTAAACTGACCCAATTGGTTTTAAAACCATTTTATTTCAAATAAAAGAATTTTTCAAAAATCTTCAAAAAATTTCTAACTCCTTAAATTTTGGAAAAATTTCGGCAGAGTCTCCCCTGCACGGAGGAATATCTACAATATCGCAGGATCAAGAAATATGTATACATCGACTCTCAAGGTCGGAAAATCAAAAATTCAAACCCAAAATCCAAACAAAATCCAAAATTTCATATTTGCGTAAGCGTACCTTTTGCCAAGCGTTACTATGCGATAAGTTATAATTATATTCTCGAGCTTGCTTACTTTTAACGCAGCTCTATTCCCACTGGATTTAATTAACTCCAGAATTTTTCCCTTGGATGGAATTTAAAACTGAATTGGCTTCTCTGCCTCTATTCTTACTCAAACAAATTCATCAGTCATAAAACAAAGGTTAATCAGGTTCAAAACATCCATATAGTTCACAACAACCAATTATATACCCAACTCCATCCACACGAGATTATAATATTTTATAATCACTTCATTTATTTCTTTAATTATCCATTCAAATTTATTTAATCTGGATTGGTTTATTCGAATAATTTATTTCGGATTGGTTTTTAAACAAATCGATTCATGTTCAGGTTAATCCATGAGATCGAGCACACCATCCAAACATATCACACAATCAACAGTAACAAATCCAAATAATTTGCCCATATTATAATAACTTGACAAAAATCATTACTTTTATTATTTTATAAAATAAATTGGGCAAAAATAATTTCAAAAATAATTTTAATATCAAATTACAAATACGCGCTCTCGTATATATACATACTCAACTCAATCTAGGGTGTTACTAACCCCATCTCTATTGAGTCACACCACAGAGCCAAGGTTATCACTAAACCAATAGCTCTGATACCACTATGATGACCCAATGTTTTCGGCCCCGAAAATCGACATAAATACCCTTACCGTATATTATACCGATCCTCCAAGCACCGAAACACTGGATAGTTTAGAAAGAATTTAGAGGGTGAGAATAGAAAGAAAAAATGTTAGAACAGGAGAAGGAAGAAGAACACATCAGAATCTCACAGTGGAACAGATAAAATATAATATCAAATCTCTTTATACAAAAACTGTATATACATACCAATCATCAGAGTACAACATATATCAGTCACAGCGGAAATAAACTCTATATAACTAGTAGTGAAGCCTCCTGCTTCCAGCTCCTGAACTCCAAGCGGAACCTAACCGGGAACATACTCGGTCTGATCCGAGCACATTTGATTTAAAACTAAATACACCGGGTCAGTCTGGAATATTATCAGTGATAAATTCACAGAACACACACTTTGTTTAACTTTGGAAAATCCTTTCTGAAATCAAAAGGTAATAGTAAGACCAGTCCACACATAAACACGAACAGTTTTTACCTTACTATAACCCAAACCATCTTTGAAATCATAGCTTCTTCTGATATTATCATAATGTCTAAATACAAATAAATAACAATCTAGAGGAACGCTTGCATCTCACGCTCCCCATATATAGTATACAATCGGAAACCACGGGCGCTTATTGGATATTGGATTCCAACATTGACAAGGTATGGGACCACCTTCCGCATGTGTATCTCTAGAGGCGAATACACTGGGTTCAACAAGAACGTCTTGCAACCCGGCCCTCACATGACCGACCACTCATTTCGCTTGAGTGTATCGAATGTATATCACCAAAGGTTGGGATCAGCAACTGCCTCCCGAATAGGGACAGTATTGAACATAGATTAAAGAAGCAATAGGAATTTCTCTAGATAAATGATCATACAACATAATGGGAGCGACCCACTTAGCCATGCTGCCTGCCCGATTTTTTCATTTCCCGGTTGATGAGGCTTGAGGCTAGAACTCATCTGGTCATCATATACTTTGGATGCCACATCATCAGATCCGCCAGATCACACTTGATTGACGTCTACCAAAATACTCTAGTTATCAGGCTAGAGAATAACCATTTCTCCGCCATCAACTAAGGTACATTTGGAGAAATCAACACGTGTAATTCCCTTGGAAATACTCTGTCAGACAACCGTCCATACAAGTCATACAGGAACAGGATGAACCGAAGGTACTCTCCTACTGCATCTCATATAGGAATCCCCCCAAGGATCAGTAGTGAGAAGTCCTTGCAACCCGTAGATTCCAACCACGACCGAACCACAGTATCTCATTGGCCTGCAGACCGGAGATCATTAGCAGTTCTTCCGCTTAGGAAGATCTACGGTCTTCAATGCTCCATCTCTATCGTCTTCTGATATCTTCACGTATTTGTTGGTCAAAATGTTTTTCAAATAAGAATTCGATCCCGGTCTTTCCATACCAACAATCGTATTGGTCTGGTTTAATAGTCGGTGTTGTAACTATCAAATAACAAATGTGTGAATAACAATGGGTTTGGCTGATTCAGCACTTAACACAACTTGACCTCTTAAAATGTATTTAACCAAATTTCCTCTGATTAATTCTGACTGCTTTACTTTGATCGATTAACTCTAACTTGATTAATTTGACGTATTTAACTTGACTAACTTAATTTAATTACTCCTATCGATTAACTAATATTCGACTTAACTCCATTCGCTCGACTCTAGATCGCAGCGGTCACAATGGTTACGCCTGATTACCTTAGGAAACATCCGACCGCCGTAGGCTATATGCAGCCCTGCGAATTATGCTAGCAGTCGTACGCAATGGAAACTCTTCCTGAATAACTATGATTGACTAACTCTAACTTAAATACGATATCCGATCACTCTAATTGAATAACAAGTGTTCAATATAATTTTAAATCAATAATCTTATTTCTTTAAAACTAATATTTGCAATAATTATTTATTTCCCCAAAACGTTGCATCAGAGTTCACTATCCCTCGTATGGGGTAAAACCAATTTCAACATTTCACTCACTCCAAATTAATACCATTCCTCGATAATAGTGAAGCCAACCAAGTTGGGGTATTTTAGTTACCTCTCAGACCTTGATCGACCCGTTCTTACCTCAGAATAATATCAGTTCGTCACTTAACCATGGATATTCAAATTGCATTAAAAATCCTGATTCAAATCTGGGTTGATAACCCTTTTCTTCCATTTGAAATCCCTTCGATAAATCTCATTATCTAATTTGACAATTTGGTAAAAACATTACATAAATCTCCCCATTCACTTGCCAATTCTATTTGTACATCTCGCTTACAAATTCCTTTATGAACCCTTTTCCCTCGGAAGTCTTTATTTTATTCAAATCCATCTTACTTAATTGATAATTAAATAAGAATCCTATTTAAATCTTTACATTCACTTACCAATTTATTTACTAAGTTGGTTGAACACTCGGGTCATAAATCCGCTTATAATCTTTTATTCCCCTTTTTATCAAACCTTAATGTCAGTTAACCACTTGTTAATTGAATTCTCCTTTAATCAATCTTGTTTTGGAATTAGGGTTTATAAATCCCTTTTTATACAAATCTTAATTGAACTTTAAATTGAATTTATCATCACCTTGTCACTTCTTAATTGGATTAAAAAAAACCATCGTCTTAATTGCTAGCTAAGAAATACTTAACTTTATCAAAATAATTAACTCTGCTATTAAATAAAATAATTACCATTCTAATTCTATTACCAATTCTAAATAAACACGGTTAATTCTGCCAACCGTACATCGCAGTTAACCATTAACTGAAATCCCGTTTGTCATTTCCCTTTTTAAATTAATTAATTAACTTAATTAATTTAAACCACTATTAAATTGTTTTGAAACAATAATTCAATTTACCCAATCCATTGATAAATTCTTGGCTTTTCACTCTTTAAAACCGTCTAAAACATTTAACTAATTTCCTTTATAACTCGATCTAATATATTTATTTTAAATTTCCAATTTAAATACTCATATAAGACAATTGAATAACTTTAATTCTGTATAAATAAATGCATAACTTTAAAAATACATCAATTCACCTGACAGTCGAACAACGGTTAAAACAGTACTTTTTAGTCCATTCACTGTCAATTGCCAAATCAACACTATCGGTTGATTTTAAACACAACACCGGTGAATATATATTCAACCATCAACATTCACACAGGGTTTGGTGTCAGTCAGGGTGAACAATTCATATGTATGCACACAACAAATCAAAATACAGTTACTTTGAGGAATCCAGTTGGATCCCTCCAACCTGTCCTTCTCTGCATCACAGATGTCAGTTGATAAAATAGACAAATAAATAAATAAACAACTGCAACCAATTAGACAATATCAATCAATTTGAATCCATCGCATCCAATCAGCCAATTTAAAGTGTAAACTGTAAAATATATTTTACTATGAATGTACCACATCACAGGATTCCAGAAGGTGTGAGAATTAACTCACCAGAGTTTGTTCTAGTCGACGGTTGACGCGTTTGTTGCTTTTAATTTGGGAAGACCGTTCAAAATTAGTTGAAATTTCAGCTGCGTCAGATTGTCTCCTAGTCAGTTCCATCGGATAAGTCTCGTCCCTGCGATCCCAACGGATCCAGTTTCGCTGAAATCCGATAACGTATGAACGAGTTATGGTGTTTTAAAGTTTGAACATATATATATACGATTTATTAATATTAATTAAATTAAATAATAACACTAATTACCTTAATTGTTGCTAATGATGGCCACGTCATCATCGTACGCGTCGAAACGTGTTTTCTCCTTTGCTCCTTTCTCAACCCGTCTTCCTCCTCCTTTAGAAAAACACGAACTCATCATCCACCCCCACCATCAACCTCGGCCACCGGAACCTACCTCATCGCCACCAACATGACCGCGCCACCGAGGGCCCCACGCGCCAGCAATGACTTGCCCCAATTCGACCCCCGCCGCCGTGATTTCTCAGATGACCGGAAAAGAAAAAGGGACCAAATTCCGATGCCACAGCCATTTCCAGGTGCCGCCACCACCACCAGGAAGATCGCTGGACATCCCTCTTCCAACCAACTTCATCATCTCCGCCTAGATCTGCCTCCACCACCGGTAAAATGGCCAAAACCTATCGTGATTTTCAAAACCAAACCAAAAACCCTCACCTCAGTTCATCTACCTCGTTCTCCCTCCTCCGACCACCAGAGGTCATGCCACCACCGCCAAAATCTCCGACTGACTCTCCTCTACAAAAGCCCTAAGTTCCCGTCCATTGAAATCGGCCACAACACATCAATTTCAGTGGAAAAAAAAAATGGAATTTCACTGTTTTACCTCGATTCCAGCCACCACAGGTGTCCGTTCACCCCCAACTTTTCACAGCAGGTCCGTGTCGACCAGATCTACAACTTTTGCTTTGGATCCCCCCACGAATTCATCACGGATTGGAAAGTATAATTGATTTTGTATTTAGGGGTGTTTTTGCAAATTTACATGAGAATTCTGATTTTTGGAGGCTAGGGTTTCATCCTTAGGACCTTATATAGTGTGGAAAAATAGTTATTTAAGTTGATTTGACGAATGACAATGACTAACGGTATTTTATTTCGTGTCTATCGCTATTTCGAACGTTGTTTATTCGTTGTTGCACTCACATACGAACCCCGTTCGAGACACGACTGGACTGCATAATATATTTTGATGATACGGTCCTAATGAAACTTGTTTCGTCGAATTCCGTGTTCGGTTGCTCAAATAGCGTTTGTACACGTCCAAATAGATCGATTTATTTTACATTTTATTTTGCCATGCTCACAGAATAACCCCGATTGACGCGCCGTCTGAAAATCTGGCAATAATTTACTGTTACGGTCCCAACAAAATTTGTTTCGTCGAAAACAGAGGTCTTTTGAAAAATGTCCCTTTTGAACTGGCCAATTCTGAATAAAATAAACCAATTTAAAAATACTTCAATATAATAATATCAAAATATTGCAGTTGGCCATACACGACCAGAATTTGATGTATTACCAAGGAAAAATATCCCGGGTTGAATTCGAAGCCAAATTGATACTCAAAATATTTAAAAACCGTTATTTTATAAACGCAGCGCTATATATATAAAGGAATTCCTGGCGCTGTTTTTCTGAGAATTTGATTTGGACATAAAATGAAATCTACATGACGAAAACTCGATTTTTCTCTATCGTTGGAAAGATATCGTCAAACCGGCCCCGACGTTTCTTGTTTCGAGAAAATCCGACTTATTTTGAACCCGGTACGACCAGTTGAAGTTCAAAACGTCAAAACGCGAACTGCCGCGCCGCTGCAGCTCGTTATTTAATTAAATTATAAACTATATCGCTCGACCGTCTTTAAATAAACGAAATCGTCGTTGTAAATTCAATATAACCAATATTTGACCAATTTAAACTGCCCGATCACAATATATTGTAAATTCTAGATTTTCCCAAATATTCTGCAAATTAAAATATTATTTTATTATTTATTTAAATAATATATTCCAAATAAATCGTTAAATTCGATCATTTAAATTGAAACCAATATTTTAAATAATTAAAATAATTAAAAATATTCCAAATAAATAGGCAGAAAATACGGGTCGTTACAATTAATTTATCATTAATTTATTCATTCTCCATTTCCTGTTTCTGCATATGTGTACAGAAATCCTTATTTTCTAAATTTAGAAAATATACGTTATTAATCATTGGAAAATATTTCCATCTCCTTTCCACATATCACTGTCATTCCAGTATTCTTTACCATCCAACATTTCATTTTCTATGATTAGAAAATATCTCTGATTATATTTGGAAAACGTTTCCAAAACTCATTCCTTGGATTTAAACAGATGTTTAAATAAAACATCGCTATGCCAATTCACCATTACCTTCATTAACTATATTCACTTAACCAACGTTCACTATCAAACCTTACCATTCCTTAGTTAAGAAGGAAGTCAATCAAGTTGGGGTATAATTACCTCTCAGACCTTAACTGAACAACGTTTTAACTTCGAAATAGTCAAAGTTTATCTTTTTAAACTTTTAACAACTTCCTTGCAAACCTCACAGATTCTATTTACGAACCCACTTCTTTTATAAAAACATGGGTTATAACGATAACGTTATAATTCCTACTTTCGAAATATCTAACTTCAAATATAACTTTTATTCTTTAATTTGAATAACTAAACAATTTATTAAATAAATAAATCTTGGTTTAAAAACCGGAAAGTAAATATTACTTTCCCGAATTCAATATAATCGAATTTCAAAATATAACTCCCTTTTGAATAAACTCTATTCGATAACCCTTTCCTTCGAATAAACTATATTCGATAATCACTCTTCGAATAGCCATATTCGATTAACTCTATTCAATTAACACTATTCGATTAACTCTAATCGGTTTACCCTTATCAGTTAGCTCTATTTGATTAACTCTATTCTATTAACTCTATTTGATTCACTCTATTGGATTAACTCTTTTTTATTAACCCTAATCGATTAACTCCTATCAATTTATTCCTATCAATTTACTCCTATCAAATAAACTATACTTGATCAACCCCTTTCGAATAAACTATATTCGATTTACTCCTTTCTCTATTCGAATAAACTATTTCGAATAACTCCTTTAAACTGTATTCGAATAAACTATATTCGATATCTCCTTTTAACTCTATTCGAATAAACTAACATTGGATAACTCCTTTCGAATAACTAACATTCGATAACCCTTTAGAATAACAAATATTCGATAACTTCTTTCAAATAACAAATATTCGATAACCTCTTTCGAATAACAAATATTCGATAACTTCTTTCGAATAACAAATATTCGATTACTCTTTCTTTCGAATAAACTATATTCGATAATCCCCTTTTTCTATTCGAATAAACTATTTCGAATAACTACTTTAATTCTATTTGAATAAAATATTTTTGATAAATTCTTATCTTTGATTAACCAATACTTGACAAACTCTATTTGATTAACAAACACTCGACTAACTCTAACTGATTTAACTCTAATCGATTAACTCACTTCGAATAACTAATTTCGATTTAACTCTTAATCGATTAACTCTAACTGATTAACTCTAACTCTAATTGATTAACTCTAACTCTAATCGATTAACTCCTCTAACTTATTTTGATCAACACATTTTGATTGACTCCTTTGATTAACTCTACGTCACTATTCAGTTTCAAATATCGATGTTAAAATCGATTCTTACTTCTTTATATAAGTCCTGACTTATATATTCTATTTATCCAATGATAAATATTTTATTTAATTTATAAAATATTATTTATAAATTGATCTTCTCAACATATTTGTTACAACAGATTCTATTTAAAATCTCTGCTTTAAATCCATATCATGTTATACCCGTGTGCGAAGCACGGGTCTAAACTTTCCTGATGTAAAATTCTATTCATTTGCCAGATATTTCCTTATATGACATCCTTTTTCATTTCCCAATAAATCCCTTTTATAACTCTATTTATTTTTCTAAATAAATATTTCCTTTTTAATTCTATTTGTAAATGTTTTACAAATATTTCTCTTTCTATTGTATTTGTAAATGTTTTACAAATATTCCTCTTTCTATTTTATTTATTTTCTAAATAAATAATCCATTTACACTTTTATTTATTATCCCAATAAATATTCCTTATATGATTTTATTTATTATCCAAATAAATATTCCTCCTTATAAAACCCTTTTGATTTTATAAATAAATTCCCTTTTTACAAAATCCCTTGATTTTATAAATATTTTCTCTTTATAAAATTCTACTTCATTTTATAAACAATTATCCTTTATATAATCCTTTGATTTTATACATAAATTTCCTTTTATAAAACCCTTTTCCTTTTATATATAAAATCCATTGATTTTATATAAATAATTTATTTTCAAAATACACTTTGAAAATCCCCTTTTTCTATTCCAATATCCCTTATGGTATTTAACGTACCATATAACAATGATCGGTATCATTCAAACATATAAAATCATCAACAGATTTCATATCACATCATATAACACAATATATGAAATAAAACAGTATTTTATATATTGAGGAACCCAGTTGGTCCCTCCAACCTGTTTCCCTACATCATAGATGTTAAACAATAAAATTAACATCGATTTCATTTCAATATGAAATATTCTACTAAACCGAATCAATATTCAATTTACGATATATATATATATATATATATCGTTATCTATAATTTCAACCAATACACAAGCAATTCAACCAAACAGTTAACACACAACAATCAACAGATGATTAATAGTTCTAAAAACACGTTATAAAAATATAACTGTTAAGAGTTGGTGAGTTTTACTCACATTTCGCGTTAACCATTAAATAACGATTTGCGTTTGTTGATTCAGATGGACAATTTATTTTGCTATAAATTGTAACGGGCCCCAATCCACTTCCAGCCAGTTCCATTGGGTAGCCTCGTCCATATGATCCTAACGGATCTTGTTTTGCTGAAAATCGACATCGTATGATAAAGTTATTGTGATTACAAGTTATACAAATAATTTAAAAGAGAATTAAATTAATTACAATAACCATTGGGCCTCACCACCATTTTCTCGGCCCAAACCCATTGTAAATACCTAGCCCAACCAAACCCCTTCCCAAATCGTGAAAACAAGATCTATTGCTCCTCTAAACACCAGTAGCCGATTTCGTTCAAATCCCACTCCTCCATCACACCCTTTAATATCAAACGAAAATTACCAAAATTCCTGTCATAAAAAACACTTCCACCCTATACCGGTGTTGTGCAACTCAAGCTCCTGTCCATAGCCTTCCGTCGCCACCCCCGGATGTCGCATCACCTTATTTAGCATCGAGCTCTTCGAAAATCACCCAGTCCGGTGCGCCTTGCCACCACGAGCTTGCTTCTGACCTCAGATGTTCTTCCGATGCCACCAATCACGTCGGAACCTCAACCCTAACCCACGCTTGCAACCGACAGTGAACGAAAAAGGGGTATCGGACCCTTCGAAAATCACACTGGGATGAAGAGGAGAACCCAACGATTTCAACTATATAAGTCTCATGATTTTACAGTTTTATTTGCAAATGTTTGATTTTTAAAACTTGCGTTTTTGAAGAAAAAGACATGTAGAAGAGTGGCGGCCCATTTTCTTGTTTGCTGAGGAACGATCAGACAAATGAAGAGGTTTAAGGCTTTGTGTAGATATTATATAAGATTCCTTTCTTGATTTTTCTTGTGGAGCTTTTGAAGGACACGGTTTGGGTTTGAGGCCACAAGAGACGGGCGGTCTAAGAGGAATGAACGTGGATCATTCTTTGATGTTATAACTTTTTTGTTAAAGTTGCTATATAAGGCATATATATTTTTTGTATCCATTTTCGTAAACTCCATTTATATACAACTGCTATAGACATAATTAGCTATATCGTCGTGACGACCAATGTGCCAAGATCCCAAAAAATATAATAATATGGGTAGATTAACTCATATGGTGAAACCCTAAAATATTGATTAAGGGTGCAAAATACTCCAAATAAAAAGTTGCGTATTTAATTAATTAAAAATTACAGTAAAATTCTAAAAATTAAATTATCACTACGTCTAAAAGGGCTTGTCTAAATTTGAAGCCAATATTTATTTAAAATTAAACATATCGTTATGGTTGATAAACGATTTTATAACGACTATTCTAAAATTTGATTTGGACATAACTAAAAATCTACACGACGAAATCCCGATTTTTCTCTTCCACTAGAGAAATATACTTCACCAGCTCCTAACATTTCTTATTTCATCGAAATCCAATTTAAAACGGACCCTGTACATTCAGTTGAAGTTCAAATCGCCAAATAGCGAACTACCATGCCATTTCGAGCTCGATTATAATTATTATATAATTATACGTTCAAACTTCGTTTAAATAATATATTTGTTAATACAAATTCAATTCTAAACTGAATTATATATTTTGAATTGCCCAATTCACGCCATATCGCCATTTCAGCTCATTCTGATCATTTCAAAATTAAATATATTATTTAATTATTATATTAATTAAATATTCAATATTGTTTAATTGAACGACCATTTAATTCTCTAAATCACTAAATAATTATTATCTTGCTGAAAAATACGGGTCGTTACACTTTATTATCAATAAAAATTTAATTACTGCTTAATTAAACTAATTACATAAATAAATAATAATAATAAATATTTAAAACCTTACTGTTAATCATCTTCCACAATACGTTGAACCCAACCTTCGCCGGAAAGAATCCCACGCCGCCGCCATATCTGGTGACCGGACATCCATCAGGGAATACTACGTCGAGCGCCGCCGCCTAAGCTTCCATTCCCACCCCGCGCCTCAAAGCTCGAGCCCGCTGTCACCTCCAGAAATGCGAGTGAAGTCGACGTCTTTGAGCAAGAAAATCTGCCCCTTCTGGTGATGATTTCAGATCATCACCGTATGGATTTTATATTGGACAAGAATCCCTACAGCTTTTGCTTTGGAAGTGGATCAAATCATTGTGTGGATTGAAAACAATTAACAACCAAAAATTCGAACTTTCCCGCCTTCAGACTTGGAAGAACGCAGCGCATATATAAAATGAAATTAGGGTTTAAGAAAAATTCCTATTGGCTCCTTCTATATTAATTTTATTTTTTATTTCATTTAATTCCAAAAATACCTATTGGTTGCTAAGAACTTTAAATCGAGCCCAATGAATGTCGCCTCTAACTAATTACCCCTATTCTGAACACGATAGTATACGTCCTGTTACCCAATTCGGCTGTTACGATAGGTTTCTGTTAAATTTACAATATAAATCATTATATTTTAAATTCAAATGCACATTTTAATTTGTCGGGGCCACATACGGACTCCATAAATTCCAAAAAAATAAATCTAGCTATGTTTTGACGATACGGTCTTAAAAAAACTAATTTCATTGAATTTGGAGACCGTTTGAAAAACAGTCACTTTTCAGTCGATTAAATTCAAACTAAATTGACCATACACGTTTAATTTCACCACGCTCACATATTGATTCCAAAAATTATGAAAATTGGAATCTAGCAATAATTTGACATTCCGGATCCTACAAAAGTGGTCTCGTCGAAAATGGAGGTTGTTTGCAAAATCGCTATTTTTAAGGGCTATATATTATATAAAATTCCATAGCGACTATTCTGAATTTTCAACTGGGCATAACCTTTTATTCCCATTATGAAATCTGGATTTTTCACATACGATTGGAGAGATATTTTCAAGCAGATTCAAATATTTATGGTTTCATTAAAATACAATTTATTTTGAATCCTGTACATTCATTTGAAATTTGAAATCGAAATTTCAAACTATCGCGCCATTTCCAATTCCTTTTATAATTAAAATATATATTTATATTCTAAATTCGATTTAAATAAATTTATACGTTCTAATTCTTTTCAAAATAAATTTCTAGTCGTTATTATTTAAAATATTCAAAATTCATTAAAATTGCCAAAATAAAATTTTTAAATTGGTTTTGATTCTCTGGGTTGTTACATCAAAGCAGGATATTGCGTTATAGAAGGTCGTCCACTAAGTATATTTTAGGGGCACATAGGGAAATCATCCACTAATGGTACCGCGAGCATCCACTAATGGTACTACGGGAACTATCCAATATGTGTATATATATATAATAGCCACAACCACCAAGCGTAAATATAACTAATATATATATATATATATAATAGCCACAATAATATTTCAATGCGTCCAAACAACCAATAAACAACATATACAAATTATCAAACAAATATTCATTTATAATAAATTATAAACAAATCCGAAGAGTGAGTTTACGCACCTTGATATTTTTTAGTTGTCGAAATATCAGTTTGTTTTTTATTAAATTAAACGGTTGTTTAATTTAACCAAAAATCCTAACTGCCTCCATATCGTTCGTATAACAACCCGGAAAATCCGAACCAATTTAAATATTTTATTTTGGCAAGTTTGAAGAATTTTGAAAATTTAAAATGATTTATTTTAAATAATAACGAGGAGAAATTTATTTTTGAATAGAATTTGAACGTATATATTTATTTGAATCAATGTTAGAATATAAATATTTATTTTAATTATAAAAGGAATTAGAAATGGCGCGGTAGTTTGAAAATTCAATTTCAAATTTCAAATAAACGTACAGGATTCAAAATAAACCAGATTTTAGTAAAACCAAAAATATTTGAATCTGTTTATAAATATCTTTCTAATGAATCTGAAAAATTGAAATTTCATAGCGGGAGTCAAAAGTTATGGCCAGTTGAAATTTCAGGATAGTCGCTATGGAATAAATATAGCCCTTGAAAATAGCCATTTTGGATCGACCAGAAAATGACCATTTTTCAAATGGTATCCAAATTGGACGAAATTGGTTTTTTTTAGGACCGTATCGTCATTACGAAGCTAGAAATAATTTTTCTGGAATTTTTAGAGTCAGTATGTAGCCCAGGTAATTTAAAATGTACATTTAAATTCAATATATATTGATTTATATTTTAATTTGGATGAAAACTAATTGTAACAGATGAATTGGCTTGCGAAACATATCCCATTGTGTTCGGAATGGCGGTATTTAACTAGGGGCAATAGTCGTTGGGTTGAATTTTGTAACGACCCAGATTTTCAACCGTTGAATTCTGAATATTTAAATTGGTTTAAATATTTTATTTGAATTATGTATAGGAATTTATTTAATAAAACGATATTTAAACGTATAATTTATAATATAATTAAAACGAGTTCAAAATGGCGCGGTAGTTTGAAAACTCGATTTCAAATTTCAAATGAATGTACAGGATTCAAAATAAATCGGATTTTAGCGAAACAAGAAATATTTGAATCTGTTTGAAAATATCTTTCCAACGAATGTGAAAAATCCGGATTTCATAACGGGAATAAAAATTTATGTCCAAATCAAATTTAGAAATAGTCGCTGTAGAGTCGTATATAAGCCATAACGGTTTATTGAATATAACTAGAGATTGGTTACGAATTTGGGCAGGATTCTTTTGAGGCGTAGTTATAATTTAATTTTTAGGATTTTTTTGTAATTTTTGATCGATTAAATATGCAACATTTTATTTGGAGTATTTTGCACCCTATATCAATATTTTGGGGTTTCATAATATAATTTAAACTACCGATATTATTTTATTTGTGGGATCATGGCACCTCGCTGAGCACGACCATATTTTTATTTTTGTCTGTAGCAGTCCGTAAGTGAATAAAATTGCAGGTAGTGGGGTACGCATAACTAAAAAAAAGAGTGATGTTCATTTTAAAACATACACATTATGTTATTCCCATCTACCCTTAGTTTTTCCCTTCCTGTCAACGTATCAAGCTAAGCATAAAAAGGAAGGAAGTAACGTCCATTTGAATACACACATGCATGGTTCATTTAAATACATACATGCATGCCCCTTTGTTTTGTACTCCTCCGCCATATACAATCCTATGCTCTTTATATTTTCTTCAGCTTATTCCATATACCAACATGCTGACATTGGAAGAATGCATCCATTCCATGCTTGTTTATATATATTCTATTTTAATCATCGACCATACGTTCAAAGAATATATATATATACTACCTTACAGTGTAAAAATTCGAACAGTGTGCATCCCAAGTTTTTCCAAGAACAGTGCTCTCCACGTTTTCCTACCGTGATATCCAAGCCAACTCAAAACCGTGCAGGCCAAACAAATTAATACCGTGTTCTCCAATCTTTTCTATACCGTGTCAGTCAAGCTATTTCCAACCCGTGTTATCCACACTACTCAATACTCTATAAAATAATAAGCCGTGGCCCTCAAGTTTTGTTTTTCTTTAAATACTGTCTGCTCATTGTCTTTCTTCTGAGACAGATTAAATCGGGAGGAGAAAAAAAATACCCACAAAGATTCGAAAATAATAATACAAACCAAATCGGTTTCCATCTGGCTTTGATCTCAGATGAGGTGCGGACTCGATGAGGTTGCAAAGAGGGGTGAGGCCCTACTAACCATGATTTGTCTGGTGAAAGATAGCTGTCAGAGTTGACCAGGTTATGGGTTTAAAGGGTTTTGGTTAACGAGGGTTTCAGGCGAACTGGGGTATCATCGGTGGTAGCCTTTTCAGGCGGTGGGGCGATAGGAGACAACGGTCATTGCTATGGGTCGGTTGGTGAGTTCGGTGGGCTTAGATGCACCGGAGTAGGCGAGGGAAAGAGAGATTAACAGATGGGTTAACGTAATAAACAATGATTTGAGGGAGGGAGTTGAAGTTGCTGTTATGGTGTTGTAGTGGAATTGGGTTCCTGGAGCAGCGATTTGAATATAGAAGTAGTGATGAAATTGTAAGTCATGGAGAGTGAGAACATGCAAGAGGAAGTTCGGCTGAAAGGGGGAATGACGTTAGCGGGAGTTTAATGTGTGGGAGAAGAAGGATTACGGCCTGTAAAAAGAAACGGGGGTTAAGTGATTTAAATGGGATTAAGGGATGATTAAAGAATAATGACTTGATTAGAAGTACATGAAGCAGTTTCCGTGTGTTTGGGAAGGATGTACAGTGGTGAGTTCTTTTCTAAAAGACCTGGTGATAACATTTAAAATGTAATTAAAAGCAAGATAAAGAAGCAGCTTATTTCTCATATGAACGATTTTGGAATACATAACTTTGGTGCAACAACTAGCTATTGGTAGACAAATTGTGGAGTGTGCACATATAGTACGGGTTGTGCATGATGTATAATACAAACTGATGGACACGCTGAGTTCATTTGCAGTGATGGGGTTGACGTACTGGCAGCGTGTGTGTTTTAAATGAGGAAGGAGAACCATTGTAGGTAAAGCACGGTAATAATGATAGGATAACGGAGTAGCTGGGTTTCAGAAAATTAGTTCGTGAGACAGGAGATAAACGTGACTAATTATTTATTAAGGGTAATTAAAGGAAATTATTAACATTAGTTAATTATAAATTTAAAGTTAATAATGTTAAATTAACTAATAACTTTTAATACTTATAATTGTGTTATATTTTAATAGAATTAGGCACGACCGGATCCGTCGGAACTGTAACGACGAAATCTACATTATGGAGCTAACGTGGCTGAGAACAAAGCTACTAGAATTTCGTGATAAAATCAAACGTCTGTTTGATTTTAAAGGAAACAAAAGCAGAATCGTCAACTGCAAACAAATGTGAGTAAACTCACTAACTCTGCTTCGTTTATATTTTTATATAAACGAATTTTAAATTTATTTTATATGGTGAAATGGTTGCTTGGTTGAAATGGTTGATAAAATTGGTTGATACGATTACATCGTAGATCGTGATTAATTCTGATATTTCATATTGATGTGAAATAATATTATTGATGCTAATTAACATCTGTGGATGCAGAGAAACAGGTTGGAGGGACCCAACTGGGTTCCTCAACATTTATATTATTGTTTACTGTGATGAATTATGCTGTGTTGAATTCCCTGACCGTAGAAATTTGGTATTTTAATACCGCAAAATATTTTCGAATAAAAAAAGGGGGTTTGAAATATAAAAAGGGAAATTTAGTTCCAAAATAGAGAATTGAATTTTTGAATGGACTTGAAGGTAGGAACTTGTTTTAATAAATAAAACAAGAAGTTGATTATAAACATCTGTTATAAGTTTAGTATAATATTGTCATTGGATTAAATTGAATTTATATGAAAAAGATGAATTTGGTTTTGAAACCAATAGTTGTAATTGGAATCAATCTTAGTGATTTTAAAGGGAATTATAAATGAGATTATAAATGTTTGAAGTTAAAAGTGAGATTTTTATAAACATTTGTAAATAGAAGTTATAAATAGAATTTGGGTTTAAAGGAATATTTATAAAAACAAAACCAAATGATTGTACATGAAAGAAATATATTTAAGATTAAAGTAAATAATGGTTTAGGGTAAAGATTTTGCAAATAAAATATATATAATGGAAATTCAGATTTGAATATGAATCCAAATTGGAGTTTGAATGAGATAGGGAAATGGGGAATCAATTTAAAAGAAAACGGTAAGTTTATTTCAAAATGTGGAATATAAAATAAATGGTGATAATGTAATGATTTGGAAAGCATGAATTCAAAAGGGAATTGGGAATTTGAATTAACGTGAAATGGTAGATAAATTCTGGAGTTCGGAATATGATCGAATATAGATTATTCGAGAGAGAGTTATTGGAATTTGATTATATCGAATTTAGGAAAGTATTTATTTCTACTTTCCATTTTGAATCAAATTTAATTATTTAATTAATTTCTTATTAATTGAAATTAATAAGTACAAGTTATACTTTTATATACCAAATATTTGAAGACAACAATTATAATGCTACTGCTATAATAAATGTTTTGTAAATTTATACAGCGATTATAATGCTATTGTTATAGTAAATGTTTTGTAAATTCTAAACAGCAATTTTAACGCTGCCGTTATAATAGGATCTTAACGCTATTGTTAAAATAAATGTTCTATAATTCTAGACAACGATTGTAACGCCGTTGTTAAAAAGCAATGTTTTATAAACTAAATATTTAGAAACAACGATTATAACGCTACCGTTATAATCAATATTTTTCTGTAAAAGGAATGTGTTCTTAGATCGATCTGAGAGTCGTGTAATTGATGTTTTGGTTAAAGTTGCGAGCTTTGACTATTTCGAAGTTAAGAATGTCGTTCAGTTAAGGTCTGAGAGGTAATCATACCCCAACTCGACTGACATCATGATTGACGAAGAAATGGTTAAGGTTCGGTGGCAAGGATTGGTTAGTGATACCATTAGTTAACGAATGATTTATGGGTTGAGCTATAATAACGATGTTTCATAACATCACGCTAATTTAAAAGATTTTTGAAATGTCCCAAATAAAAATAAGAGTTATTTCCTACGCGTAGAAAATGAAATGAATTGGTCAACGAGGAATTAAGAAATGGAATATGGAAATATTTTCCGATATTAATAATGTATATTTTTTGAGTACAGAAAATAAGGATTTGTGAATATTTAGAAATATTTTCTAACTGGAATAAGAGATATTTTCTCGAATAAAAGAATTATAGTATTGAAAATGTTTTTCAAAGAATCGAGAGGGGAAACCGAGCTTCAGAATAATACGAAAGATGGGAAATGGGAATTGTAAATAATAATATAATAAGGAATTGGTTTAAAGGGGCCCAATGTTGATTGATGATTGATCGATCGAATTCCTACCTAGAAATAAGATCGTTGGTTGCACACTTATATTTCTTTGATAGTTAAATCACCGACTATCGAAGTTTTTGACCATTTTTACGTCGTCAATACGGAGAGACCGGGATCAGATCTAGTACCTGAAAAGCACTCTGTATAGACATTAGCGTTGCGATCAAATATGATGAAAACAATTGAAGACGGAGTTATGCAAGGGCTATCCTGTTTATGGGATAGTGCCTTCAGTTTGTCCAGTCCCAGGACAACGTGAATGGACGAATGTCTGACAGAGTATATCTAATGGATCGCGTAAGTTGATCTCTTCAAAAGTACTTACATTTGGTGGCGGAGAAATTCGTTTCTCTTAGCTTTATACCCGTGGTATTTTTGGGGAAATCAATTTGTGATTTGGCGGGTATGACGATGTGGCATTCAAAGTGAATGGTAGCCAGATGTTCTGGAAGATAATTTAAACCTCAAGCCTCACAACCGGGAATTGACAAAAATCGGGCAGGCAACATGGCTATGTGGGTCGCACCCATTAGGATGTATAATCACCTATCTAGAGAAATTCCATTTACTTCTTTAATCTATCGATGCTGTCCCTTTCGGGGAATGGTTGCTGATCCCAACCGTTGGTGATATACATTTGATACACTTAAGCGAAATGAGTGGTCGGTCATGTGTGGGTCGGGTTGCAAGACATTCTTGTTGAACCCAGTGTATTCGCCTCTAGAGATACACTATCGGCAGGTGGTCCCATACCTTGTAATGTTGGAAATCCAATCTCCAATAAGCGCCCCGCGGTTTTTGATTTAATATTATATATGGAGCGTGAGATGCAAGCGTTCCGCTAGATGGTTATTTATTTGATGTAGACACTTTTATAATATCACCCGATTTTGATATAAAAATGTTTTTGGTCATCGTAAGGTAAAAGTCATCCGTGTTTATGTGTGGATCGGTCTTACGATTATCATTTCTTTCGAAAGAATTTTTGAAAGTTTAACAAATGGTTAGAGTTAACTCACACCAGTCCCATGACTGACCCAGAGTTTATTTTGTTTTGTTTTCCCTAAACTCTTGGGTGCCCAAATTTGTACAGGCAGTCAAGTAGTCAGGATTTTTCAGATTCACTTGGAAGAGCTCGAAGCAGGAGGCTTCACCAGCTAGCTATAGACTATCACACTTTCCGCTGTATACTATGTTGTATTTGGAAACAGGTGTTTATAACTATTCCAGGGATAACTGTTGTGCTCTGAAATGGTATGTTTATATATAGTTACTGATTTGTATTTCAAAGTTATGTTATCTAATATATTTTATTCGTTCCGCTGTGAGTTGTGATCTTCGTTTTCTTCTATTCTAATATTTCTTTCTTTCTATTCCTCATCCTCTAACTTCTTTCTAATAATGATTCGTATTTCTGTGCAATTTGGGTTGGACGTGTGGTGTTATTAGTCGATCCAAAGGGTACGGATTTGCGGCCCGTTACAGATTTGGGGTTTGTATCGATAAGCTTGTATTTTTGAAAAATAAAATAATTAAAATATAAATATCTCTATATGGTCAAACCCTCGGTCATAATATTACGCGGTCAACACTTCAAAAAAACCGCACCTCCTTCCATTCAACACATGGCGGAAGTGCTCCAGAATTGAATCCCTAAATCCTTCCTCCACACTTAGAAGTTGTTGATGATTTCAAAGGGAAAATCGATCTACTCTCTTTGATCCACAAATCCACGGAGGTTTGGTCGATCGATCATCGTGGCGTGGTCTATCAGAATTTCAAGCTCAAAACTCGCGACTTCGAGGCCATTTTCGAGACCAACGGCGGCACCGAGATGGGGCCCACGCCTGAAAATAGTGGCGCACCCCAAGGCACTCCATGCGGTGTCCTCCGATCGGCAGTCAGCAGCTCCAGGCGGCGGCAATATCCAACCCTAGTTCTGAAGCTTCATTATAGTACGGTTCAGAGGGAAAAACAGTGAGCTTTATTTTTTATTATTATTTTATTTATGTAATTGGTTATTTAATTAGAGATTAAATAGTAAATGATTTTTTTTGCTTAAATAAAAATGTGAGATTTTTATATATAAAACACTGTGATAAAAATGTGATATTTTTATATATAAAGAATTGAAATAAGAATACGATTTTTATATAGAAAGAGAATCGATAAAAATATGATTTTGATTGTACGAACATTGATATCAAAATACGATCTTTATATATAATGTAGAAAAATAAAAATGTGATTTTTAAATAAATAGAACCATATTAAAAATGTGATTTTTAATATGAATAGCGTAAAGAAGACTGCGTTGGAATTTAGTGCAAATCCAAACAGTTCAGAAGTTCAGAATAGAATGGAGGAGTGGATCTTTAAGGTGAGAATTTCTCACTAAAAAAATTTCTGTATAGTTATTTATTGTATAACTGCATATATGAACTGCTCCCCGTCGTCTACCGACCATGGACGACTTGTTTGATTGTATTGTTTGTTTGTTGTGATTGGATTGTCATGTATAATGTGTTGTATATAAAAATTATTTATATAAAATAAATATATAAATTATTGTGAAATGAAAACAAAATTATTATTCATTTGCAAACCGGACGGTTTGTTTATGTACACTGATTTGACTTATATGGATTGGGACGATAAATTTTAACATCGCCCAACTGCACAAATAATAAATAGTATTTGTTGTTTGAAAACCCCACACGGGTATTGGGATAATATTTGACATACACTAATTCCAATAATTAGTGGTATGCCAATCGATGGGTTGACAGGCTGTATAAGCGTTATTTATTTATTTTAATGCTTATACGGTTGTAGAATGCACTCTGGATGTTGTTTGAATTTTTAATGATTGCTTATCATTATTGTTTTACATATATGAGGTTGAAATCCATATAAATAAAATTATATGGTAATTGATTTAGTCGATTCCAGTTCAGAATTAATGAATATTTTAAAGTAATATTCAGAAAACATTGAAATGTGAAGCCGTGTTAAGTAGTTAAACGCCATTTCAACATGAACGGGATTTTCTGTCGATTTTATTCATTCTTTAATGAATATCAAAAAGTTATTTCAAAATCTGATATTTTGAAATGAATTTGAAATTCGAATTAAATTGAAATGGAATTGAAATCGATTTAAAATGAATTCAAAATGAATTGAAATGAAATTGAATTGAAATCGATTTAAAATGAATTCAAAACGAATTGAAATCGATTTAAAATGAATTCAAAACGAATTGAAATGAAATTGAATTGAAATCGATTTAAAATGAATTCAAAATGGATTGAAATGAAATTGAATTGAAATCGATTTAAAATGAATTCAAAATGAATTGAAATGAAATTGAAATCAAATGAATTCAAAATGGATTGAAATGGAATTGAATTGAAATTGAATAAAAATGAATTCAAAATGGATTGAAATGAAATTGAAATCGATTTTAAATGAATTCAAAACGGATTGAAATGGAATTGAATTAAAATCGATTTAATATGAATTCGAAACGGATTGAAATGAAATTGAATTGGAAATTGAATTGAAATTAATTTGAAATGAATATAAAACGAATTTATATTGGAATATTCAATTTTGATTTTAATTTGAAATGGAAGTGAAATTCGTTTTTGAAATGAATTTAAAACAATTTATAAAATTCTTTTAAACGGAAATCGACAAAATATATAATATATACATATATATTATATATATTATAATGGCCTGAATAGAACGCACCGCGCAGCGGCAGTTCGCGAATTTCGACCATTAACTTCAAATGGACGTTACGGGAGTCCGACCTTCGGATTCTCCTAAAACTGGAACCATTGGGTTCGTATTTAAAAGAGATTTCCAACGAATACAAGAGATTTGAAATCTAACGGTTGGATTTGGAGATATGTCCAAATCAATTTCAGAAAAGGTCGCTATGGATGCAGTTAGGTGGCCGTTATTGGAAACCGACTGTACGGGCGGTAATAAAATTATTAAAAATATGGAAAAATTATGTAAAATTATAGTAAATGATTTGGAAAGATTTTGGGTAAAAAAATTCCAGTTTTGAAAAGATAAAAATGTATTTTTATCGAAATGAACTAGTTATTAACTAGAATAATTATTTATTTATTTTCTAATAAATATATTCGATTTGGAAATGGTTTTAAAATAACCAGAATCTTCCAATGAATAAATTGGAATGGATTTAAAATGAAATTATCTTTGGAATATTTTGATATTGGATTCCGTGATTATATGGATATTGTGGAGGAATTTGGAAGATATATATATCATTATTCCAATACGATATTTGTTGGTTTCAGAATTTGATAATGAATATAACCCGATATATTTTCTATTCAGAGCCTTGTATTTGATATCCAATTGGATTTTGGGTTTGTCGTGAATGATGTCTTCATTAACACTGTTCTTTAACCCAGTTGAGAAAAGATTAAATCTTTTTCTTAAGATTTAATGAAGTTTACCAGTTAATTAATATTTAATTGGTATTGAATTGGAATTGAAATGGGATTTTGGGTTTATCGTGAACCGTGTTTTAAATAACATTGGTTCTTTAACCCGATTAACAATGGAAATGGGATTTGGGTTTGTTGTGAATGATAACTATAAAAATACTGTTCTTAAATCCAATGGAGTTAAGAGAATTAGAAACTAACTAGAGATTAGCTAAGTTGAATGGTTTCCGGGGTATTGATATGATGTTGGTTTGGGCCTTCGGGATTAATACTTAGGGAATTGTTCTATTGTTCTATTACTAATTTATAGTTAGAGACTGATGAAATGGAATGTGATTTTGGGTTTATCGTGAACTGTGTTTTAAATAACATTGGTTCTTTATCCCAGTTAAAGATAAGATTAAAGAATAAATTTTAAAGAATTTATCTTCGATAAAATTAATGGGAATTAGGCGTATGATGTGTTGTTTCAACACTTGATTATAAGATACGCGGGTTATTCGGAAAGGCTGGTTTTATACCCATTCTGAATAATTTGGTTCGGCGATAAGTCGAAGAGATTGAAGATGGTGCAAGACCGACGATCTTCACATCGAATGGATGGGTACTACTGATGCTCAAGATTGGAGTAGCTACCTTGAAGGGGCTAAAGTGGTAGCCATCCAGACGTTCTTGTTGATTGTACGGATATGCAAGGGCCTCTCCCCTGTATTGGTCATATGGGAGAGGAATAAGGTGCCTCCGGTTTCGTTCAGACCTAGAACGGACTTGTAAATGAATAGTGTGTCTAACATTGTTTTCCTTTATACTGTATTTGTTGATCTCTGCTAAATATATATCTGTTTGGTGGTAGAGAATTTATTCTCTTTCTTAACACTCTTCTCTAAGATGTACGAGCTCAGGGGTTGTATATCGGCAAAAATTAGTGGTACGGTATGGATTGATAGTGTGACATGCTAAGATGCAGTGATCCAAACTTTTGTTGAAAAGCAAAGATTGGTGGATGATGATCAAAGCGCAGCTTTAATATAGCACGACTTTGTGTAGCATTGTTTCGCGAGCCTCACACACTGTTATGGTGGTAAACTGATGGTTAGATCAGTATGCTTTTTTAGAGGATGGGCACCTTCGTGGTGTCGTGGATTCAGTCGACCGAGGTGAGGGATAGGGCACACTCCCGATTTCCCTGATGGATAGGGTTAGCGGTGTTTTCGCATACCTGCGACGTAAACCACAGTAACTTGTTTTCCAGGATAGTGCGGACGTGCAGTACGGTGTTTACGCATGCCTGCAACGTAAACCGTGGGGAATTGCATTACGTGATCGATCTTTCGAATCAGTAACCACCAGTATGGAAATCCAATTTCCAAATACGATATTTTTCGGTTTTGATTGTATAATATATATGGCGACATAGTGGTATGGGACATTCATGCCACCTATGATTGATACATTTATATTTGAAGTTGTTTTCTTTACTTATAGTAATAATAAAAATTAAATTTCGCATATCAAGCATTATTTGGCTATTATAAGGTAAAACCCTATCCTCTGGCTTGCGTTGCATTGTGTGATGGGACCTGGGTCTTATATTAGCTTCATTGTTCTTTATTTAGCATTGCGCTATTTGTTATATGCACTGGTATTCTTAGGGTTAAACTCGTTCCATGTTATACGGCGTGGTCCCTTGATTTACCTAACTTTAAAAATTCAAAATAATAACTGTTTTAGGTCTCACACCAGTCACATGACTGAGCTGGAGTTTATTGTTTTAACCTAAACTCTGGGTGCCTTTATTTTCCACACGGGTAGCTAGTAGTTTTGGTTTTGCAGATCTATATTCATAGGCTCCTGGTTTACAGCTGAAGCGATATTCAGAAAGCTTTGTATCCGTGTATCTGTTTTCAGTTGTGCTTTATATTGTTTTTCCGCTGCTATGTATTTAAATGTAATTTAAATCTCTGATATTTTCTGTGTAATATTTATTCATACTCTGTTATATTGTTATATTCTGATGGAATTGTTGTAATAGACAATGAAATGTTCTTCTGTTTGTATTCTGATTTGTCATGTTCTCAAAGCAATCCGGGCTTTCCTTGACGGGGAAGTTTGGGTCGTCTCATTTGGTATCAGAGCTGGTTGCTTAATTGGTACACATGATAGGGGGTTCTCGCTTCGCGGTTTGGTGGCGGACGGGAGACTCTTACCCCTACATGTCCCGATAATGAGGGTTGGTCAAGTCAAGAGGCTGGCCGTAAAAGCAGTTTTGAGGTATCCTTGTAAAGCTACGGTGGCAGTGTAGGCCACTGGTTGATGGTTGAAAAGACTAGACTCTTTGCAGGTGGTATCAGAGCTTTGGTTTACAGAGTTAGAGAACATGACATATTAGAACCGAATGAAAGAATTCATCAGAAATTGGATTAGGAATATCCAATAAGAATGGCTCGCTAGAGATAGGATCAGTAGTATCCTAGAATGAGTGTGAAGAGTGTTATTTTTAAAATAAAAATGAAAATGAATTTTGTTTTGAAAATTTATATCAAATTATGTATATTTGAAACGTTAATCAACTAATTGATTGCTGATTGTGTTGTTTGATTATAGATTCAACTAATGAATACTGGAATGATAAATAAAGTATAATCAAGATAATTGTTAAGTGAAAAATAATGCACGCTCTTTTGATAAAATTCTAAAAATATTACATAGGATATGGACGACTATGGCTTATCTCATACCGAATTCTGGATGACCCCGAAACAAGCAAGGAGAGCTCACCAGAAAGCAGAAAAAGAACGAAATTTGAACTTAGAAACACACAAAGTTTATTGTCGTAAATGCAGAAAAGAAGGCCATTATGCAATTGTGTGTCCTGAGAAAATGAAGAAGAAAGAGAAACAGATAAGACCGGACATAGCCTGTTTCAAATGCAAAGAGACGGGCCATTTTATGCATAAGTGTCCAAACGTAAAGAAGAAACCCACAAATCTAGGAAAGGAAAAGAAATGCTTTCGATGCAAAGAAGTAGGGCATCTAGCCCAAAATTTCCCGTTAAAGAAGGGTGATAAGAAATCCAAAGGGAAGGAGGTATCTACTTTGGAAATTATGCAAGAAGAAGGCATGTCTTCCTAGGAAATTGGGTTTTAATGTAAGGAACTAGTATTTTGGATATATGTATGTATATGTATGATGCTTGTATGAACGTAAGTATGCTTTTTGTCTTAAAAATGTATTGGTATTATAGAATATAACTATTGTAAGAAAAATGTTAAAGCAAGTTGAATTTAGCACCAAACATCGAACTGTTTTGAAATTTTATTGGAATTGCATGCATATACATGTCTATACATTGAATAGGTCACAGCAAGAAGGCTAGAGAAGAGGAATAAAATTGTATGCCCAACAAATAGGTACATGTTTACTATTTTCTTGAGTTTTTGATGATTTTATGAGACGATTGGCTAGCCGCTTGGTTTTTCTTTTTGAGATGAGAGGGCCTGTGTGGCGGTTTGGGGATTTTCCCGGTGCTCCCATACAAAGGAGGTTATGACAAAAAAATTCGAAAATTTAGGGTGTTAGCCAAATTTTTGAAAAATTAGAAATTCTTAGAAACTGAAAGTTGAAGAATGAACGACAGAATGAAAGTTGAGTTGATTTGTTAAACAACTTTTAGCTCCGTTCCTTTTCGAGGACGAAAATATTTTAAATTGGTGAGATTGTAACAACCCAAAAAATCCGAACCAATTTTAAAATTTTATTTTGGCAAGTTTGAAGTATTCTGAATATTTAAAATGATTTATTTTAAATAATAACTAGGAGAAATTTATTTTTGAATAGAATTTGAATGTATATATTTATTTGAATCGAAGTTAGAATATAAATATTTATTTTAATTATAAAAGGAATTAGAAATGGCGCGATTATTTGAAAATTTGATTTCAAATGAATGTACAGGATTCAAAATAAGCTGAATTTTAGTAAAACCAAAAATATTTGAATCTGTTTATAAATATCTTTCTAACGAATCTGAAAAATTGAAATTTCATAGCGCGAGTCAAAAGTTATGGCCAGTTGAAATTTCAGGATAATCACTATGGAATAAATATATCCCTTGAAATAGCCATTTTGCAAACGACCTCCATTTTCGACGAAACCACTTTTGTTGGATCCAGGATGTCGAATTATTACTAGGTTCCAATTTTCATAATTTTTGGGATCAATATGTGAGCGTGCAAAAGAAAACGTGTTTTAACGGTTTTAGTCAATTTGGATCGACCAGAAAATGACCATTTTTCAAACTATCTCCAAATTGGACGAAATTAGTTCTTTTAGGACCGTATCGTCAATACGAAGCTAGAAATAATTTTTCTGGAATTTTTAGAGTCAGTATGTAGCCCTAGTAATTTAAAATGTATGTTTAAATTCAATATATATTGATTTATATTTTAATTTGGATGAAAACTAATCGTAACAGCCAAATTGGCTTGCGAAACATATCCCATTTTTTTCTGCAATGGGGGTATTTAGCTAGTGGCGACAGTCGTTGGGTTCAATTTGGGGTGTGTATCGATAAGCTTGTATTTTTGAAAAATAAAATAATTAAAAATATAAATATCTCTATATGGTCAAAGCCTAGGTCAGAACATTACGCGGTCAACACTTCAAAAAGACCGGCCTCCCTCCATTCAACACACGGCGGAAGTGCTCCAGAATTGAATCCCTAAATCCTTCCTCCACACTTAAAAATTGTTGATGATTTCAAAGGGGAAATCGATCTATTCTCTTTGATCCTCAAATCCACGGAGGTTTGGTCGATCATCGTGGCATGGTCTGTCAGGATTTTAGCTCAAAACTCGCGACTTCGAGGCCATTTTCGAGTTCAACGGCGGCACCAAGCTGGGGCCCACGCCTGGTGATAGTGGTGCACCCCAAGGCGCTCCATGCGACGTCCTCCGATAGGCAGCCAGCAGCTCCAGGCGGCGGCAATATCCAACCCTAGTTCTGAAGCTTCATTCGAGTACGGTTCAAAGGGAAAAATAGTGAGCTTAATTTTTTACTATTATTTTATTTATGTAATTAGTTATTTAATTAGAGATTAAATAGTAAATGATTTTTTTGCTTAAATAAAAATGTGTGATTTTTATATATAAAACACTATGATAAAAATGCGATATTTTTATATATGAAGCACTGTGATAAAAATGTGATATTTTTATATATAAAGAATTGAGATAAAAATACGATTTTTATATAGAAAGAGAATCGATAAAAATATGATTTTGATTGTATGAACATCGATATCAAAATATGATTTTTATATATAATGTAGCAAAATAAAAATGTGATTTTTAAATAAATAGCACCGTATTAAAAATGTGATTTTTAATATGAACAACATAGAGAAGACTGCGTTGGAATTTAGTGCAAATCCAAACAGTTCATAAGTTTAGAATAGAATGGAGGAGTGGATCCCTAAGGTGATAATTTCTAACTAAAATAATTTCCATACAGTTATTTATTGTATAACTGCATATATGAACTGCTCCCCGTCGTCCACAGACCATGGACGACTTGTTTGATTGTAATGTTTGTTTGTTGTGATTGGATTGTCATGTATGATGTGTTGTATATAAAAATTATTTATATAAAATAAATATATAAATTATTGTGAAATGAAAACAAAATAAATATTCATTTGCAAACTGAACGGTTTGTTTACGTACACTGATTTGACTGATATGGATTGGGACGATAAATTTTACACATCGCCCAACTGCACAAATAATAAATAGTATTTGTTGTTTGAAAACCCCACATGGGTATTGGGATAATATTTGACATACACTAATCCCAATAATTAGTGGTATGTCAATCGATGGGTTGACAGGCTGTATAAGTGTTATTTATTTATTTTAATGCTTATACGGTTGTAGAATGCACTCTGGATGTTGTTTGAATTTTTAATGATTGCTTATCATTATTGTTGTATATATATGATGTTGAAATCCATATAAATAAAATTATATGGTAATTGATTTAGTCTGATTCCAGTTCAGAATTAACGAATATTTTGAAATAATATTCCGAAAACATTGAAATGTGAAACCGTGTTAAGTAGTTAAACGCCATTTCAACACGAACGGGATTTTTGGTCGGTTTTATTCATTCTATAATGAATATCAAAAAGTGATTTCAAAATCTGATATCTTGAAATGAATTTGAAACTCGAATTAAATTGAAATGAAATTGAATTGAAATCGATTTAAAATGAATTCAAAACGAATTGAAATGAAATTGAATTGAAATCGATTTAAAATGAATTCAAAACGAATTGAAATGAAATTGAATTGAAATCGATTTAAAATATATTCAAAACGAATTGAAATGAAATTGAATTGGAATCGATTTAAAATGAATTCAAAACGAATTGAAATGAAACTGAATTGAAATCGATTTATAATGAATTCAAAGCGGATTGAATTGAAATCGATTTAAAATGAATTCAAAACGAATTGAAATGAAATTGAATTGAAATCGATTTAAAATGAATTCAAAACGGATTGAAATGAAATTGAATTGAAATCGATTTAAAATGAATTCAAAACGGATTGACATGGAATTGAATTGAAATCGATTTAAAATGAATTCAAAACGGATTGAAATGGAATTGAGTTGAAATCGATTTAAAATGAATTAAAACAAATTGAAATGGAATTGAGTTATAATCAATTTAATGTGAATTCAAAACGGATTGAAATGAAATTGAAATTAAAATTGAATTGAAATCAATTCTAAATGAATTTAAAACGAATTTATATTGGAATATTCAATTTTGATTTGAATTTGAAATGGAAGTGAAAATCGTTTTTGAAACGAATTTAAAATGATTTATAAAATTATTTAAATGGAAATCGACAAAAAATATATAATATATATATTATATATTATAATGGCCGGAATAGAACGCGCCGCGCAGCGGCAATTCGCGAATTTCGACCATTAACTTCAAATGGACGTTACGGGAGATCCGACTGTCGGATTCTCCTAAAACCAGAACCGTTGGGTTCGTATCGAAAAGAGCTTTCCAATGAATCAAGAGATTTGAAATATAACGGTTGGAATTGGAGATATGTCCAAATCAATTTCAGAAAAGGTCGCTATGGATGCAGTTCGGTGGCCGTTATTGGAAACCGACCGTATGGGCGATAATATTTTTTTTAGAAATATGGAAAAATTATGTAAAATCGTAATAAATGATTTGGAAAGATTTTGGGTTAAAAATTCCAATTTTGAAAAGATAAAAATGTATTTTTATCGAAATGAACTAGTTATTAACTAGAATATTTATTTATTTATTTTTAAATAAATATATTGGATTTGGAAATGGTTTTAAAATAACCAGAATCTTCGAACAAATAAATTGGAATGGATTTGAATTGAAATTATCTTCGGAATATTTCGATATTGGATTCCGTGATTATATGGATATTGTAGAGGAATTTGGAAGATATATATATATATATCGTTATTCCAATATGATATTTGTTGGTTTCAGAATTTGATATTGAATATAAGCCAATATGTTTCTATTCAGAGCCTTGTATTTGATATCAAATTGGATTTTGGGTTTGTCGTGAACGGTGTCTTCATTAACACTGTTCTTTAACCCAGTTGAGAAAAGATTAAATCTTTTTATTAAGATTTAATGAAGTTTACCAATTAATTAATATTTAATTGGGATTGAATTGGAATTGAATTGAAATAGGATTTTGGGTTTATCGTGAACCGTGTTTTAAATAACATTGGTTCTTTAACCCGATTAACAATGGTAATAGGATTTTGGGTTTGTCGTGAATGGTATCTTTAAAAATACTATTCTTAAACCCAAAGGAGTTAAGAAAATTAGAAACTAACTAGAGATTAGCTAAGTTGAATGGTTCCTGGGTATTGATCTGATGTTGGTTTCGGCCTTCGGGATTAATACTTAGGGAATTGTTCTCTTACTAATTTACGATTAGAGACTGATGAAATGGAATGTGATTTTGGGTTTATCGTGAACCGTGTTTTAAATAACATTGGTTCTTTAACCCAGTTAAAGATAAGATTAAAGAATAAATTTAAAAGAATTTATTTTTGATAAAATTAATGGGAATGAGGCGTATGATGTGTTGTTATAACACTTGATTATAAGATATGAGGGTTATTTAGAAAGGTCGGGTTTATACCCATTTTGAGTAACTAGTTCGGCGATAAGTCGAAGAGACTGAAGACGGTGCAAGACTGACAATTTTCACATCGAATGGATGGGTGCTACTGAGGCTCACGATTGGAGTAGCTATCTTCAAGGAGCTAAAATGGTAGCCGTCTAGACGTACTTGTTGATTGTGTAGATATGCGAGGGCCTCTCCCCTGTATTGGACATATGGGGGAGGAATATGGTGCCTCCGGTTTCGTTCAAACCTAGAACGAACTTGTAAATGGATGGTGTCTGACATTGTATTCCTTTATACTGTATTCGTTGATCTCTGCTAAATATATATCTGTTTAGTGGCGGAGAATTTATTCTCTTGCTTAACACCCTTCTCTGAGATGTACGAGCTCAGGGGTTATATGTCGGCAGAAATCAGTGGTACGGTATGGATTGATAGTGTGACATGCTGAGATGCAGTGATCCAAACTTTTGTTGAAAAGCAAAGATTGGTGGATGATGATCAGCGCAACTTTACTATAGCACGACTTTGTGTAGCGTTAATTTGCGAGCCTCACACACCGATACGGTGGTAAACTGATATTTAGATCAGTATGCTTTTTTTTTAGAGGATGGGCACCTTCGTGGTGTCGTGGATTCGGTCGACTGAGGTGAGGAATAAGGCACACCCCCGATTTCCCTGATGGATAGGGTTAGCGATGTTTTCACATGCCTGCGACGTAAACCGCTGTAACTTGTTTTCCTACATAGTGCGGATGTGCATTACGGTGTTTTCGCATGCCTGCGACGTAAACCGTGGGGAATTGCACAACGCAATCGATCTTTTGAATCAGTAACCACCAGTATGGAAATCCAATTTCCAAATACGATATTTTTCGGTTTTGATTGTATACTATATATGGCGACATAATGGTATGGGACATTCATGCCACCTATGATTGATACATTTATATTTGAATTTGTTTTCTTCACTTATTGTAATAATAAAATATTAAATTTCACGTATTAAGCATTATTTGGCTATTATAAGGTAAAACCCTATCCTCCAACTTGCGTTGCATTATGTGATGGGACCTGGGTCTTATAATAGCTTCATTGTTCTATATTTAGCATTGTGTTATTTGTTATATGCACTGGTATTCTTGGGGTTAAATCCGTTCTGTGTTATACGGCGTGGTCCCTTGATTTACCTAACTTTAAAGATTCAAAATAATAACTGTTTTAGTTCTCACCTAGTCACATGACTGACCTGGAGTTTATTGTTTTAACCTAAACTCTGGGTGACTTTATTTTCCACACTGTAAAACCCCACGTCCATTAATGTCACTCAGAAAGGGAATGCATTAACTTTCATGGAGTATTATTGGTGAATTAGAACAGAATATAACACAACGAATACATATATTGGTACCTGAAAATTTTCAAAACGACATTTATTGCAGCAGAGAAATAGTTTGATTACAACAACTCCATAAACCAACAGTAAAACCAAGTACACTTAATATACATCTTGACAAATTGTTTTCTGAGTACAAAAAGTAAAAAAACATAACCCCAATACAAGTAGCCATACAAGAGATGAGCTGAACTTTACTTTCAGCAATCCAAGCACTTCCAAAAGAGAGAGAAAGAGATCCAAGATCAAGCTCCACTAGTACTAGTCCCACCCTGAGAACCTGGAGGGGGGGATAGGAAGAAAAGAGGCGAAAACAAGGAGGTCAGACATAAAGTCTGGCGAGTATAATAACTTTAACAATATAATTATTAAAGTAACTAGGATAAGGCATAAACTGGTAAAACAAGATATGACCATGAAACAAGTGGGCATGACAAAGCAAACAAGAGGAATATTCTGGAGTTAATCTCATTCCTAATCACTATAGGATAACTACAATACTGCACCATTACTAGACACCCTAAACGTTGATCCCGCCTACAGAACATAATAATGATAATGGTAGTTTCATGTACTCTTAGCTGCCTTCATAGGTGCCGTCTGCCCCTCCACTAATTGTACTCACTACCCCCATGCGATCGGCTCCCTAACTCGTAGATACCCGTGTTCGTCCCATAGTGGGGTGTATCACTCCCCAAAGTGGCAACCCGATACCACTAAAGATGCATGACTTATATCTACACGATACAACAACGTCTTACCTACCAGCTCGGGCCCACGCACGCACATGACCCCGTTGGACTTGCGTTGCCACTGATAACCCATTTTGACCTCTTATAATCAAACCCAGTAAACCTGTCCCGTCCTCGACTTGGGTCGAGCTCACAAAGATACTTAATGGGTTACTGGTTTGAAAAGGACCCCCATGCCTGACACAAGCTTTCCACCTATGCTTGGTCCCCACTAAGGTTTCCCACTTAACCCCATTCTTATTCATGTCTTCTTACATGTTTCAACTTGGTTAAGTGTTTCTAATAGTATTTCACAAGCTACCCAAGGCCACCCACTTAACCCCCATGTAATGACCCGTATTCTACACATCATAGGATCGTAGAATATTTATTTCTTTCCCATGTGAAGTTGTATGGTCATGTAACTTTGGGAAACATCTATTAGAGTCATTTCCCATGCTTATGATTTTTGTCGATTTTTAAAATGACCATTTTGCCCCTAGTTGGTACTGTTTTGGCCATAACTTTTGATTGGAAAGGAATTTTGACCTGAAACCACTTCCATTAGATTCGTTTGATAGTTTCTCTTTCCGTAGAGTGGTCATAATAGCCAAACGGACTTACCGTTTGGGAGATATGGCTGAAACAAGGTTTGGAGGGTGAAAAACTGCTTAACCGGGCCAAATCGGGTGATTAGTGAGTAGGCCCATAACCCATTTCGGGATTAGGGTTATGGGAGGGCTGAAATGAGATGGAGAATCATTCCATTTCAGTTTTCTAGCCTCCACTTATCACCAAGGATCCCTAAAAATGGCATCCAACCTCTAAATCACCTCCAAATCATCTTTTGGTCAAGGATTAAGCTTAGCAACCCCTAATCAAGGAAGATCTTCACCAAAGCAACATAGGAGCTGCTGTTTGGCATTGAAATTCACATCAAATCAGAGAACTATTTCAGATCTTAGTTTATTTGTGGCTAAGGTGAGTGATTTGCATAGTTTTACACTAATTATGGCTAATTAGGGGTGATTAGTGCTAATTAGCGAATTTAAGTATGATAAAATTCGGGAAAAATGTTCATAAATTCTTAAATGATGTTTTAGACCTCTGATATGAATTTGGGTTAATTTGGTTAAGTTTTGCTAATCCTATCATTAGTTTCACCTAAACATGCTTAAGGGGAAATATGGGATTTTGGGTATGTTTGATCCATTTTAACCTATGATATGGATGTGAATGATGTTTGTGGTTGATTATGCATGTTGCTATGACTGTATGAAATGCTTTGTGATTGATTTCAATAGTTATAATGGTCGAAAACGTTGTCGAATGGCGTAAACACTTGCTGGAACAGTTTCAGAAAACAGTGCAGAGTTTGGATCGTATCGGATAAGGGGGCTCGGATCGGATATGTAGAACTGAGCAAAGAATCCGATCGGATCGGAACCCAACACTTGGGAAAAGTGGCAAAAAGGAAGGCCACGCTAGCTAAACTGGGATCGGATCGGATAGAGGAAGACGGATCGGATCGGATAGAGGAAGACGGATCGGATCGAAGGGGACGGATCGGATCGGAAACACAAAGGCGAATCAGAGCAGGAGCACAAAAGCGGATCGGATAGGAGCATATGAAGGGGAGCATGAAGACGGATCGAAAGCACAAAAGGACCCGACCCGACCCGAAAGGAAGCATCGACCCGACCCGAAGAAGAAGAAGCAGCTGACTCGAACCCAGAGGAACGCCGACCCGAACCGCATCAGAAGGGGGACCCGACCCGAACGGATAAAGAACGCCGACCCGAACCGACGACCTGAGGAAGAACCCGACCCGACCCGACCCAGTACTGACCAATAACCCGAGATGCAAAGGTAGTCCAATAGGGGAAGTTAGAGCTCAGGATCCCGGAACCAGTTGGGAACCAACGAGTTCACTTCATGGTTGGACTTTGCTGCGGGACGTGTGCTAAGGAGTTGTCGATGTTCATAACTTCGATTCACCACTAAAAGGAATGATGGGCTACTTATCAGTGCAGTAGGGTCATTACGACCTGAGGGGCAAAGTGATGGTAGCAAGACTACGTTATCAGTGCAGTAGGGTCATTATGACCTGAGGGGCAAGGTGATGCGTAGTAAGACTATGAGCCAGCGCAGATGGGGTGAATAACTCCATGGGGCAAGTGGACATAGTAAGGATTGGTAAGGCTATGAGCCAGCGCAGATGGGGTGAATAACTCCATGGGGCAAGTGGACATAGCGAGGAATTTGTGGCTACGTTATCAGTGCAATGAAGCCATTTATGACTTCATGGGGCAAAGTGATCGTAGCAAGGTATGTGGGTGATCGAAGTGGTGAATATCGTATGCTTTACGCACTGAGTGAGAGATGTGAGGATGGATGCTATGTTTGATTGTTTGCCATCCCTATGACATGCACACCTCCCCCACCTCCGTATCTTTACACTGTTTGATATGATACCTTAGAGTGTTGTACAGTATGTAGTGCTAACTCTTTGGTTGCAGGTCTAGGTTCAGGTATGTTTTAGTCTACCTGTTATTGTTCACTTTAGATGCTTATCGCTCATACCAGGCTTTATGTCTGACCCAGAGTTTTATGTCTCCTCTTATTACTCTGGGTGCTCACACGAGCAGACTAGAGACAGGTTAGCTGGTGATGCGCGAGTAGTTGATTCTGAGGCGGGCAGGAGGCTTCCACCTATGATATATATATATATATGCACATTCTCCCTGTGTCGTTGGTGGTCACTACTTGGGCATTAGTAGTGTACCTCATTTACCTTACTTTTGCTTTGAGACAGTTTGAAAGTTGTAATAAGCTGTATTTTGGATTTCCGCTGCTATGATGTTTAGTTCTGATTTTCAGCTTATGCACTGTCTCTCCTGTTTTATGTCAAGTATGTTATTATTATATTTTGTTCTATGCGCTGTGAGACATTCTACAGGTTCTTTGTATGTTCATTTCCTTCTTCCTTTTCCTTCTGGCGACCCGTTCCGTGCTAACTGGACATGTGTACAGCGCACCTTTGGAGTAAATGTCGGTTGGTGCGGGGCGGGCCGTCACACTTGGTATCAGAGCTCTAAGTTGCGTAGTTAACCTAGGGAAAGACACTAGGGAGAGTTAGTACGTATACGAGAGCGCGTATTTGTGATTACTTTGGTTTTCAAAAGCTATGTATATATATATATATATATACTATTAGTAGTATAAGAAAGAAGTTGCACTGCACTAGTACCACTATGGGGTCGTTGATCGTTTTCCTTTTTCAGATTGACGATGAGCCGACATGTTAGAGGTACCGGTAGAGGGGCCAATAATGGGAATGCCGCTGACATGAGGGCGATGTTTACCAACCTCATGAGAGACATGCTTTATAAAGACCCGTAACTTCCCCGTAAAGGAAAGCGTCGGATAGTTCGAGAACAAACCACAACAGAACGCATATAGAAGAACATTTCATTGTATATTACAACAATGCATCAGATTACAAGAATATACAGAGTATAAATGAATATTACACAGAAATATCAGAGATTTAAATTACATTTAAATACATCGCAGCGGAAAATAATACAATACACAACTAGAAGAAGATATACGGATACAAAGCTTTCCGGATATCGTTCCAGCTGTAAACCAGGATCCTGTGAATATAAATCTGCAAAACCAAAACTACTAGCTGCCCGTGTCAAAATAAGGGCACCCAGAGTTTAGGTTAAAACAATAAACTCCAGGTCAGTCATGTGACTGGTGTGAGAACTAAAACAGTTAATCTTTATTTTAGAAGTTAGGTAAATCAAGGGACCACGCCGTATAACACGGAACGGGTTTCCTCCCAAGAATACCAGTGCATAAAACAAACAGCGCAATGCTAAATAAAGAAAAATGAAGCTGTTATAAGACCCAGGTCCCATCACACAATGCAACGCAGTCGAGGATAGGGTTTTCCCTTATAACAGCCAAAGGATGCTTGATACGTTTTAAAACAAATCATTTGATACTACTATAAGTGCATAGTGTATAAAACAACTTCAAATCATAAGTATCAATCATAGGCGGCATGAATGCCCCATACCACTATGTCGCCATATATAGGTTATACAATCAAAATCGCAAAGTCACGTATTTGGAAATTGGGTTTCCGTCTATGAACCGAGGCAAAAGATAGTCCTCAACCGATTCGTGACTGTCTAGCCCGAGCCACAGGACCCAGACTCAGGTGAGCCCTTGGAGCGACAGGGCCGGTCCACCGATGTGGATTAAAATGCCTGAACACTACGTTTCCCCACCCTATGGGGTGTAAGTCTGGTCCGTCAGCCGACCAGAAGCATCGGCCGAAACCGATATAACCGAGGCGCCTCGCAACAGCAACAACCACATAAGTCAAACTCGTCAGGGCGTGTAAAACCACTGACGCCACTTCTAGCTAGAAAGAAACGCAAGTCCTCCCTGAGGTCCGTCTCCCGTTTTTGGTTCATACCGGGTGTGAAACACGCGAGGTAAACGTTACACAAAGCTACGCCACAAAGGCCGTGCTTTGATCATCAACCACAAGACTTTGCTTTTCAACAGAAGCCTTGATCATTTGCATCTTAGCATGCCACACAGGCAAGCCATCCTATGCAACCGATATCAGTCACACAGAATGAAATCCGATGTCAGACACACAGTCCATTTACAAGTCCGTCCTGGGTCTGAACGAAACCGGAGGCACCTAGTACCCCGCATATCCATCGATCTCCAAGTACGTCTGGACGATCACTAACTGTTTCCATCCTCTTGGGTGTACAGCCCAATCAAGATCATCAGTTATCACCCAAACGACGCGAAGACCTCCGGTCTTCGACCATCGTCTTCATCTTCGACTTATCGTCGTATCAGTTATTCAAAATGGGATATGCCCGGTCTTTCCGAATAACTCGCGTATATTTAAATAAGTGTTACACAAACACAACATACGCCTCATTCCAATTCATTAGTCACTAACCGTAAATTAATCAAGAGAATAATTCCCCAAATATTAACCCCGAAGGCCGAAACCAACATCAGATCAATATCCAGAAAACCATTCTGCTTGGCTAACCGACAGTTAGTTTCTAAATTTCACGTTCAAATCTAATTAAAGATTTAACTATCGCCTGGAGCAAAACTGGTGATACTCCATTCTCGATCTTTTCAATCTAATTAAAGATTCATTAAAACTCCACTTAGTTTTAATCTGTGACTGGGTTAAAGAATCAGTGTCATCTAAAAACACGGTTCGCGATAAACCCAAAGTCACATTCCATTAATTATCGGGTTAAAGAACGAGTGTTATTTAAAAACACTGTTCACGATAAACCCAAAAATCATTATCAATTCAATTCCAATTAAATATCATTTAATTGGTACACTTTATTAAATCTAAATAAAAAGATTTAATCTTTTCTCAACTGGGTTCAAGAACAGTGTTAGTGAAGACACCATTCACGACAAACCCAAATCACATTCGATATTCAATACAAGGCTCTGAATAGAAAATATATCGGCTTATATTCAATATCGAATTCTACGACTAACAAATGTCGTATTGGAAATAACGATATACATATATATCTTTCAAATTTCCATAACAACACCTGTATAATCACGAATTCCAACATCGAAATATTCCGAAGACAATTTCGATTCAAATCCACTCCAATGCAATCATTGGAATTTTGGTTACTTTTAAAACCCTTTTCGAATTCAATTTATTTATTTAAAAATAAATAGAATTATAATTCTAGTTCAAAACTAGTTCATTTCGATAAAAATCCATTTTTATCTTTTCAAATGTGGAGTTTTTCATCCCAATTCTTCACAAATCATTTCTTATGATTTTACACAAATTATTACTATTTTTAATAATTTTATCAAGGCCCATACAGTCGATTTCCGTCAATGGCCATCGAACTGCACTTACAGCGACCTTTTTCGAATTTGATTTGGACATAATTCCAAATCCAACCGTTAGATTTCAAATTTCTAATATCCGTTAGAAAGCTCTTTTCGATACGAACCCAACGGTTCCGGTTTTAGGAGAATCCGACGGTCGGATCTCCCGTAATGTCCGTTTGAAATAAATGGTCGAAATTCGCGAACTGCCGCGGCGCGGCGCGTTCTATTCAGGCCATTATATTATATATATAATATATATAATATATACTTCGTCGATTTCTATTTAAAACGAATTTTATAAATCGTTTTAATTTCATTTCAAAAGCAATTTCAACTTCCATTTCAATTCAAATCAAAATTGAATTCTTCTTTATAAATTCGTTTTAAAATTCATTTCTATTCAATTCAAATTTCAATTCAATTTGAATTCATTTCAATTCGCTTTCAATTCCATTTGAATTCGTTTTCAATTCAATTCATTTCGAAATCGTTTTCAATTCATTTTGAATTCGTTTTCAATTCAATTCATTTCGAAATCGTTTTCAATTCATTTTGAATTCGTTTTCAATTCAATTCATTTCGAAATCGTTTTCAATTCATTTCATTTCGAAATCGTTTTCAATTCAATTCATTTCGAAATCGTTTTCAATTCAATTCATTTCGAAATCGTTTTCAATTCAATTTATTTCGAAATCGTTAAAATCGATATAAATATCGTTCACGTCAAAATGGCGTCAATCTAATCAACACGGCTTCATAAAGTTCTATTTTCAAATATTCTATTTCAAATATTTCTTTTTCAAATATTTCTATTTTAAAACTGGAATGAGGCCCAATCAATTACCATATAAAGTTAATTATATGGATTTTCATACAACACATGTATATCATAGCATTGAAAAATAATCAACCATCAACCAAAGTGCACTACACTGTATAAGCATCAAATATAAATATCTAACGCTTATAACAGCCTGTCAATCAATCGATCGACATATTTAATTAATCAGGATGAGTGAACTTCATATTTCATCCCAACATCCGTGTGGGGTTTCAAACAATCCAACACATATTTTATTTGTGCAGTTGGGCGATGTGTAAAATTTATCGTCCCAATCAATGTCCTTCAAATAGGTGTACATAAACAAACCGTCCTGTTTGTAAATGAATATTTATTTATTCACATTCACGTTAAAAATTATATTTTTAACGATAAAACATTTTATTCAACCTATGAATATTCTATTCGGTTCATTTATCCAATAAAATGTTGTTTTTATTTTTCTAACATATTTTAGAAAATTTCGGCGGCATAACGGCACGATACTAGAAACGGGACGAGGCCTAGCCTTATCTCCGGTCTAGTGAAGGCCCACGCCATTCACACATCAATCAAATCACTTTCGTTATGCAAACCACAAAATTTGGAGTAAGGATCTAACCTAGCCTTACTCCTTCGCCTTATAACGGCGCACGTCTAATCCTAACCAATTTATCGATTCGATTTTTCATACCACAAACCACATTCAAACCAATATCGCAATCAATCACCAAACAGCCAAACAAACAAGTCCATGGTCTGTGGACGATTGTGTCGGGTGCTACTAAACACCGTCTGCATCCTAGCATATATATATAACTAGAAAATAAATTGAAGGGTGAGAAGTTCTCACTTATAGCTATCCTAGCTCCACGGCTCTTTCTTTGCAGAAGTCTTCGTCGTTTCGCCTTATTGTCACCTTCGTTGTCCGCTTTCACTACATATGTAAAAATCCCATTTTTACTTCGCTATTCAATATATAAAAATCGAATTTTTATTTCAAAGTTCAATATATAAAAATCGAATTTTTAGTTCAAAGTTCAATATATAAAAATCGAATTTTTATTTCAAAGTTCAATATATAAAAATCGAATTTTTATTTCAAAGTTCAATATATAAAAATCGAATTTTTATTTCAAAGTTCAATATATAAAAATCGAATTTTTATTTCAAAGTTCAATATATAAAAATCGAATTTTTATTTCAAAGTTCAATATATAAAAATCGAATTTTTATTTCAAAGTTCAATATATAAAAATCGAATTTTTATTTCAAAGTTCAATATATAAAAATCGAATTTTTATTTCAAAGTTCAATATATAAAAACCGAATTTTTATTTCAAAGTTCAATATATAAAAATCGAATTTTTATTTCAAAGTTCAATATATAAAAACCGAATTTTTATTTCAAAGTTCAATATATAAAAACCGAATTTTTATTTCAAAGTTCAATTCATAAAAATCGAATTTTTATTTCAAAGTTCAATTCATTTTTAAAGTTCAAACCTTTTTTCTAAAAAATCAGTTTTTACTTTTAAAATCAGTTTTACTTTTGTTAAAAATCAGTTTTTTATATCTTTTTAAAATCAGTTTTTTTTTCCTTTAAACTAAATCAGTTTAAATCCTTTTATAAAATTCAGTTTTAATAAAAAAAACAACAGTTTTTCAAATTAAAATAAACGAGTTTTCAGTTTTTTTAGACTTAATTAAAAATCAGATTTTAAACACTGTAAAAATCATTTTTTAAATACTGCAAAAATCAGTTTTATATAATTCAGTTTTAAATGCTTTTTAAAAAAACAGAATTAAACCCTTAATTAAAATAAATCAGTTTTTACATTTTTCCCAAATCAGTTTTTACATTTTTAAATATAAAACAAAATAAAATATTAATAATAATAAAAAAAAAACAAAAACAAATACTTACAGCCGAGAGAGGGGGGGGGTTTCTTCCTGCGTCGGAGGGAGGTGGAGCTGCAGGCGAGGCGAAGGGTGGAGCGAGGGTTTGGTGCGGTCTGGTGTCTCGATTTTGGGGAAGGGGCGCGCGGCTTCTAGTCGAGAAGGAGGAGAGAGAAAAGATCGGAGCATGGAGGGGGGGGGTGCACGCCAGAGGGCGGCGGCGCCAGGGCACAGGCGGCGGCTTCCTCTTGGAGCGACAGGATTCGGTTTTTTTTTTCTTTTCTTTTCTGGAGTGAAAATGAGAGAGGGGGGGGGGGTTTATATATATTTTTATTTATTATTTTATTATTTTATTATTTTATAAAAGTTGACTTTTACATACGTCATCAAAACGAGGCCCACCACCTGCCGTCCATAGCGTTTAACCCCCATTCCGAACACAATGGGATATGTATCGTCAGCTGATTCGGCTGTTACAATCAGTTTTCGTTAAATTTACATTTAAATCACTATATTGAATTTTAAACGTACATTTCCAATTACTGGGGTCACATACTAACTAGAAAAATTCCATAAAAATATTTTCTAGCTTCGTATTGACAATACGGTCCTAACAAAACTAGTTTCGTCGAATTCTGAGACCGTTATAAAAATGGCCAATTTCCAGTCGATTAAAATCAACTGAAACTGGTCAAACGCGTTTTCTTTTGCCACGCTCACATATTGATTCGAAAAATTATGAAATTTGAAACCTAGCAATAACTTAACATCACGGACCCAACAAAACTGGTTTCGTCGAAATCCGAGGTCGTTTGCAAAATTGCTATTTTTAAGGGCCTGAATTCTATAGCGACTATTCAGAAATTTCAACTGGACATATCTCTTGATTCCCGCTACGAAATTTCGATTCGTCGGATTCGTTGGAAAGATATCATCAATTAGATCCGATGATTTTTGGTTTCACTAAAATCCGGATTGTTTTGCACCCGGTACATTCAATTGAAGTTTGAAATCGAATTATCGAACTACCGCGCCATTTTCAATTCTATTTATAATTATATATAAATATTTATATTCTAACGACGACGTATATAATATATACGTCGAATTCTATTCAAAATAAATTTTCTCGTCGATATTATTTAAAATAATTCATTTTAAATAATCAAAATTCGCTAAAATGGCCAAAATAAAAATTTCAAACTGGCTCGCATTTTACGGGTTGTTACAATCTCCCCCACTTAAAACTTTTCGTCCCCGAAAAGGAACAAAGTCGAAAGTGGTTTGATAATTCAACTCTACGCTCGGTCTGGCTTCCATTCTCCAACTCTTTAGTTTCTGAGAATTTTCAAAATTTCAAAAATTTGGCTAACACCCTAAATTTTTGAAAATTTTCGCCATAACCTCCCCTGCACCGGGAGCATCGGGGAATTTCAAATAGCTTCCCCGGTCCTTCAGATCTCAAAAAGAAAAAGAAAAAGCCAAGCGGCTAGCCAATAGGCTCACAAAATCATCATCACCCAAACAAAACAGGAAATTATGTAGTAAACATGTACCTATTTGTCGGGCAAACAAATTTTATTCTCTGGCTCTAGCCTCCTTGCTATGACCTGTTCAATGTAAGTATATGTATATGCAAGCATATGCGACCAATTTTCAATATAATTCAATATTTGGTGCTATTAGGCTAAATGGTTAAAAATTAGCAAACAAATAAACAAACAACACAAACATCAATCAATTAGTGAATTAGAGTTTCAAATTCATAACTTTGATACATAGACAAAAATCAGATTTTTGATGCCAAATCACAACAATGAATTCTAGCTATATATAAGTTTTGGTTCTCACACCAGCCTAATGGAAATATATAGAAAATCACACCTTCGAAACTCGAACACACACTACTGATGCTATATAGTCATCAGTAGAATCATCTCCGGGCGACTAGAGTGTGATGCTATATCTATCCAATATATTAAAACTTCGAATACACGTGGATCAGACGTATACCCAAAATTTTTATATACTGCATTGTCCAAACCAATATAATCAAATAATCAATTACGAATAGTTGATTTAAATTTTCAAAACCAAAAATTTGTTTTCATTTTCAAAAATATACTCTTCACACTCGTTCTAGGATACTACTGATCCTATCTCTAACGAGTCATTCTAATTGGATATTACTAATCCAATATCTGATGAATTCTTTCGTATAGTTCTAATGTGCCTTGTTCTCTGCTTTGTAAACCAAAGCTCTGATACCAACTATAAAGACCCGTAACTTCCCCGTAAAGGAAAGCGTCGGATAGTTCGAGAACAAACCACAACAGAACGCATACAGAAGAACATTTCATTGTATATTACAACAATGCATCAGATTACAAGAATATACAGAGTATAAATGAATATTACACAGAAATATCAGAGATTTAAATTACATTTAAATACATCGCAGCGGAAAATAATACAATACACAACTAGAAGAAGATATACGGATACAAAGCTTTCCGGATATCGTTCCAGCTGTAAACCAGGATCCTGTGAATATAAATCTGCAAAACCAAAACTACTAGCTGCCCGTGTCAAAATAAGGGCACCCAGAGTTTAGGTTAAAACAATAAACTCCAGGTCAGTCATGTGACTGGTGTGAGAACTAAAACAGTTAATCTTTATTTTAGAAGTTAGGTAAATCAAGGGACCACGCCGTATAACACGGAACGGGTTTCCTCCCAAGAATACCAGTGCATAAAACAAACAGCGCAATGCTAAATAAAGAAAAATGAAGCTGTTATAAGACCCAGGTCCCATCACACAATGCAACGCAGTCGAGGATAGGGTTTTCCCTTATAACAGCCAAAGGATGCTTGATACGTTTTAAAACAAATCATTTGATACTACTATAAGTGCATAGTGTATAAAACAACTTCAAATCATAAGTATCAATCATAGGCGGCATGAATGCCCCATACCACTATGTCGCCATATATAGGTTATACAATCAAAATCGCAAAGTCACGTATTTGGAAATTGGGTTTCCGTCTATGAACCGAGGCAAAAGATAGTCCTCAACCGATTCGTGACTGTCTAGCCCGAGCCACAGGACCCAGACTCAGGTGAGCCCTTGGAGCGACAGGGCCGGTCCACCGATGTGGATTAAAATGCCTGAACACTACGTTTCCCCACCCTATGGGGTGTAAGTCTGGTCCGTCAGCCGACCAGAAGCATCGGCCGAAACCGATATAACCGAGGCGCCTCGCAACAGCAACAACCACATAAGTCAAACTCGTCAGGGCGTGTAAAACCACTGACGCCACTTCTAGCTAGAAAGAAACGCAAGTCCTCCCTGAGGTCCGTCTCCCGTTTTTGGTTCATACCGGGTGTGAAACACGCGAGGTAAACGTTACACAAAGCTACGCCACAAAGGCCGTGCTTTGATCATCAACCACAAGACTTTGCTTTTCAACAGAAGCCTTGATCATTTGCATCTTAGCATGCCACACAGGCAAGCCATCCTATGCAACCGATATCAGTCACACAGAATGAAATCCGATGTCAGACACACAGTCCATTTACAAGTCCGTCCTGGGTCTGAACGAAACCGGAGGCACCTAGTACCCCGCATATCCATCGATCTCCAAGTACGTCTGGACGATCACTAACTGTTTCCATCCTCTTGGGTGTACAGCCCAATCAAGATCATCAGTTATCACCCAAACGACGCGAAGACCTCCGGTCTTCGACCATCGTCTTCATCTTCGACTTATCGTCGTATCAGTTATTCAAAATGGGATATGCCCGGTCTTTCCGAATAACTCGCGTATATTTAAATAAGTGTTACACAAACACAACATACGCCTCATTCCAATTCATTAGTCACTAACCGTAAATTAATCAAGAGAATAATTCCCCAAATATTAACCCCGAAGGCCGAAACCAACATCAGATCAATATCCAGAAAACCATTCTGCTTGGCTAACCGACAGTTAGTTTCTAAATTTCACGTTCAAATCTAATTAAAGATTTAACTATCGCCTGGAGCAAAACTGGTGATACTCCATTCTCGATCTTTTCAATCTAATTAAAGATTCATTAAAACTCCACTTAGTTTTAATCTGTGACTGGGTTAAAGAATCAGTGTCATCTAAAAACACGGTTCGCGATAAACCCAAAGTCACATTCCATTAATTATCGGGTTAAAGAACGAGTGTTATTTAAAAACACTGTTCACGATAAACCCAAAAATCATTATCAATTCAATTCCAATTAAATATCATTTAATTGGTACACTTTATTAAATCTAAATAAAAAGATTTAATCTTTTCTCAACTGGGTTCAAGAACAGTGTTAGTGAAGACACCATTCACGACAAACCCAAATCACATTCGATATTCAATACAAGGCTCTGAATAGAAAATATATCGGCTTATATTCAATATCGAATTCTACGACTAACAAATGTCGTATTGGAAATAACGATATACATATATATCTTTCAAATTTCCATAACAACACCTGTATAATCACGAATTCCAACATCGAAATATTCCGAAGACAATTTCGATTCAAATCCACTCCAATGCAATCATTGGAATTTTGGTTACTTTTAAAACCCTTTTCGAATTCAATTTATTTATTTAAAAATAAATAGAATTATAATTCTAGTTCAAAACTAGTTCATTTCGATAAAAATCCATTTTTATCTTTTCAAATGTGGAGTTTTTCATCCCAATTCTTCACAAATCATTTCTTATGATTTTACACAAATTATTACTATTTTTAATAATTTTATCAAGGCCCATATAGTCGATTTCCGTCAATGGCCATCGAACTGCACTTACAGCGACCTTTTTCGAATTTGATTTGGACATAATTCCAAATCCAACCGTTAGATTTCAAATTTCTAATATCCGTTAGAAAGCTCTTTTCGATACGAACCCAACGGTTCCGGTTTTAGGAGAATCCAACGGTCGGATCTCCCGTAATGTCCGTTTGAAATAAATGGTCGAAATTCGCGAACTGCCGCGGCGCGGCGCGTTCTATTCAGGCCATTATATTATATATATAATATATATAATATATACTTCGTCGATTTCTATTTAAAACGAATTTTATAAATCGTTTTAATTTCATTTCAAAAGCAATTTCAACTTCCATTTCAATTCAAATCAAAATTGAATTCTTCTTTATAAATTCGTTTTAAAATTCATTTCTATTCAATTCAAATTTCAATTCAATTTGAATTCATTTCAATTCGCTTTCAATTCCATTTGAATTCGTTTTCAATTCAATTCATTTCGAAATCGTTTTCAATTCATTTTGAATTCGTTTTCAATTCAATTCATTTCGAAATCGTTTTCAATTCATTTTGAATTCGTTTTCAATTCAATTCATTTCGAAATCGTTTTCAATTCATTTCATTTCGAAATCGTTTTCAATTCAATTCATTTCGAAATCGTTTTCAATTCAATTCATTTCGAAATCGTTTTCAATTCAATTTATTTCGAAATCGTTAAAATCGATATAAATATCGTTCACGTCAAAATGGCGTCAATCTAATCAACACGGCTTCATAAAGTTCTATTTTCAAATATTCTATTTCAAATATTTCTTTTTCAAATATTTCTATTTTAAAACTGGAATGAGGCCCAATCAATTACCATATAAAGTTAATTATATGGATTTTCATACAACACATGTATATCATAGCATTGAAAAATAATCAACCATCAACCAAAGTGCACTACACTGTATAAGCATCAAATATAAATATCTAACGCTTATAACAGCCTGTCAATCAATCGATCGACATATTTAATTAATCAGGATGAGTGAACTTCATATTTCATCCCAACACCCGTGTGGGGTTTCAAACAATCCAACACATATTTTATTTGTGCAGTTGGGCGATGTGTAAAATTTATCGTCCCAATCAATGTCCTTCAAATAGGTGTACATAAACAAACCGTCCTGTTTGTAAATGAATATTTATTTATTCACATTCACGTTAAAAATTATATTTTTAACGATAAAACATTTTATTCAACCTATGAATATTCTATTCGGTTCATTTATCCAATAAAATGTTGTTTTTATTTTTCTAACATATTTTAGAAAATTTCGGCGGCATAACGGCACGATACTAGAAACGGGACGAGGCCTAGCCTTATCTCCGGTCTAGTGAAGGCCCACGCCATTCACACATCAATCAAATCACTTTCGTTATGCAAACCACAAAATTTGGAGTAAGGATCTAACCTAGCCTTACTCCTTCGCCTTATAACGGCGCACGTCTAATCCTAACCAATTTATCGATTCGATTTTTCATACCACAAACCACATTCAAACCAATATCGCAATCAATCACCAAACAGCCAAACAAACAAGTCCATGGTCTGTGGACGATTGTGTCGGGTGCTACTAAACACCGTCTGCATCCTAGCATATATATATAACTAGAAAATAAATTGAAGGGTGAGAAGTTCTCACTTATAGCTATCCTAGCTCCACGGCTCTTTCTTTGCAGAAGTCTTCGTCGTTTCGCCTTATTGTCACCTTCGTTGTCCGCTTTCACTACATATGTAAAAATCCCATTTTTACTTCGCTATTCAATATATAAAAATCGAATTTTTATTTCAAAGTTCAATATATAAAAATCGAATTTTTAGTTCAAAGTTCAATATATAAAAATCGAATTTTTATTTCAAAGTTCAATATATAAAAATCGAATTTTTATTTCAAAGTTCAATATATAAAAATCGAATTTTTATTTCAAAGTTCAATATATAAAAATCGAATTTTTATTTCAAAGTTCAATATATAAAAATCGAATTTTTATTTCAAAGTTCAATATATAAAAATCGAATTTTTATTTCAAAGTTCAATATATAAAAATCGAATTTTTATTTCAAAGTTCAATATATAAAAACCGAATTTTTATTTCAAAGTTCAATATATAAAAATCGAATTTTTATTTCAAAGTTCAATATATAAAAACCGAATTTTTATTTCAAAGTTCAATATATAAAAACCGAATTTTTATTTCAAAGTTCAATTCATAAAAATCGAATTTTTATTTCAAAGTTCAATTCATTTTTAAAGTTCAAACCTTTTTTCTAAAAAATCAGTTTTTACTTTTAAAATCAGTTTTACTTTTGTTAAAAATCAGTTTTTTATATCTTTTTAAAATCAGTTTTTTTTCCTTTAAACTAAATCAGTTTAAATCCTTTTATAAAATTCAGTTTTAATAAAAAAAACAACAGTTTTTCAAATTAAAATAAACGAGTTTTCAGTTTTTTTAGACTTAATTAAAAATCAGATTTTAAACACTGTAAAAATCATTTTTTAAATACTGCAAAAATCAGTTTTATATAATTCAGTTTTAAATGCTTTTTAAAAAAACAGAATTAAACCCTTAATTAAAATAAATCAGTTTTTACATTTTTCCCAAATCAGTTTTTACATTTTTAAATATAAAACAAAATAAAATATTAATAATAATAAAAACAAAAACAAAAACAAATACTTACAGCCGAGAGAGGGGGGGGGGTTCTTCCTGCGTCGGAGGGAGGTGGAGCTGCAGGCGAGGCGAAGGGTGGAGCGAGGGTTTGGTGCGGTCTGGTGTCTCGATTTTGGGGAAGGGGCGCGCGGCTTCTAGTCGAGAAGGAGGAGAGAGAAAAGATCGGAGCATGGAGGGGGGGTGCACGCCAGAGGGCGGCGGCGCCAGGGCACAGGCGGCGGCTTCCTCTTGGAGCGACAGGATTCGGTTTTTTTTTTCTTTTCTTTTCTGGAGTGAAAATGAGAGAGGGGGGGGGGTTTATATATATTTTTATTTATTATTTTATTATTTTATTATTTTATAAAAGTTGACTTTTACATACGTCATCAAAACGAGGCCCACCACCTGCCGTCCATAGCGTTTAACCCCCATTCCGAACACAATGGGATATGTATCGTCAGCTGATTCGGCTGTTACAATCAGTTTTCGTTAAATTTACATTTAAATCACTATATTGAATTTTAAACGTACATTTCCAATTACTGGGGTCACATACTAACTAGAAAAATTCCATAAAAATATTTTCTAGCTTCGTATTGACAATACGGTCCTAACAAAACTAGTTTCGTCGAATTCTGAGACCGTTATAAAAATGGCCAATTTCCAGTCGATTAAAATCAACTGAAACTGGTCAAACGCGTTTTCTTTTGCCACGCTCACATATTGATTCGAAAAATTATGAAATTTGAAACCTAGCAATAACTTAACATCACGGACCCAACAAAACTGGTTTCGTCGAAATCCGAGGTCGTTTGCAAAATTGCTATTTTTAAGGGCCTGAATTCTATAGCGACTATTCAGAAATTTCAACTGGACATATCTCTTGATTCCCGCTACGAAATTTCGATTCGTCGGATTCGTTGGAAAGATATCATCAATTAGATCCTATGATTTTTGGTTTCACTAAAATCCGGATTGTTTTGCACCCGGTACATTCAATTGAAGTTTGAAATCGAATTATCGAACTACCGCGCCATTTTCAATTCTATTTATAATTATATATAAATATTTATATTCTAACGACGACGTATATAATATATACGTCGAATTCTATTCAAAATAAATTTTCTCGTCGATATTATTTAAAATAATTCAATTTAAATAATCAAAATTCGCTAAAATGGCCAAAATAAAAATTTCAAACTGGCTCGCATTTTACGGGTTGTTACATGCTTAGAGAAGTGCAAGGGGCAGTTCCCAATCCCGGAGTTGGTGATGGCCCAGTAGTGCAGGCGCCTAGGGTCGATTTCGCCAAGTTGTGCAAGGATTACACTAACCTTGGTGGGAAACCATTCCACGGGACGGAGTCGGCCACGGATGTTCAAGATTGGATGGATAGCTGTGATCGTATCTTTGATGACTTGGGTCTTGAGGATGCGATGAAGAGAAGGCTAGCGTCTCGCCAGCTGCAAGGGTGAGCGATGAATTGGTGGAATGCTATTAGAATAGCTACTCCAGAGGACCAGGTTACTTGGGTTCAGTTCAAGGCTCGCTTTAGCGAGAAGTTCATTCCAGCTGCCCAGAAGTCAGTGTTGTTCAAGAGGTTCTTGGAACTGAAGCAGAATGGGAGGGCAGTTTCTGATTATATTGCTGAGTTCGACACTTTGTCGAAATATGGACTATCTCTTATCGATACTCCTGAAAAGAAGAATGAGAAGTTCATTACTGGTTTGGATGGGTACTTGGGGGAAAGGCTTATCAACCACATCGATGAGACTTTTGAATCGATCGTGGGGAAGGCTTTGAGATCAGAGAGTCTTTACCCTAAGTCAAAGACTGAGGCTGCATCTGCAGAAGGGCCAAAGCCGCAAGTAGGTGGTGGAGGCAAGAATAACTCTCAGAATAAGAGGAAGCAGGACTAATCTAAAAGTGGCCAGAAAAAGAGCAAGAAGGATGTTGAGTGCTTCAGCTGTGGAAAGAAGGGCCATTATGCTAAAGAATGTCGGGCCAAGCCAGCGGAAAGGAAGTGCTACAACTGTGGTCAAGTGGGACATCAGAAAGATAAGTGTCCGCAACCTCTTAAGGAGAAGCAGATTGTGAAAGCATATGCTCTTGATGCTATTCCTTCTTCGTCGAATGCCCCAACTGCGGCGGAGAAAGGAAAGAATGTTGTTATTCAAGGTATGCTTTCTATTTATGATATACCAGTTCGAGTTTTGTTTGATACTGGGGCTTCCCGTTCCTTCATATCTAGTGACCTGGTAGATAGGTTGGGACTGGAACCCGAGATAGTCGATAGACCATTGATAGTAACGAACCCGATTGGTGGTTCGACTAGCCTTAGTATGATTTGCAGGAATTTGGTCTTATCGAGTCATGGATGTATGTTTGTATGTGATTGCTTTGTTTTGGGCTTTACTGGGTATGGCATTATATTGGGAGTCGATTGGCTCCAAAGATACGGGGTGGTGGTAGACTGTGAGGGCTTTTTGGTGACAGTGAGGGCGGATGATGGGCGGAGGGTAGTGTTTGGTAGCCTACCTAGTGATGGGGTTATGGCTAGTTTTGTAAATTCCCTCGACATCCCGCAGGATGAGTTGTCAGATGTGCCCGTGGTTGGCCAGTATCCGGACGTCTTCGAGGAGGTGACCGGGCTTCCACCACACCGAGAGATTGAGTTCCGTATTGATTTAGTGAAAGATGCCAGACCTATAGTGATGTCGCTTCGTCGTATGGCACCAAGGGAGCAGCGAGAGCTCGGGGTGCAAGTCAGCAATCTTTTGAAGAAGGGATTTATTAGAAGGAGTGTCTCCGAGTGGGGGGCACCAGTTGTATTTGCCACTAAGGCAGATGGTTCCCTTCGTTTGTGTGTGGACTATCGCGAGTTGAATAAGGTGACGAGGAAGAATAAGTATCCTCTACCGCGGATAGATGATTTGTTTGATCAGCTGGAAGGAACAAGAGTGTTCTCCCAGTTGGACCTCGCGACAGGATTTCATCAGCTAAGAGTGGCGGATGAGAGTGTTCCGAAAACGGCATTTAGGACGCCGTCTGGATTTTATGAGTGGTTGGTCATGCCATTTGGGTTGACCAGTGCACCAGCCTATTTTGTGGATCTTATGAATCGAGTATTCAGAGATCAGTTGAATAAGTTTGTTCTTGTGTTCGTGGATGATATCCTTGTTTACTCAAGGACAGAGGAGGAACACAAGGGGCACTTGAGGATAGTGATGGAGGTGTTGAGGAAACACCAATTGAAAGCGAAATTCTCTAAGTGTCATTTTTGGAGAAGGGAAGTAAGATTCTTGGGTCATGTTGTTTCAGAGAGTGGTATTGCCGTGGACCCTGCGAAGGTGGCTACGGTACAGGATTGGCCTACACCCAAGAATGCAACAGATGTAAGAAGTTTCTTGGGATTAGCTGGATATTATCGTAAGTTTATCCAAGACTTCTCCAAGATAGCAGCACCGTTGACTCAGTTGACTAAGAAGAATCGGTCCTTCGTCTGGGACGGAGTGTGTGAGGATGCCTTCAAAAGTCTAAAGGAGAGGTTGACGCGTGCGCCAGTGTTAGTCGTTCCTAAAGGGAATGAAGAGATGACGGTATACACGGATGCTTGTGGTACCGGACTGGGTGCAGCATTGATGCAAGGAGGTAGGGTTGTAGCTTATGCTAGTCGACAGCTAAAGCCGCATGAGAAGAAGTATCCTACCCATGATTTGGAATTGGCAGCGATTGTATTTGCGCTGAAGATGTGGAGACACTATCTCTTGGGAGAAAGATTTGAGTTGTTTACCGATCATAAATCGTTAAAGTATCTCTTCTCTCAGAAAGATCTGAATCTCCGTCAGCAGAGATGGTTAGAGTTCTTGGCTTCGTATGATTTTGATATCGCATATACACCTGGGAAAGGTAATGCGGTAGCCGATGCCTTGAGTAGGAGACATGCCAGCTTAGGGGCAATGTTTCTTGAATGGAAGCAACTGGAGTTTATCGCGGGGTTTGATTTCAGACCAAGGTGTGAGTTGGATCCAGTTATGCTAGCTAATTTGACGATCAGACCCACTTTGATGGAGCGGATTGGTTCCAACCAGAGGGACGATCCTAATCTACTAGAAATCATCTCCAAGTTAGAGATGGGTATCGATGAGGAGATGAGTGTGTATGGGCTTGATCAAGATGGATGGCTTCGGAAAAATGGAAGACTAGTTGTGCCCAACGTGAATGGTTTGAGAGATGAAGTGCTTAGAGAATGTCATCACTCAAAACTGACTATGCATCTCGGTGGTAATAAGATGTATCGAGACATGAAGCGAACCTACTACTGGGAAGGGATGAAAAGAGACGTTGGGGAGTTTATATCCAAATGCATGAATTGTCAGCTAGTTAAAGCCGAGCAAAAGAAGCCTAGTGGGTTGTTGCAACCATTAGAAATTCCCTAATGGAAATGGGAACAAGTTTCGATGGATTTCATCGATGGTTTACCTAGGACTAGATCGGGACATGATAGCATTTGGGTAATTGTGGATCGATTGACTAAGAGCGCAAGATTTATACCAGTCAAATCGACCAGAACAGCAGCCAAGTTGGCAGAATTGTATATGAAGTGGGTAGGGAGATTTCATGGAGTACCCAAAAGCATTGTGAGTGACCGAGACCCGTTGTTCACTAGTGGGTTTTGGAAGAGCTTACAAGAGGCTCTAGGGTCAGGATTACATCTCAGTACCGCATATCATCCTCAGACCGACGGTCAGACGGAGAGGGTGAATCGTATATTGGAAGATCTCTTGAGAGCTTGTATATTGGATTTTGGCGGATCATGGGATGACCATTTGCATCTAGTAGAGTTTGCATATAATAATAGCTACCAATCCAGTATCGGTATGGCCCCATATGAAGTTTTGTACGAAAGACCGTGCAACTCACCATCATGTTGGATAGAGACTGGCGAGAAGTTTGTGCTTGGACCAGATGTGGTGAGAGAAACTTCCGATAAGATCAAGATCATTCAGCAACGAATGAAAGCTGCCCAAGATAGGCAGAAGAGTTATGTTGATAAGAGGAGAAGAGATTTGAAATTCTCCGTTGGTGACTTGGTGTTTGTCAAGATCTCTCCGTTGAAGAGCGTGGTTCGATTTGGCAGGAGAGGCAAGTTGGCACCAAGATTTGTTGGCCCGTTCCCTGTTCTTGAACTAGTCGGGAATTTGGCGTATAGAGTTGGCTTACCAGAGAAGATGACAGGAGTTCATAATGTGTTTCATGTTTCCCAACTAAGGAAGTTCGTTCACGACTCAAATGTGACTATTTCACCTGATCAGCTAGAGGACTTCGAAGTAGAACCCGAGGCGGTTGGGAACCGCAAGCCGATTCGTATTGTGGGGCACGATACGAAGCAACTTCGAAGGAAGTCGGTGAAGCTAGTCAAGGTTCAGTGGGGTGAGGACGAGAATGATTGTACTTGGGAGACAGAAGAAAGCATTAGGAAGGCATATCCAGAACTCTTTGCCTGGTAAGATTTACTTTGCAATTTAGTTTTCCGCATGCTAGGATAGACTTGCTTTGCTTGTTTGCATGTTTGATTGTTGTTTTATGATTGATAGGCATGCGGGAACCTTTGTGTATGTTTGGATTAGGGAATTTCGGGGGCGAAATTTCTTAAGGGGGGGAGAGTGTAATGACCCGTATTCTACACATCATAGGATCGTAGAATATTTATTTCTTTCCCATGTGAAGTTGTATGGTCATGTAACTTTGGGAAACATCTATTAGAGTCATTTCCCATGCTTATGATTTTTGTCGATTTTTAAAATGACCATTTTGCCCCTAGTTGGTACTGTTTTGGCCATAACTTTTGATTGGAAAGGAATTTTGACATAAAACCACTTCCATTAGATTCGTTTGATAGTTTCTCTTTCCGTAGAGTGGTCATATTAGCCAAACGGACTTACCGTTTGGGAGATATGGCTGAAACAAGGTTTGGAGGGTGAAAAACTGCTTAACTGGGCCAAATCGGGTGATTAGTGAGTAGGCCCATAACCCATTTCGGGATTAGGGTTATGGGAGGGCTGAAATGAGATGGAGAATCATTCCATTTCAGTTTTCTAGCCTCCACTTATCACCAAGGATCCCTAAAAATGGCCTCCAACCTCTAAATCACCTCCAAATCATCTTTTGGTCAAGGATTAAGCTTAGCAACCCCTAATCAAGGAAGATCTTCACCAAAGCAACATAGGAGCTACTGTTCGGCATTTAAATTCACATCAAATCAGATAACTATTTCAGATCTTAGTTTATTTGTGGCTAAGGTGAGTGATTTGCATAGTTTTACACTAATTATGGCTAATTAGGGGTGATTAGTGCTAATTAGCGAATTTAAGTATGATAAAATTCGAGAAAAATGTTCATAAATTCTTAAATGATGTTTTAGACCTCTGATATGAATTTGGGTTAATTTGGTTATGTTTTGCTAATCCTATCATTAGTTTCACCTAAACATGCTTAAGGGGAAATATGGGATTTTGGGTATGTTTGATCCATTTTAACCTATGATATGGATGTGAATGATGTTTGTGGTTGATTATGCATGTTGCTATGACTGTATGAAATGCTTTGTGATTGATTTCAATAGTTAGAATGGTCAAAAACGTCGTCGAATGGCGTAAACACTTGCTGGAACAGTTTCAGAAAACAGTGCAGAGTTCGGATCGGATCGGATAAGGGGGCTCGGATCGGATATGTAGAACTGAGCAAAGAATCCGATCGGATCGGAACCTAACACTTGGGAAAAGTGGCAAAAAGGAAGGCCACGCTAGCTAAACTGGGATCGGATAGAGGAAGACGGATCGGATCGGATAGAGGAAGACGGATCGGATCGAAGGGGACGGATCGGATCGGAAACACAAAGGCGAATCAGAGCAGGAGCACAAAAGCGGATCGGATAGGAGCATATGAAGGGGAGCATGAAGACGGATCGAAAGCACAAAAGGACCCGACCCGACCCGAAAGGAAGCACCGACCCGACCCGAAGAAGAAGAAGCAGCTGACTCGAACCCAGAGGAACGCCGACCCGAACCGCATCAGAAGGGGGACCCGACCCGAACGGATAAAGAACGCCGACCCGAACCGACGACCTGAGGAAGAACCCGACCCGACCCGACCCAGTACTGACCAATAACCCGAGATGCAAAGGTAGTCCAATAGGGGAAGTTAGAGCTCAGGATCCCGGAACCAGTTGGGAACCAACGAGTTCACTTCATGGTTGGACTTTGCTGCGGGACGTGTGCTAAGGAGTTGTCGATGTTCATAACTTCGATTCACCACTAAAAGGAATGATGGGCTACTTATCAGTGCAGTAGGGTCATTACGACCTGAGGGGCAAAGTGATGGTAGCAAGACTACGTTATCAGTGCAGTAGGGTCATTATGACCTGAGGGGCAAGGTGATGCGTAGTAAGACTATGAGCCAGCGCAGATGGGGTGAATAACTCCATGGGGCAAGTGGACATAGTAAGGATTGGTAAGGCTATGAGCCAGCGCAGATGGGGTGAATAACTCCATGGGGCAAGTGGACATAGCGAGGAATTTGTGGCTACGTTATCAGTGCAATGAAGCCATTTATGACTTCATGGAGCAAAGTGATCGTAGCAAGGTATGTGGGTAATCGAAGTGGTGAATATCGTATGCTTTACGCACTGAGTGAGAGATGTGAGGATGGATGCTATGTTTGATTGTTTGCCATCCCTATGACATGCACACCTCCCCCACCTCCTTATCTTTACACTGTTTGATATGATACCTTAGAGTGTTGTACAGTATGTAGTGCTAACTCTTTGGTTGCAGGTCCAGGTTCAGGTATGTTTTAGTCTACCTGTTATTGTTCACTTTAGATGCTTATCGCTCATACCAGGCTTTATGTCTGACCCAGAGTTTTATGCCTCCTCTTATTACTCTGGGTGCTCACACGAGCAGACTAGAGACAGGTTAGCTGGTGATGCGCGAGTAGTTGATTCTGAGGCGGGCAGGAGGCTTCCACGTATGATATATATATATATATGCACATTCTCCCTGTGTCGTTGGTGGTCACTACTTGGGCATTAGTAGTGTACCTCATTTACCTTACTTTTGCTTTGAGACAGTTTGAAAGTTGTAATAAGCTGTATTTTGGATTTCCGCTGCTATGATGTTTAGTTCTGATTTTCAGCTTATGCACTGTCTCTCCTGTTTTATGTCAAGTATGTTATTATTATATTTTGTTCTATGCGCTGTGAGACATTCTACAGGTTCTTTGTATGTTCATTTCCTTCTTCCTTTTCCTTCTGGCGACCCGTTCCGTGCTAACTGGACATGTGTACAGCGCACCTTTGGAGTAAATGTCGGTTGGTGCGGGGCGGGCCGTCACACCCCATGTCCCACCACTTGTTTATCTGGTTAAGTGTTACTTAATTCATTAGAACCGAAACCTTGTAAAGACCTCCCACATTAGACTACCATTTGCGGTTGTTGGATTTGCCGGGAGGGTCTGGGCAGTCTTATACCGCAAATGAGCCTAGCCTCGTGTCTTTGCAATTGTTACGCATTTAATTCGTACCTTTGACCTCTCACATTAGACTACCGTTTGTGGTTTCTGGATTTGCCCGGTGGGTCCGGGCAGTCTTATACCACAAACGAGTCTAACCTCGTGTCTTAGGCGGTTAATTATTAGACATAATTATTTATCCCCAAATTAGATTAATATCCCTATTTAAATTTGTCAATAAATTTCTAATTTATTTATGTCCATAATTGTCACCTAAATTATGTCCATAATTTCAGGTATATAATTTATACCAATTAATGCCTCAAATTAATTATATGCCTTTTAAGGCCATTTTATGCCAATTCACAATTGTGTATATTCAATATTTTCCCATTGTCCCCACGCTATTCGTACGTTTTAATATGACATGTGTTAGACTCGTAAATAGTCTAGCTTATAAAAGAAAAGCAACATCACAACATAAAATTGATCTAAGAATCATGACAAAAGTTTTCATAGCCAATAACTTGCATATATGGGTATGGTTTTCCTATGAATTTCATTCAAACTAGCATATGATTCACATACAAAACTAGCATAGATAATGGGCATAAATTTGCGTAACTATGTATTGTCATGGATCAAAATATAGATCTAAACATAATGATGTGAACTTGCATATGGATCTAAACATAAAGATGTGAATTTGCATATGGATCTAAACATGTAAATTAATGTCACATGTTTACTCATAAACTAGCATATGTATCTACATGATTTCACATATGAACTTGTGTATAATCCACCAACAGACTTGCATAAGATTCACATATGTTTTAACATCCCAAACTTGCATAAAATTCATAAATTAGCATATGATTTAACATCCCAAACTTGCATATGATTCATATACATATGTTTTAACATCCAAACTTGCATAAGATGAATCTAGTTAATCACGTACAATTTAACATATGAAACCGATCCACAATAACAAAGCATCAATGATAACATCACATGATTCAAAATCATATTATCATAATCCCAATTATAACTTATCACAATTAAATTAATTAATTAATTTGTGAAAGATATTATACTCACAAACAAAAGAATAGTCTTGTCTTTCTGGGATCTGTATTCTGAAATTGAATTGCTCGCCTTTGATGTAGACTAATTGTTATTTAGATTAGATTTGATTTTGATTCTTGCTTCTATCTTGTTTCTGAGTTGAAAGAGAACGGCGTATACTCTAGGTTCTCCATTGACGGCATGGCGGCTCTTGGTATGAATTAGTGTGATTTTAGGTTGAGAGTTAGGTTGCTTATATAGAGTTTTAATTTATTTAGAGCCGTCAGATTAACCCTAGAAGCAATCAAGACCATCCAGTCAAGACAGGATAACACCTCAGCCCTAATGACTCAGCAATGACTCACTGTTCGAATCAGAACACTCCAGAAATCTATGTAGGTCTTTAGCCCGACATGGGAGCACTTGGCAGGTGCGCCAGTGCATTTTTGTACTGGCACACTTGTGAAGTGCGCCAGTGCATTCTGGTCGACTTCCGGTTTTCTGCCTAACTTCGTTCGTCCATATCTCCTTCATACGATGTCCGTTTTACGCAAACTCGGACTGTCTCAAGCAGAATTCTGAGATGAACGCAATGGCGTAACCCGTTTCCCTTATTTCTCACATTTGAAATTAAGTATTCTTTAAATACGTTAATATTAATATTTAAAATCATGGGGTGTTACATTCTCCCCTCCTTAAAGGATTTCGCCCCCGAAATCTCCAAACTAAGCAGAATGTATATCCTAACATCCAATCATTCATCTACTCAACCATCAAACACAGGCATCTATTGTCCTTACATGATTTCTAATGCCGTATGAACATATGCAAAAAGTGTGTGTATATGTTCCTTATCTAATGCAAAATCAGGCGGTCTACTGATTCAGTTGACCTCTTTAATGCAAATCATGATAGTGTCATGCATCCATTATGTATGCGAAAGAATCCTAACGACACATATTATTTCTACATGTGTGCATAGCCATTCATCTAAATGCAGCGTACATATGATAACACAACCAGAATACATCCATTAATTTAAATATGCACACTCATTTATATGCAATATGAAAGTGATTGAGCCGATTTAGTGCCTAAAGTATGTGTACATGCATCCACGAGCAACCACTAGCAACCACTTGCAACCGCTCGCAACCATCAATCATAACATGTTTCTAACACATGTTTACATCTATCGGTTTCTACCTAAGGATAAAAAATAGGACTGAGGAGGCATACTTGAAAGATAAACATGAATAAACTTATGGAAAAAGAGATCAAGGAGGTACCCTCAAAGAGAAAAGGGTAGGATGCAAGTATTTTCCTCTCAGTTTCCCAAGTTGCGTCTTCCTCAGCATCACTCCATTGAACTTTAATAAGCTTGATTTCATAGTTGCGTAGCTTTTTAACTTCCGTACCCAGGATACTAGTTGGAACTCTTCTCACGGTCGCTTCTCGTTCCACTTCTACTTCCTCTAGTATATTCGGCTCCACCACTTCCGCAGATTCATGTAAACACTTTCGTAGTCCAGAAACATGAAAAACATTATGAACTCCAGCCCGTCTCTCGGGTAGCTCTACTCTGTAATCCATCATCCCAATCCTTTCAATGATAGGAAATGGACTTACAAATCTTGGTGCTAGCTTTCCTATGGACCCAAAGTGAATGACATTCCTCAAAGGAGATACTTTAAGGAACGCCCTATCTCCAACCTTAAACTCAAGGTCGGTCCTTCTTTTGTCTGCGTAGGACTTCTGTCTATCTTGTGCAGCCTTCACTCGTCTTCTTATCAAGTCCACCTTTTCTGAGGTCTCTCTAATCATGTTTGGAACAAGTACGAGCTTGTCTGTAGACTCCCACCAACAAGTTGGTGATTAGCACGGTCTTCCATATAAAGCTTCGAAGGGTTCCATTCCTATGGTGGCTTGGTAGCTATTGTTGTAGGCGAATTCCACTAAAGGAAGATGATCCTCCCATGTCCCTCCAAAATCAAGAATGCACAATCTCAAGAGGTCTTCTAATACCATGTTCACCCTTTCCGTCTGACCATCGGTTTGGGGGTGATAGGCCGTGCTTAAGCATAATTGGGTGCCTACTGCTTCTTGCAAACTTTTCCAAAACTCTCTCATAAAGATAGGATCTCGATCGCTCACTATGGTGGAGGGTATCCTATAGAGTCGAACTATTTCTTTGAGATAAATGGATGCTAGGGATGAGGCAGTCCTTCTACTTTTAACAGGTATAAACTGAGCGCTTTTAGTGAACCTGTCCACTATTACCCAAATACTGGTATTGCCCCTTCTTGACCTAGGCAACCCGTCAACAAAGTCCATCGAAATGCTATCCCACTTCCACTGTGGGACCTCGAGAGGATGAAGCAGACCACCAGGCTTCTTCTGCACCGCTTTGACTTGCTGGCATATCAAACACTTAGCGACGAACTCAGCTATATCACTCTTCATGCCATTCCAAAAGAAAACCCTTTTTATATCTTTATACATCTTGTCTCTGCCTGGGTGTATGGCCAGTTTAGCATGGTGTGCCTCCTCGAGAACCGTCTTCACTAAATCTCTTACTTGTAGGATGCATAACCTTCTGTCCCGTCTCAACCAACCCCTATCATTGATGGAGTATCTATTGAGGTGACTAGAAGTCTCACCCCTAACTAGCTTTTCCATTACATCAATTAGCTGAGGTCTTCTCGTTGCGCGGTTCCTATTGAGTCCAAAACAATAGGCTGCACCTCTAGTGATGCTAACAGCCCAGGCACAATTTCAAAGGAGGGTCTAAAATTAAAGTTTGCTATATACTCTAAGCTTTGCCTTTCTACAAAAAGAGGACTCAAGGTCAGCTTCTTCCTACTTAAGGCATCTATTACCACATTGCCCTTGCCTGTGGTATAGGAAATCACAAAATCATAAGAGGCCAGAAATTCCATACACCTTTGTTGTCTTAAGTTAAGATCTTTCTGCAAGAAAAGGTACTTCAACGATTTATGGTCAGTATATAATTCAAATTTCTCACCTAGGAGATAATGGCGCCAAGACTTAAGCGCAAAGACGATTGCATCCAACTCTAGATCGTGGGTTGGGTAGTTTTTCTCATGTACTTTCAACTTTCTGCCTCCATAAGCTACTACCTTCCCTTCTTGCATCAAGACAGCACCAAGTCCCATACCACATGCATCCATGTATACGGTAAACATCTTGCTCCCATCTGGCAATGTCAGTACTGGGGCTATTGTTAGAGCCCTTTTCAAACGTTGGAAAGCAATATCACAATCCAAATCCCAAACGAAAGTTAGGTTCTTCTTCGTTAATCTTGTGAGTGGGGAAGAGATTTTAACAAAGTCTTTAATGAATTTTCAGTAAAAGCCCGCTAGCTCGAGAAAGCTTTGGATTTCGGTTGCATTCCGTGGGACCTTCCAATCTTTCACCGCAACTACTTTTGCGGGGTCCACGGCTAACCCCTCTTTGGACACCACATGTCCGAGAAATCTCACTTCTTCTCTCCAGAAATGGCATTTGGAGACTTTGGCCTTCAGCTGATGTGTACGAAGAGTATCCATGACTTCCCTTAAATGCCAAGCATGTTCTTCTTCATTCTTCGAGAAGATCAAAATGTCGCCTGCGAAGATCACCACAAACTTATTAAGGAATTCTCTAAACACCCTATTCATCAAGTTAACGAAGTAAGCAGGTGCGTTTGTCAAACCAAAAGGCATGACAAGCCATTCGAAGAAACCATCCGGGGTTCTGAACGCGGTCTTATCAATGTTGTCCTCAGCCACTCTCAGCTAATGGAACCCGGTAGCCAAATCTAGTTGGGAGAAAACAGACGCACCTACAAGCTGATCAAACAAGTCATCTATTCTAAGAATTGGGTGCCTATTCTTCTTGATCAGCTTGTTTAGCTCTCTATAATCAACGCATAGGCGAAGTGAACCATCCGCTTTGGTTGCAAATACTACTGGAGCACCCCATTAAGAAATACTCCGCCTTACAAACCCCTTTTCGAGCAGCTCTTTGACTTGCGTACTAAGCTCTTTTCTATCCCTGGGAGCCATGTGTCTAACGGGTAGAGCTACGGGTTTTGCATTATCAACAAGTATATACGAAAGTCTATCTCCTGCTTTGGAGGTAAGCCCTTCACCTCTTCAAAGACATCTGAGTATTCACGGACTACTCTAACAGACTGCAAGTTTTCAACAGACACATTAAGAGATTCTAGGTAACTAAGAATAACAGAATGTATGGGTTACAAGAGATTTCGAGAGTGTTTCCAAGGCGAGTCATAAGTCTAACCACTCTCTTTTCAAAATCGAGGATGGCACCATTACTGGATAACCAATCCATGCCTAGAATCAATCCATAGCCCGTGAAGCCAAGAACGAAGGCGTTGCATTCAAACTCAACGCTCAAAATAGACACCCTCAAATCACGACAAATCATTGAATGATGAGCCGAACCACCAATAGGATTTGAGACTACTATGGGATCCATAACCAGACTAGTATTAAGGTGCAGTTTTCAACTAACGAAGTAGACACAAACGAGTGTGATGCGCCAGAATTAAATAAAGTACGAACAGGTTGATCAAAAAGAAAAACCAAACTTTCAATAGAAATATTTCTACCTCTTTCCTGTCCTGGTGCCATGAGAGCCGGAATCCGCCCTCTTGCCTTCCCTGACGCCATGAGAGCCTGAATCTGCCCTCCAGAAGTGGACCCCATTCTTTGCCCTTGCCCCTGTTTCCTTGGGCAGTCTTTAACTAGATGTCCTGCCTCTCCGCGGTGGAAACAACCAGTCTCTTCTTCTTTCTACATCCCTTGCTCAGATGGCCTGGTGTTCCACAATTAAAGCACTTTTTCTTTCCTTTGCTATTGTTGTTCTTCCTACCTTTCTTGCTTTGCTGTTGTGGTTTCTTTTGGTCCCCTTGCTTCTCCGGTGCCTTATTAGCATTATCACCTTTCTCCTCTTCATGCATAAGCGCCATGTCAACCAGTTTCTCAAAGGTAGCCCCCATTAGAATGTGGGTCATAGCCAACCCATGTAGCAGCTCATTCAAACCTTTAACGAAACTTAGGGCCTTCTTCTCAGGTGTGTTTACCAATTCCAAGCCAAATCTCGCCAACTGATTGAACTTGCTGACGTACTCCTTTACTGACAACTTTCCTTGATTCAATGCTAAGAACCTTTCCATATATAAATTCTCTTCTGCTCGTGAGAGAAATTTCATCTCGAAAATATGCCTGAAATCCATCCATGTCTCCACTGGACGCTCTCCATTCGTGACCTCCCACCAAAATGAGGCTTCGTCCTTCATTAACCAAGCAGCCAATTGGACCTTACTTCCACCTCGAAAATACCAAATTGTTCTTCCACCTCCTTAAGCCAATTTCGAGCTTCAACAAACGTCTCTGATCTGTGAAAAGGTTTTCCGCCCATTGCTCGAAAGTCTTTGCATATCTTTGAAAAAGTATCATCGCAAGGAGGGGGAGGAGGAGCTACTGCAGCTGTGGGAGGAGGAACATTTGTTGGGCCTGCGGCATTGGCCCTAGCCTTCAGATACCTTCTAAACCAGCCTGGTATCAGTATGCCCTCGGATATCTCAGGTTCCCCAGACATGCTGAAAAAGAAAAGGAAGAGATTTCAAAACCGAGAATCGAAGGAGAGATATATGTCTCTTGGGGGTTATTTTGTTTTAAAACAAACTTTTCTCTTGAAAATACTCTCCTTAAAACATACTTTTGAAAGTATTTCTTTATAAAACGCTCTTAAAAACAGTTTTTCAAAATCTCTTATCTGTTTTGTTAACCTTTAGCTCTGATACCATGTGTAACACCCTACGTCCATTAATGTCACTCTCAAAGGGAATGCATTAACTTTCATAGAGTATTATTGGTGAATTAGAACAGAATATAACACGATATATACATATATTGGTACTTGAAAATTTTCAAAACGACATTTATTGCAGCGGAGAAATAGTTTGATTACAACAACTCCATAAACCAACAGTAAAACCAAGTACACTTAATATCCATCTTGACAATTTGTTTTCTGAGTACAAAAAGTAAAAAGCATAACCCCAACACAAGTAGCCATAAAAGAGATGAGCTGAACTTTACTTTCAGCAATCCAAGCACTTCCAAAAGAGGGAGAAAGAGATCCAAGACCAAGCTCCACTAGTACTAATCCTACCCTGAGAACCTTTGGGGGAAGGAAGAAAAGAGGCGAAAACAAAGGGGATCAGACATAAAGTCTGGCGAGTATAATAACTTTAACAATATAATTATTAAAGTAACTAGGATAAGGCATAAATTGGTAAAACAAGATATGACCGTGAAACAAGTGGGCATAACAAAGCAAACAAGAGGAATATCCTGGCGTTAATCTCGTTCCTAATCACTATAGGATAATTACTATTGTAATAACCCGGAAATCCGAGCCAATTTAAAATTTTTATTTTGGCAAATTTAATGAATTTTGATTATTTAAAATGAATTATTTTAAATAATAACGAAGAGAAATTTATTTTGAACAGAATTCGAACGTATATATTTATTCGAGTCGTCGTTAGAATATAAATATTTATTTATATATATAAAAGGATTTGAAAATGGCGCGGTAGTTCGTAATTCGATTTCAAAATTCAAATGAATGTACCGGGTGCAAAATAAACTGGATTTTGGCGAAACCAGAAATAATCGAATCTATTCGAGAATATCTTTCCAACGAATCTGAAAAATTGAAATTTCATAGCGGGAATCAAAAGTTATGTCCAGTTGAATTTTCAGAATAATCGCTATGGAATTATGGCCCTTGAAAATGAAAATTTTGCAAACGACCTCGGTTTTCGACGAAACCACTTCTGTTGGATCCGTGATGTCAAGTTATTGCTAGATTCCAAAATTCGTAATTTTCTGAATCAATATGTGAGCATGGCAATGGAAAACGCGTTTGACCAGTTTCAGTTGATTTTAATCGACTTGAAATTGGCCATTTTTCAAACGGTCTCAGAATTCGACGAAATTAGTTTTGTTAGGACCGTATCGTCAATACGAAGCTAGAAAATATTTTTTAGGAATTTTTCTAGTTAGTATGTGACCCCAGTAAACTGAAATGTGCATTCAAATTCAATATATAGAGTTATATTTTGATTTTGACGAAAACTAATCGAAACGATCAAATCATCTTACGATACATATCCCATTCTGTTCGGAATGGGGGTAATTAACTATAGACGACAGGCGTTGGGTCTCGTTTCGAGTTCGAAATAAAAAGTTGCTTTTTGAAAGTTAAAAATAATAAAATATACATATTTATAAATTACACCTCAGATCCCCCTTTTTCCCTTTCCTTTGGTCAACCCCCTTATATCGTTCCACAGAAAATCGAATAAAAAAACCCACGATAGCCGCTTCCTCCAGGCCGACCGCCACCCACGGTGCAGCTCCCTCCGTCGTGCCGGCGTCAGTCAACGTGCCCCGCCTCTGTCAATCTCAACCCCCCTCCTTCCATACTCTCCATCGCGAAGACCGCACCCACTCGCGCCCAAATCGACACGCCACCAAACCCCAGCCGCCACCTTCCACCTGCTGCCCCACCTCCGACGCACTCAACTCCGCTGCGACCTCCCCTTTTCCTCAGACGACGATGAAGCACCCCTCCTCCCATCCAAAAAAGTGAGTTTTATTAACTTTTATTATTTATTTTCTAAAAAAAATTAGTTTAGTTAATTTAACAAGTTAAATGTATTTTGTTCATGAAGTTCTAAGATTTTTAGAAATGATAAAGTGGGTTTTTAACAATAAAAAGATGAGTTCTTTAAAAAAATAAAAAGATGAGTTCTTTAAAAATAAAAAGATGAGTTCTTTAAAAATAAAAAAGATGAGTTCTTTAAAAATAAAAAGATGAGCTGTTTAAATATAAAAAGGTTAGTTCTTTAAATATAAAAAAGCGAGATTTTTAAAGTTAAAAAGATTTGATTTTAATAAATAAAAATATGATTTTTATTTATGTAGAGTATATAAAAAAAAGGTTCGATTTTTGTTTATATAGAAAGAAGTGATTTTTATTTATACGAATAGCAAATAAAAAACTGATTTTTATTATATATATATAGAGAGAGAGATAAAAATGTGATTTGTATAGCGTTGAAATAAAAATGTGATTTTTATTATGAATAGTGTGAATAAGAGTGCGATGGAGTGACCGAAAGCAGAACGGAAGCCAACCCGTTCAGAAATAAAGAATGGAGGAGTGGATCCCAAAGGTGAGAACTTCTCACTCTAAATTTTCTTTTCTAGTTTAAATTATATACTAGGATGCAGACGGTGTTTAGTAGCACCCGACACCCGTCGTCCACAGACCATGGATGGCTTGTATGCTTGTTTCTTTGATTTTGATGTGTGGTTGATTGTGTGATGTGATGTGAAATGAAATAAAATATTTATATAGTTAAAATATTTTATAGTTGAAAATAGAATTTTTAACGTGTATTTGGAATGAAATAAATATAAACAAATCGGACGATTTGTTTATATACACATATTTGACTGATATTGATAGGGACGATAAATTTTACACATCACCCAACTGCACGAATAAAATCGGTGTTTGATTGTTTGAAACCCCACACGGGTATTGGGATGATATATGACATACACTAATCCCAATAATTAGTTGTATGTCGATCGATTGGTTGACAGACTGTTATAAGTGTTGAATATTTATATTTGATGCTTAAATAGTGTAGAATGCACTTTGGATGATGGTTGATTATTTGTCATTGTTGATATATACATGTGTTGTAGAAAATCCATATAATTAACACTATATGGTAATTGATTGGGCCTCATTTCAATTTGGAAAATAAGAAAATAATTTCATGTGTTGAATAAAAGCCGTGTTGATTAGATTGACGCCATTTTGACGTGAACGATATTTATATCGATTTTATCCATTTTATAATGAATATCGAAAGTGATTTCAAAATCGAATATTTTGAAATGAAATTCGAATTAAATTGAATTGAAACGAATTAGAATTCAAATTGAATTGAAACGAATTAGAATTCGAATTGAATTGAAAATAAAATGAATTCGAATCGAATTGAATTTGAATGGAAATCAATTTGAAATGAATTTGAATAGAAATGAGTTCGAATTGAAATTGAATGTAAATTGAATTCGGATTGAAATCGAATAGAAATGAATTCAAATTGAAATTGAATTGAATTGAAAAAGAACTGAAATTGAATTAAAAATCGATTTGAATTGAAATCAATTTGAAATGAATTTAAAACGAATTTATAAGCAAAAAATTCAATTTTGATTTGAATTTGAAAAGGTAGTTGAAATTGTTTTGAAAACAAATTTAAACGATTTATAAAATACGTTTTAAAAGGAAATCGACGAAATATATATAATATATATAATGGCCTGAATAGAACGCGCCGTGCTGCGGCAGTTCGCGAATTTCGAACATTGACTTCGAATTGACGTTGCGGGAGATCCGACCGTCGGATTCTTCTAAAACTGAAACCATTGGGTTCGTATCGAAAAGAGCTTTCTAAGAATATTAGAAATCTAACGGTTGGATTTGGAATTATGTCCAAATCAAATTTGGAAAAGGTCGATGTAAGTGCAGTTCGATGGCCGTTGATGGAAATCGACTGTACGGGCCTTGATAAAATTATTAAAAATAGTAATAAATTGTGTAAAATCATAAGAAATGATTTGGGAAGAATTGGGATGAAAAACTCCATATTTGAAAGGATAAAAATAGATTTTTATCGAAATGAACTAGTTTTGAACTAGAATTACAATTCTATTTATTTTTAAATAAATAAATTGGATTTGAAATGGTTTTGATAATAACCGGAAATTCCAATAATTGAATTGGAATGGATTTGAATAAAAATTGTCTTTGGAATATTTCGATGTTGGATTTCATGATTATACAGATATTGTTAGGGAAATTTGAAATATATATATATATATCGTTATTTCCGATACGATATTTGTTGGTCGTAGAATTTGATATTGAATATAAGCCGATATATTTTCTATTCAGAGCCTTGTATTTAATATCAAATGTGATTTGGGTTTGTCGTGAATGGTGTCTTCATTAACACTATTCTTAAGCCTGGTTGAGAAAAAGATTATATCTTTTTATTTACATTTAATGAAGTGTACCAATTAAATAATATTTAATTGGAATTGAAATGGAATTAATTTTTTTGGGTTTATCATGAACAGTGTTTTAAATAACACTGGTTCTTTAACCCGTTAATTAATGTGATGTGATTTTGGGTTTGTCGTGAACCGTGTTTTAAATGACATTGATTCTTTAACCCAGTTAAAGATTAAAACTAAGTGGAGTTTTAATGAATCTTAAATTAGATTGAAAAGATCGAGAGTGGAGTATCACCAGTTTTGCTCCAGGCGATAGTTAAATCTTTAAGTAGATTTGAACGTGAAATGGTAATTGAATTTACCGATAACACCATGGTGTTAGATATGAAGTATTACCAGTTTTACTTCATGGGATGAATAGGTTGGGATTGAGAAATAAAATAAATGATTACTTCGGTGTGGTTCGCTAATCCCGACTAGTTTGAATTGATATTCAAAGGAGATTAAAGAATAAATTTAAAGAATTTATCTTTGATATAATTAATGGGAACCTTTCCCAAAGTGTATGAATATTTGAATAAAAGAATATTCTGAATTGGAATGAGGCGTATGTTGTGTTTGTGTAACACTTGTTTATTATATACGCGAGTTTTTCGGAAAGACCGGGTTTGTCCCATTCTGAATAACTTATTCGACGTGGTGTTGAAGATGAAGATGGTGGTCGAAGACCGGAGGTCTTCACGTCGTTGGGATGATTACTGATGATATTGATTGGGTCGTACACCCAAGAGGAGGGAATCAGTTAGTGATCGTCCAGACGTACTTGGAGATTGATGGATATGCGGGGTACTAGGTGCCTCCGGTTTCGTTCAGACCCAGAACGAACTTGCAAATGGATTGTGTGTCTGACATTGGATTTTATTCTGTGTGATTGATTTCTATTAAATATATATCTGTTTGGCGACAGAGAATTTATTCTCTTGCTTAACGCCCTTCTCTGAGACGTACGAGCTCAAGGGTTATATATTGATGGATATCAAATGCAGGGAGTGAATTGCCTGTGTGGCATGCCTAAGTGTCAATAGATCAGGGCTTCTGTTGAAAAGCAAAGTCTTGTGATTGATGATCAAAGCACGGCCTGTGTGGCATAGCTTTGTGTAACGTTGATTCGCGCGCCTCACACCCTGGTTGTGAATCAGAAACGGGAGAGGACTTCAGGGAGGGCATGCGTTTCCTTCTAGCTAGAAGTGGCGTCAGTGGTTTTACACGCCCTGACGAGTTTGAGTTATGTGGTTGTTGTTGTTGCGAGGCGCCTCGGATATATCAGTGACTGTGTGGAGCCGATGGAGTCATTTGGCTCATTTACGCCCCATAGGGCGGGGAAACGTAGTGTTCAGGCATTTTAATCCATATCGGTGGACCGGCCCTGACGATCCAAGGGCTCACTTGTGTCTGGGTCCTGAGGGGCGGGCTAGAGCGTCTCGAATCGGTAGAGGACGATCCCTGGCCTCGGTTCACAGACGGAAATCCAATTTCCAAATGCGTGACATTTGCGGTTTTGATTGTAGAGCCTAGTATGGAGACATGATATATGGTACCCATGCCGTCTATAATTGATATTTATGATTGAAATTATTTTAAACACTATACACTTATTATAGTATCAAATGACTTGTTTTAAACGCATCAAGCATGCTTTGGCTATTATAAGGAAAAACCCTATCCTCCGGTTTGTGTTGCATTATGTGATGGGACCTGGGTCTTATAATAGCTTCATTGTTCTTTATTTAGCTTTGCCTGTTGTTTAATGCACTGGTGTTCTTGGGAGGAAACCCGTTCCGTGTTATACGGCGTGGTCCCTTGATTTACCTAACTTTAAAATAAAGATAAATAACTGTTTTAGTTCTCACACCAGTCCCATGACTGACCTGGAGTTTATTGTTTTAACCTAAACTCTGGGTGCCCTTATTTTGACACGGGTAGCTAGTAGTTTTGGTTTTGTAGATTTATATTCACAGGATCCTGATTTACAGCTGGAACGATAATCGGAAAGCTCTGTATTCATGTATTACTTCTAGTTGTGTTTTGTATATTTTTCCGCTGCTATGTAATTTATTGTAATCTCTGATATTTATCGAATGTATATTTATTCATACTCTGTATATTCTTGTATTCTGAAGGAATTATTGTAATATACAATGAAATGTTCTTCCGTCTACGTTCTATTTTGTCGTGTTCTCGAAACGATCAGGCGTTTCGAACGGTCTGGGTCGGTTTGGCGATCGATTCAGATCGAGCTGAATTCCGGGTCGTTACACTTTGGTATCAGATCTTTGGTTTACAAAGCTCAGGGAACAAGACACATTAGAACCATGCGAAAGAATTCATCAGATATTGGATTAGTAATATCCAATGGGAATGACTCGTTAGAGATGGGATCAGTAGTATCCTAGAACGAGTGTGAAGAGTATATTTTTGAAATATAAAAAGAAAAACAAAATTTGTTTTGAAATTTAAATCGTTGTATACGTATTTGAATATTTATTAATATTGAATTTGGACAATCCGATATATAAAGATTTTGCATATACGCCTTGCAAACGTATATTCGAAGTTTTAATATTGTAACAACCCAAAAATCTGGGCCAGTTTAAAATTTTTATTTTGGCAATTTTAGCGAATTTTGATTATTTAAAATGAATTATTTTAAATAATAACGACGAGAGATTTATTTTGAATATATTTATACTCTGTATATTCTTGTAATCTGATGCATTGTTGTAATATACAATGAAATGTTCTTCCGTCTGCGTTCTACTTTGTCGTGTTCTCGAAACGATCAGGCGTTTCGAACGGTCTAGATCGGTTTAGCGACTGGTTCGGATCGAGCGAAATTCCTTTTCGTCACATTTGGTATCAGAGCTTTGGTTTACAAAGCTTAGAGAACAAGGCACATTAGAACCCTACGAAAGAATTCATCAGATATTGGATTAGTAATATCCAACGAGAATGACTCGTTAGAGATAGGATCAGTAGTATCCTAGAACGAGTGTGAAGAGTATATTTTTAAAAAATGAAAACAAATTTTGTTTTGAAAATTTAAATCAATTATTCGTATTTGATTCATTTATACTCTGTATATTCTTGTAATCTGATGCATTGTTGTAATATACAATGAAATGTTCTTCCGTCTGCGTTCTACTTTGTCGTGTTCTCGAAACGATCAGGCATTTCGAACGGTCTAGATCGGTTTAGCGACTGGTTCGGATCGAGCGAAATTCCTTTTTGTCACATAAGGAGGCTAGAGCAGAGAATAAAATTTGTTTGCCCGACAAATAGGTACATATTTACTATAATTTACTGTTTTGTTTGGGTGATGATGATTTTATGAGCCTATTGGCTAGTCGCTTGGCTTTTTCTTTTTCTTTTTGAGATCAGAAGGCCTGTATGGCAATTTCTGGATTTTCGCGTGGCTCCCGATGCAGGGGAGGTTATGGCGAAATTTTTCGAAAATTTAGGGTGTTAGCCAAATTTTTGAAGAATTTGAAAATTCTCAGAAACTGAAAAGTTGGAGAATGGAAGCCAGACCTAACGTAGTGTTGATCGATCAAACCACTTTCGACTTTGTTCCTTTTCGGGGACGAAAAGTTTTAAGTAGGGGAGATTGTAACAACCCGAAAATCTGGGCCAGTTTAAAATTTTTATTTTGGCAATTTTAGCGAATTTTGATTATTTAAAATGAATTATTTTAAATAATAACGACGAGAGATTTATTTTGAATATATTTATACTCTGTATATTCTTGTAATTTGATGCATTGTTGTAATATACAATGAAATGTTCTTCCGTCTGCGTTCTACTTTGTCGTGTTCTCGAAACGATCAGGCGTTTCGAACGGTCTAGATCGGTTTAGCGACTGGTTCGGATCGAGCGAAATTCCTTTTCGTCACAAATATACTGAACAGATATAGAATCACATTCTAGACACTCGAAGATGATACTGATGATTGAGATCTCGTCATCAGTATTTATGTCCGAGCTTCGAAAGTGTGACATCTATATATTTCCGTTAGACTGGTGTGAGAACCAAAATTAGATAGGGCTTATTGTTGTGGTTTGTCATCAAAAATATGATTTTTTGACTAAATATCAAAATTATGAGTTTGAAATGATAACCCACTAATTGATTGTTGATTGTGTTGTTTGATTATAGTTTGATTGATTAAATTTGAACCATGTAGCCAAATTGATCAAATAGTGAACTATATTGAAAATTTATCACATTTGCATACATATACATGTACTTACATTGAACAGGTCATAGCAAGGAGGCTAGAGCAGAAGAAAAAAATTGTTTGCCCGACAATAGGTACATGTTTACCATAATTTACTGTTTTGTTTGGGTGATGATGATTTTATGAGCCGATTGGCTGGCCGCTTGGCTTTTTCTTTTACTTTTGGATTGAAGAAGGCCATGGGAGGCTATATGAAATATCCCGAAGTCCCCGGTGCAGGGGAGGTTATGGCGAAATTTTTCGAAAATTTAGGGTGTCAGCCAAATTTTTGAAAAATTTGAAAAGTTCTTAGAAACTGAAAAGTTGAAGAACAAAAGCCATGATGAAAACAATGAAAGTTGAGTTGATTTTTGAAACAACTTTCGGCTTCGTTCCTTTTAGGGGATGAAAAGTTTTAAGTGGGGGAGATTGTAATAACCCGGAAATCCGAGCCAATTTAAATTTTTTATTTTGGCAATTTTATTGAATTTTGATTATTTAAAATGAATTATTTTAAATAATAATGACGAGAAATTTATTTTGAATAGAATTCGAATGTATATATTTATTCGAATCGTCGTTAGAATATAAATATTTATTTATATATATAAAAGGAATTGAAAATGGCGTGGTAGTTCAATAATTCGATTTCAAAATTCAAATGAATGTACCGGGTGCAAAATAAACCGGATTTTGGCGAAACCAAAAATATTCAAATCTATTCGAGAATATCTTTCCAACGAATCCAAAAAATTGAAATTTCATAGCGGGAATCGAAAGTTATGTCCGGTTGAATTTTCAGAATAGTCGCTATGGAATTCTGGCCCTTGAAAATGGAAATTTTGCAAACGACCTCGGTTTTCGACGAAACCACTTTTGTTGGATCCGTGATGTCAAGTTATTGCTAGATTCCAAAATTCATAATTTTCTGAATCAATATGTGAGCGTGGCAAAAGAAAACACATTTGACCAGTTTCAGTTGATTTTAATGGACTTGAAATTGGCCATTTTTCAAACGGTCTCAGAATTCGTCGAAATTAGTTTTGTTAGGTCCGTATTTTCGATATGAAGCTAGAAAATATTTTTCGAAAAATTTTCTAGTTAGTATGTGACCCCAGTAAATTGAAATGTGCGTTCAAATTCAATATATAGAGTTATATTTTGATTTTGACGAAAACTGATCGAAACGATCAAATCAGCTTACGATACATATCCCATTGTGTTCGGAATGGGGGTAATTAGCTATGGACAACAGGCGTTGGGTCTAGTTTCGAGTTCGAAATAAAAAGTTGCTTTTTGAAAGTTAAAAATAATAAAAAAAATATATTTATAAATTACACCTCAGCTCCCCCTTTTTCCCTTTCCTTTGGTCAACCCCCTTATATCGTTCCACAGACAATCGGAAAAAAAAAACCCACGACAGCCGCGTCCTCCAGGCCGACCGCCACCCACGGTGCAGCTCCCTCCGCCGTGCCGCCGTCAGTCAACGCGCCCCGCCTCTGTCGATCTCAACCCCCCTCCTTCCGTACTCGCGATCGCGAAGACCGCACCCACTCGTGCCCAAATCGACATGCCACCAAACCCTAGCCGCCACCTTCCACCTGCTGCCCCACCTCCGATGCCCTCAACTCCGCTGCCACCTCCCCTTTGCCTCAGACCGATGATGAAGCACCCCTCCTCCCATCCGAAAAAGTGAGTTTTATTAACTTTTATTATTTATTTTCTGAAAAAAATTAGTTTAGTTAATTTAACAAGTTAAATGTATTTTTTTCATGAAGTTCTATGATTTTTTATTATGAAGTTCTAAGATTTTTAGAAATGATAAAGATTGGGTTTTTAACAATAAAAAGATGAGTTCTTTAAAAAAATAAAAAGATGAGTTCTTTAAAAATAAAAAGATGAGTTCTTTAAAAATAAAAAAGATGAGTTCTTTAAAAATAAAAAGATGAGCTCTTTAAATATAAAAAGGTTAGTTCTTTAAATATAAAAAAGCGAGATTTTTAAAGTTAAAAAGATTTGATTTTAATAAATAAAAATATGATTTTTATTTATGTAGAGTATAAAAAAAAGGTTCGATTTTTGTTTATATAGAAAGAAGTGATTTTTATTCATACGAATAGCAAATAAAAATCTGATTTTTATTTTATATATATACAGAGAGAGAGAGATAAACATGTGATTTGTATAGAGTTGAAATTAAAATGTGATTTTTATTATGAATAGTGTGAATAAGAGTGCGATGGAGTGACCAAAAGCAGAACGGAAGCCAACCCGTTCAGAAATAAAGAATGGAGGAGTGGATCCCAAAGGTGAGAACTTCTCACTCTAAATTTTCTTTTCTAGTTTAAATTATATACTAGGATGCAGACGGTGTTTAGTAGCACCCGACACCCGTCGTCCACAGACCATGGACGACTTATGTGCTTGTTTGTTTGATTTTGATGTGTGGTTGATTGTGTGATGTGATGTGAAATGAAATAAAATATTTATATAGTTAAAATATTTTATAGTTGAAAATAGAATTTTTAACGTGTATTTGAAATGAAATAAATATAAATAAATCGGACGATATGTTTATATACAGACATTTGACTGATATTGATTGGGACGATAAATTTTACACATCGCCCAACTGCACGAATAAAATCGGTGTTTGATTGTTTGAAACCCCACATGGGTATTGGGATGATATATGACATACACTAATCCCAATAATTAGTTGTATGTTGATCGATTGATTGACAGACTATTATAAGTGTTGAATATTTATATTTGATGCTTATACAGTGTAGAATGCACTTTGGATGATGGTTGATTATTTTTCATTGTTGATATATACATGTGTTGTAGAAAATCCATATCAATAACATTATATGGTAATTGATTGGGCCTCATTTCAATTTGGAAAATAAGAAAATAATTTCATGTGTTGAATAAAAGCCGTGTTGATTAGATTGACGCCATTTTGACGTGAATGATATTTATATCGATTTTATCCATTTTATAATGAATATCGAAAGTGGTTACAAAATCGAATATTTTGAAATGAAATTCGAATTAAATTGAATTGAAACGAATTAGCATTCGAATTGAATTGAAACGAATTAGAATTCGAATTGAATTGAAAATAAAATGAATTCGAATCGAATTGAAATTGAATCGAAATCAATTTGAAATGAATTCAAATAGAAATAAATTCGAATTGAAATTGAATGTAAATTGAATTCAAATTGAAATCGAATAGAAATGAATTCGAATTGAAATTGAATTGAATTGAAAACGAACTGAAATTGAATTAAAAATCGATTTGAATTGAAATCAATTTGAAATGAATTTAAAACGAATTTATAAGGAAAAATTCAATTTTGATTTGAATTTGAAAAGGAAGTTGAAATCGTTTTGAAAACAAATCTAAAACGATTTATAAAATACATTTTAAAAGGAAATCGACGAAATATATATTATATATATAATGGCCTGAATAGAACGCGCTGTGTTGCGGTAGTTCGCGAATTTCGACCATTGACTTCGAATTGATGTTGCGGGAGATCTGACCGTCGGATTCTCCTAAACCCAGAACCGTTGGGTTTGTATCAAAAAGAGCTTTCTAACGAATATTAGAAATTAGAAATCTAACGGTTGGATTTGGAATTATGTCCAAATCAAATTTGGAAAAGGTTGCTGTAAGTGCAGTTCGATGGCCGTTGATGGAAATCGACTGAACGGGCCTTGATAAAATTATTAAAAATAGTAATAATTTGTGTAAAATCATAAGAAATGATTTGGGAAGAATTAGGATGAAAAAATCCATATTTGAAAGGATAAAAATAGATTTTTATCGAAATGAACTAGTTTTGAACTAGAATTACAATTCTATTTATTTTTAAATAAATAAATTGGATTTGAAATGGTTTTGATAATAACCAGAAATTCCAATAATTGAATTGGAATGGATTTGAATCGAAATTGTCTTTGGAATATTTCGATGTTGGATTTCATGATTATACAGATATTGTTAGGGAAATTTGAAAGATATATATATATATCGTTATTTCCGATACGATATTTGTTGGTCGTAGAATTTGATATTGAATATAAGCCGATATATTTTCTATTCAGAGCCTTGTATTTAATATCAAATGTGATTTGGGTTTATCGTGAATGGTGTCTTCATTAACACTGTTCTTAAGACCAGTTGAGAAAAAGATTAAATCTTTTTATTTAGATCTAATGAAGTGTACCAATTAAATAATATTTAATTGGAATTGGAATGGAATTAATTTTTTTGGGTTTATCGTGAACGGTGTTTTAAATAACACTGGTTCTTTAACCCGTTAATTAATGTGATGTGATTTTGGGTTTGTCATGAACCGTGTTTTAAATGACATTGATTCTTTAACCCAATTAAAGATTAAAACTAAGTGGAGTTTTAATGAATCTTTAATTAGATTGAAAAGATCGAGAATGGAGTATCACCAGTTTTGCTCCAGGCGATAGTTAAATCTTTAAGTAGATTTGAACGTGAAATGGTAATTGAATTTACCGATAACACCGTGGTGTTAGATATGAAGTATTACCAGTTTTACTTCATGGGATGAATAGGTTGGGATTGGTAAATAAAATAAATGATTACTTCGGTGTGGTTCGCTAATCCCAACTATTTTAAATTGATATTCAAAGGAGATTAAAGAATAAATTTAAAGAATTTATCTTTGATAAAATTAATGGAACCTTTCCCAAAGTGTATGAGTATTTGAATAAAAGAATATTCTGAATTGGAATGAGGCATATGTTGTGTTTGTGTAACACTTGTTTATTATATACGCGAGTTATTCGGAAAGACAGGGTTTATCCAATTCTGAATAACTGATTCGACGTGGTGTCGAAGATGAAGACGGTGGTCGAAGACCAGAGGTCTTCACGTCGTTGGGGTGATTACGGATGATCTTGATTGGGCTGTACACCCAAGAGGAGGGAAGCAGTTAGTGATCGTCCAGACGTACTTGGAGATCGATGAATATGCGGGGTACTAGGTGCCTCCAGTTTCGTTCAGACCCAGAACGAACTTGCAAATGGACTGTGTGTCTGACATTGGATTTTATTCTGTGTGATTGATTTCTATTAAATATATATCTGTTTGGCGGCGGAGAATTTATTCTCTTGCTTAACGCCCTTCTCTGAGACGTACGAGCTCAGGGGTTATATATTGATGGAAATCAAACGCATGGAGTGAATTGCCTGTGTGGCATGCCTAAGTGACAATAGATCAGGGCTTTTGTTGAAAAGCAAAGTCTTGTGATTGATGATCAAAGCACGGCCTGTGTGGCATAGCTTTGTGTAACGATGATTTGCGAGCCTCACACCCCGATTTTGAAACAGAAACGGGAGAGGACTTCAGGGAGGGCATGTGTTTCCTTCTAGCTAGAAGTGGCGTCAGTGGTTTTACATGCCCTGACGAGTTTGAATTATGTAGTTGTTGCTGTTGCGAGGCGCGTCAGATATATCGGTGACTGTATGGAGCTGATGGAGTCATTTGGCTCATTTACGCCCCATAGGGCGGGGAAACGTAGTGTTCAGGCATTTTAATCCTCATCGGTGGACCAGCCCTGACGATCCAAGGGCTCACCTGCGTCTGGGTCCTGAGGGGCGGGCTTGAGCGTCTCGAATCGGTAGAGGACGATCCTTGGCCTCAGTTCACAGACGGAAATCCAATTTCCAAATACGTGACATTTGCGGTTTTGATTGTAGAGCCTAGTATGGCGACATGATATATGGTACCCATGCCGTCTATGATTGATATTTATGATTGAAATTGTTTTAAACACTATACACTTATTATAGTATCAAATGACTTGTTTTAAACGTATCAAACATGCTTTGGCTATTATAAGGAAAAACCCTATCCTCCGGTTTGTGTTGCATTGTGTGATGGGACCTGGGTCTTATAATAGCTTCATTGTTCTTTATTTAGCATTGCTGTGATGACCCAGATTTCCACAACATCAGAGTTGACTATATACATCATACGTCCAACACAAATATCACGAAAATACGGAACAATTTTTTTTTTAGAAGAAAGAGGTAGAAGAAGAACAGAAATAACAACACAGAATCTCACATCGCAGCGGAACAAAATATAATATATCATAACTTTTGAAATACAAAATTTCAACTGTATAACATAAACTTATCAGAGTACAACACTTACAACACAACAGAACAACTATAACTGGATAACGCTGAAGCCTCCTGCTCCAAGCTCCTTTAGATATATCTGAAAAATCCTGAACTACTTGACTGCTCGTACAAATTTAGGCACCCAAGAGTTTAGGTAGAACAAAACAAAATAAACTCCGGGTCAGTCATGGGACTGGTATGAGTAAACAGTTTAAAACAGTTTCAGAAAACTAAATGATATCTCATAAGACCACGCCGTATATCACGGAACGGGTTTTTTCCCTTATGAGAATCCAAACACTTGATTTATCTTTATATCAAAACTCTTTTGATATTATAATAATGTCTAAATCAAGTAAATAACAATCTAGTGGAACGTTTGCATCTCACGTTCCTCATATATATACAATCAAAACCGCAAGCACGTATTGGGTATTTGGTTTTCCAACTATGACAAGGTATGGAATCACCTTCCACTGGTATATCTCTAGAGGAGAATACACCGAGTTCAACAAGAACATCTTGCAACTCGGCCACACATGACCGACCACTCATTTCGCTTGAGTGTATCGAATGTATATCACCAACGGTTGGGATCAGCAACCGTTTCCCGAATGGGACAGCATTGACAATAGATTTTTAAAAGTAAATGAAACTCTAGATCAGGTGATTATACACCCTAATAGGTGCGACCTACATAGCCATGCTGCTTGCCCGATTTCTGTCATTTACCGGTTGATGAGGCTAGAAGCTACGCTTTATCATCACACCAGATTCACTTCGAATGTCACATCGTCAAATCCATCAAATCACCGATTGACGTCCTCAACAGTACATTACGTGTCAGCTAAAAGAAGTTTCCTCCTCCGCTTCCACTCTTGGTACAGTTGAAGAAATCAATGTACGTGACCTTTCTGGAAATACTCTGTCAGACATTCATCCATACAAGTCACCCAGGAACAGGATGAACTGAAGGCACTATTTCTATTAATAGAAAAAGTCCTTGCACTCTACTCCATCTTCGATTGTCTTTATATAATCTGATTCGCACGCTACTGCCGATATGGAGTGGTTCTTCGGGTAATAATCCAACCGGTCTCTCCATATTGACAACGATGGTCAAAACTTCGATAGTCTGTGATTTAACTATCGAATAAAAACAAGTGTTTCGATAGTCGATGATTTAACTATCGAATAAAACAAGTGTTCATCCAAACATCCAACAATCACTGAACCTTTAATTAATATTCCATTAATTAAATCGCTTTTCTATTTCTTTATCAATATTTGTTAACCAAATATTTTCAATAACCATATTGGCCTTATACGTTCTTTGGAAAACATTTCCATATATCGCCTTCCTTTATTTTCTATACTAGGAAATATTCATTATTCTATTTCCAAGCTTACATTTATTTGGGTTAAAATGGATGTTGTGTAAAACATCGTTACGACAACCCAAATACAGTATTTAACTAATTCTTATTCCACATTGATCTTCGAGCCTGAATCTTGCTACTTATCGGTATATCATGAAATCAACCAAGTTGGGGTATAATTACCTCTCAGACCTTGACTGAATAACATTTAACGTCAAAACAGACAAGACTACTTACTCGAATAATCAATACCATACAACTGATTATCCACCTTTAAACACATATACATTTTCTCTTTCTATCCCTACGAGATTTTATTCTTATACTTCCCTTTTTAATTATACTATTCTATTTCTAAGTTCGTTTCCTTATCGACTTCTATATATTTTGATATGTTAATTTCTAACTATCAAATTATCTTAAAAAATATTTTATCTCCTTAAATTCCCGGAAAAATTCGCCATAACCTCCTTTGTACCGGGAGCATCGGGAAATTTCAAATAGCTTTCCCGGTCCTTCTCATCTCAAAAAGAAAAAGAAAAAGCCAAGCGGCTTGCCGATACGGCGCATAAAATCTCATATGGAAATTAAATACGTACCTTTTTGTCGGGCATTCTATTTATTTCACTTCTATACTTTATTCCATACCTGTCTCCTGTATGTCTATACCTGTCCAATCTATTTTAACTATACCAATCGTTTTAACTCAATTTGTTAATTAAATCTGTTACTTAACTTTTCAGTCTATTTCACCTTCATATTTGAACATGACATGTTCAAATATATTTTAACTGCATATTAACAAATTCTAATTATACTCATACTCTCGTTCCCTTATCGACTTCTTATTCAAATTCCAATTCAATTCTATTTGAATTCTCTTTATTTAAACTTCATTTGAATTCTATTTTCAAATTCTATAGTTTAAAGTCCATTTGAATTCTATATTCAAATTCTATAGTTTAAAGTCCATTTGAATTTCTATATTCAAATCAATAGTTAAAGTCCATTTGAATTTCTATATTCAAATCAATAGTTAAAGTCCATTTGAATTTCTATATTCAAATCAATAGTTAAAGTCCATTTGAATTCTCTGCATTATTTATAAACAACGTTAATAACTTCAATTCAAATCCCACCTTTCCTTTATAAACAAAGTTTATAAATTCAATACTCGTTCATATATATTCAAAATAAGTTAATATTTTCTATAGTGCATTTAAAATTCAAATTCTATTTATAAAAATAGAATTTCCTTTTTAAATATCAAATACCCTTTCCGATATTTTTATGAATCAATATTCAAGCCCCAGGGATATTTTAAACAATCAAATCAACCAATTTTCAATCATTTGATTTTTAACACATCATATATGAATATATATGAAATCAAACAAACAACAAACAGATAATATATTTTTGAGGAATCCAGTTGGATTCCTCCAACCTGTTTTCCTGCATCCACAGACGTTAGTCAACATAGTAATACCCATCCTGCTTCGAGGCAGGATATCGCGGTATGAAGGTCATCCACTAATCATAGCGTGGGGCGTATAGGGTAATCATCCGCTATGAAACTGCGGGCATCCGCTAATGAAACTGCGGGAATCCAACCAATCATCAACCCAATATATATATATAATAGTCCTAAATAACTAATATATAATTTAAATCAACCAAACAATATTTAAACAAGCATAGCAATTATTTATAACAACTAGAAATAATTCTAATTAAATGGTGAGTGCGGTTTACTCACTTTGATTCATTTTCTGAATATCTGTTTAAATCTGTATCGTCGCAGCTACGAAACTCAAGTTGAATCCGTCTTGTTCCTACGGTTATTTAATTTTACTTATTGATTAAACGTTTATTTATTTAAATGAAACTTAAATAATTTTCTATGTAACTAAATTTATTAAAATGTATACCTTAATGCCATGCAAATTTTCGGATGAACGACGCAGCATCTCTTCGAATAGCTCCAACTGATATATACCATTGCGGCATTACATCGACCAACTCGTTGTCAATACCATTACAAACTATTCATGTACCATTTGCAGACCAGCATCTCCCCTTTCTGCCGAGCACCAATAATCCAACTCAGTAATCACTTCCCCCAAATGCCTACTACCCAGCTTCAACCATCACTAGCTCTCCCCAGACATCAGCAGTAAACCCCACTCCAACATCAACAGCCCTGATCTCCTTAGTTCTCTCAGCAGCAACGCTGCTCAAACTCTCCACCAACTCCACAACTTGCCAAGTCCCACGCCTGTACCATTTCCAAAATAACCAGTACTCCGTCCATTACCCAAGGTCATCACAGCATCCATCATGACCACCAGGACCAGCTTCACATCGCAATTTGTTTGCCTCGCAACCCCCAATCTTCAAGATCTCGCAACCCCAAATGGTGATCGAACCCTTTCAAACATCTGCCTCCTCTTTCAGAACGCGTCCAGAAATGATGTACTTCATAAGATTTCGATCTCCCCAATTCCACGAAGCATGCTATACGCTATTATGACTTCGAATCTCCTAAAACTGCTGCGAATCGATGCTTCTCCATCCCAAAAGTTCATCGCGTCTTCAAGGTCTCGGATTTAAACTGCGAATACGAATTTGCAATTCGATTTCACCACTTTGTTTTCATTTCGGATCGACTTTGATTTTAAAAAGGGAGCGCGACCAGTTTTTTTGTTCATCGAACTTCTGTTTCTTTTTTTCTTTTGTCCGAGGAAAAAGGCATGGCTTTGGTGATTTGAGAAGAGGAAAAGGAGCAGCTACCTTTTTATTTATAAGGCTTTCGATTTTTTTTCTGGTTGTGAATGAGATGCGTGTAGTGGCCCTTATCACTCGAATGAATGGAGCAAAAATGAACACAGGCAATACTTAGTGTAGAAGGAAATTAAATATATATATTTCTTTATTTTAGTTTGATTTAAACCGTATGACTTTATTTAAATCATTACGTACTTCGAACCCCTATTTGAGCGCAACGACCCTCATCCCTAGGGTTATACCACTATCCTGAACACACCGTGACAGGCATCGAAGCTCAATTCAATCATCTTGAGACGATATTAATTTAAATCAGTAAATTAAATTCAATACAATTTATTTCTTCGATAATAAATTAATATTATTATTCCACTTTAAACCGATGTTTGTATTGATCATCTGAACTGTAATTTAATTCAGAAAAAAAATCTGAATTCAATTAACTTCGAATTCGATATCAGATTAAATTAAATCGTGTTCGATTTTAAAATTGATAACTTAATATAAATTTCCATTTATATCCTCAACTCAGTATTTAAATCCATATAAAATATTTAAAATTAACCCGTAAGGATCCGGGTCATTACAATCTTCCCCACTTAAAATAATTTCGTCCTCGAAATTGCTAAGGTAGAAAAAGTGCTACAAACCCATTAACTTTTCAAAACTTATTGATGTTGATACTCAACATTTCAAACTTCCTTACGTAACTCTCTTTCGAATAAATCCCTATTCGATAATTCCTCCCTTCGAATAACTAAATTCAATAATCTCTCCTTCGAATAACTAGATTCGAAAACCTTTCTTCGAATAAACTATATTCGATTTACTCTATTCAATTTTACTCTTATCAATTAACTATATTGGATTTACCTCTATTCGATTAACTCTATCGAATGACTGAATTCGATAACTCCTTCGAATAACCAATATTCTATAACTCACTTCGATTTAACTAATCGATAACTCTTTTCGATTAAACTATAATCGATAACTCATTTCGATTAACAAATAATCGATAACTCCTTTGATTTACTAATAATCGATAACTCCTTTCAAATAACCAAATTCGATAATTCCTTTAACTCTATTCGAATAAACTATATTCGATCAACTTTTAACTGAATAACTAACATTCAATTAAATCTTAATTCGATTAACTATGTTCAATTAACTCCATCTGGTTAATTCTAACTCTAATCGATTATTTCTATCTCTAATAGACTATTTCTATCTCCAGTCGACTTCTCCTATTCGAATAACTCCTATTCGATAGCGTTTATTCATTTATAAAGATTTACTTTTAGTAACGGTTCTTCACTTTATAAATGTTCTCTTTAATAACGTTACTTCACTTATACAAGTGTTGTATACCCCTTGAAACTATCGGTGTTAAAAACCAATATCTCTTCTCTATATAAGTTCAGACTGACTTATATATTCCATCTATCAAATGATAAATATTTAATTTAATTTATAACTGTTATTTACAAATTAATCGTTTCTATTTATCTGTTAAAAACAGATTTCCATTTTCTATTCATTTTCTAAATATTCCTTTGATTAAATTTTATTTATTTAATAAATATCCCATTTATAACATTCTATGTATTTTCTATAAATAAATATTTCCATTCAATCTATTTGTAAATGTTTTACAAATATTCCCTTTTTAAATTCTATTTGTAAATGTTTTTTTTTTTTTACAAATATTCCTCCTCCTATTTGTTTGCACATAACTTCCTTTGTATTTGTGTTACAAATATATTTCCTTTATTCACACCCAATTCATATTTCATTCACATTGATTTTACACAATTTATTCATTTCGATCCATTTAACTTACTTAAGTTAAATTTAATTTCAATCGTTCAAATTCCCATTAACTAGTTGCTAATTAACCGTTTTGCCCAATTCACCCTTTTTATTTGAATATAACTTGTTCAAACATATGTCAACTTAATTATGAACTAATCTAATTATATTTTCAACTCGAGTTATATATTCGATTTCGAATATAAATTTTCAATCTCTTTCACTTATCCAAAAACCCAATTTCGATTCAAATTTCTTTTAACTAATTATTCTCCAATTTAGTTAATTCTATTTAACCATTTAAAATATGATTTTTGTCTTAAAAATCATTTCACTTACTTCACTGGAGTTCATATTTATTTTATATCTCCAGTCTGGATTTTTCTAATGCCAATTCGGATTTTATTTCCTAAAAATCCTTTTATTGATTTAATTAAACCGTTATGGTTTTATAATAGTTCTGGCGCTGCTTTTCTGAAAATTTGATTTTGATATAACTCAAAATCTATACGACGAAATCTAGATTTTTCTCTTTCATTAGAAAACTATTATTCAACCGATCCTGACGATTCTTGTTTCACAGAATTCCGACTTCAATTGAGTTCTGTATACTAAATTGAAGTTCGAATCGCCAATTTACGAACTGCCGCGCTACGGCGAGCTCGTTTTAATTATATTTATAAATATAAATGTTTTAATTTTGTTTATAATAATTTCAACTCCATTCTGATATATTTTCAATATATATCAAATCCATTTTTCCATTTCAACATAATATTTCCGATCTATTTCACTTCTAATATTCAAATCCTATATATTAACAATATTCAAATTCCATTTGAATCTCTTTATTCAAACTCTATATTTGAATTTCCTTCTATTCAATTTCTATTTGAATTTCTTCTATTTAAATTCCTATTTCAATTCCTTATCTTCAAATTCTATTTGAATTTCTTATTTTCAATTTCTATTTGAATTTCTTATCTTCAATTCCTATTTGAATTTCTTGTCTTCAATTCCTATTTGAAATCCTTTATTCAAAACCCATTTCAAATCCCTTCTTTTCAAATTCCATTTAAAATCCTTTATTCAATTTCAATTTGAATTTCTTATCTTCAATTCCTATTTGAAATCCTTTGAATTTAAATTCTATTTTAACTCCTTTGAATTCAAATTCTATTTAATTTCACTTTGAATTCAAATTCTATTTAATTTCACTTTGAATTCAAATTCTATTTAATTTCACTTTGAATTCAAATTCTATTTCAAACTTTATATTTTCTTTGAATTCTATTTAGCCAAATTCCATTTGAATTCTAATATTCAAATCTCTATTTGACTTTTCTTTATTCAAATCCATTTGAATTCCTTTGAATTCAAATTCCATTTCAATTTTTCTTATACAATTTCTATTTGAATTTGTCTTTATTCAAATCCTATTTAAATTTCTATGTTCAAATTCTATATTTGAATTCCCTTATATTTTACTTTTATTTGAAATCTATATTCCAATTCCCATTTCAAAATTCCTTTGAAGTCATATAAATATATACATATATTTATATCTATCTCAAATTCAAAACATTTGAATTTTAAAACAACTTGTTTCTTTCAAACAAATTTCCATCAAAACTTTTCTAAGGCAGCAATTCATCACTTAGAAACCCGAAAATGAACACTGGTGATGTTGCGACCATCATCAGAATTATTTTCCAGCCACTGAATGAGTTCAGTACTATATTTTTTCAAAACCCATTTAGAAAAATATTTTCCCAACTCCCAGGATTTTAAATTCTGAATTCTGGTTGAAATTCAATTTCAGTTTATCTCATTTGTATATTTGATTTCATATACAAATTCCATTGGTTATATATATAACTTTTTCTGTTTTTATAATCTAATTTGATTATAATCCTAACAATCAACTTAACTATTTGAAAACAATATCGTGTCCAATCTTCTGTTCAAGTGTTTATAAATTCCTATCGACTTCGTGGCATCCCACGATTCGACCAAAATTTATAATCCACTCAACAGACTAGTCAACACAATATAAAACAGTTTTTATATCAAATAACAAATACGCTCTCTCGTATATATATACACTCAACTCATTCTAGGATACTACTGATCCTATCTCTAATGAGCACATTCCAACAAGCCTAGGTATTCGCTCAACCTAAGCTCTGATACCAACTGTGATGACCCAGATTTCCACAACATCAGAGTTGACTATATACATCATACGTCCAACCCAAATATCCCGAAAATACGGAACATTTTTTTTTTAGAAGAAAGAGGTAGAAGAAGAACAGAAATAACAACACAGAATCTCACATCGCAGCGGAACAAAATATAATATATCATAACTTTTGAAATACAAAATTTCAACTGTATAACATAAACTTATCAGAGTACAACACTTACAACACAACAGAACAACTATAACTGGATAACGCTGAAGCCTCCTGCTCCAAGCTCCTTTAGATATATCTGAAAAATCCTGAACTACTTGACTGCCCGTACAAATTTAGGCACCCAAGAGTTTAGGTAGAACAAAACAAAATAAACTCCGGGTCAGTCATGGGACTGGTATGAGTAAACAGTTTAAAACAGTTTCAGAAAACTAAATGATATCTCATAAGACCACGCCGTATATCACGGAACGGGTTTTTTCCCTTATGAGAATCCAAACACTTGATTTATCTTTATATCAAAACTCTTTTGATATTATAATAATGTCTAAATCAAGTAAATAACAATCTAGTGGAACGTTTGCATCTCACGTTCCTCATATATATACAATCAAAACCGCAAGCACGTATTGGGTATTTGGTTTTCCAACTATGACAAGGTATGGAATCACCTTCCGCTGGTATATCTCTAGAGGAGAATACACCGAGTTCAACAAGAACATCTTGCAACTCAGCCACACATGACCGACCACTCATTTCGCTTGAGTGTATCGAATGTATATCACCAACGGTTGGGATCAGCAACCGTTTCCCGAATGGGACAGCATCGACAATAGATTTTTAGAAGTAAATGAAACTCTAGATCAGGTGATTATACACCCTAATAGGTGCGACCTACATAGCCATGCTACTTGCCCGATTTCTGTCATTTACCGGTTGATGAGGCTAGAAGCTACGCTTTATCATCACACCAGATTCACTTCGAATGTCACATCGTCAAATCCATCAAATCACCGATTGACGTCCTCAACAGTACATTACGTGTCAGCTAAAAGAAGTTTCCTCCTCCGCTTCCACTCTTGGTACAGTTGAAGAAATCAATGTACGTGACCTTTCTGGAAATACTCTGTCAGACATTCATCCATACAAGTCACCCAGGAACAGGATGAACTGAAGGCACTATTTCTATTAATAGAAAAAGTCCTTGCACTCTACTCCGTCTTCGATTATCTTTATATAATCTGATTCGCACGCTACTGCCGATATGGAGTGGTTCTTCGGATAATAATCCAACCGGTCTCTCCATATTGACAACGATGGTCAAAACTTCGATAGTCTGTGATTTAACTATCGAATAAAAACAAGTGTTTCGATAGTCGATGATTTAACTATCGAATAAAACAAGTGTTCATCCAAACATCCAACAATCACTGAACCTTTAATTAATATTCCATTAATTAAATCGCTTTTCTATTTCTTTATCAATATTTGTTAACCAAATATTTTCAATAACCATATTGGCCTTATACGTTCTTTGGAAAACATTTCCATATATCGCCTTCCTTTATTTTCTATACTAGGAAATATTCATTATTCTATTTCCAAGCTTACATTTATTTGGGTTAAAACGGATGTTGTGTAAAACATCGTTACGACAACCCAAATACAGTATTTAACTAATTCTTATTCCACATTGATCTTCGAGCCTGAATCTTGCTGCTTATCGGTATATCATGAAATCAACCAAGTTGGGGTATAATTACCTCTCAGACCTTGACTTAATAACATTTAACGTCAAAACAGACAAGACTACTTACTCGAATAATCAATACCATACAACTGATTATCCACCTTTAAACACATATACATTTTCTCTTTCTATCCCTACGAGATTTTATTCTTATACTTCCCTTTTTAATTATACTATTCTATTTCTAAGTTCGTTTCCTTATCGACTTCTATATATTTTGATATGTTAATTTCTAACTATCAAATTATCTTAAAAAATATTTTATCTCCTTAAATTCCCGGAAAAATTCGCCATAACCTCCTTTGTACCGGGAGCATCGGGAAATTTCAAATAGCTTTCCTGGTCCTTCTCATCTCAAAAAGAAAAAGAAAAAGCCAAGCGGCTTGCCGATACGGCGCATAAAATCTCATATGGAAATTAAATACGTACCTTTTTGTCGGGCATTCTATTTATTTCACTTCTATACTTTATTCCATACCTGTCTCCTGTATGTCTATACCTGTCCAATCTATTTTAACTATACCAATCGTTTTAACTCAATTTGTTAATTAAATCTGTTACTTAACTTTTCAGTCTATTTCACCTTCATATTTGAACATGACATGTTCAAATATATTTTAACTGCATATTAACAAATTCTAATTATACTCATACTCTCGTTCCCTTATCGACTTCTTATTCAAATTCCAATTCAATTCTATTTGAATTCTCTTTATTTAAACTTCATTTGAATTCTATTTTCAAATTCTATAGTTTAAAGTCCATTTGAATTCTATATTCAAATTCTATAGTTTAAAGTCCATTTGAATTTCTATATTCAAATCAATAGTTAAAGTCCATTTGAATTTCTATATTCAAATCAATAGTTAAAGTCCATTTGAATTTCTATATTCAAATCAATAGTTAAAGTCCATTTGAATTCTCTGCATTATTTATAAACAACGTTTATAACTTCAATTCAAATCCCACCTTTCCTTTATAAACAAAGTTTATAAATTCAATACTCGTTCATATATATTCAAAATAAGTTAATATTTTCTATAGTGCATTTAAAATTCAAATTCTATTTATAAAAATAGAATTTCCTTTTTAAATATCAAATACCCTTTCCGATATTTTTATGAATCAATATTCAAGCCCCAGGGATATTTTAAACAATCAAATCAACCAATTTTCAATCATTTGATTTTTAACACATCATATATGAATATATATGAAATCAAACAAACAACAAACAGATAATATATTTTTGAGGAATCCAGTTGGATTCCTCCAACCTGTTTTCCTGCATCCACAGACGTTAGTCAACATAGTAATACCCATCCTGCTTCGAGGCAGGATATCGCGGTATGAAGGTCATCCACTAATCATAGCGTGGGGCGTATAGGGTAATCATCCGCTATGAAACTGCGGGCATCCGCTAATGAAACTACGGGAATCCAACCAATCATCAACCTAATATATATATATAATAGTCCTAAATAACTAATATATAATTTAAATCAACCAAACAATATTTAAACAAGCATAGCAATTATTTATAACAACTAGAAATAATTCTAATTAAATGGTGAGTGCGGTTTACTCACTTTGATTCATTTTCTGAATATCTGTTTAAATCTGTATCGTCGCAGCTACGAAACTCAAGTTGAATCCGTCTTGTTCCTACGGTTATTTAATTTTACTTATTGATTAAACGTTTATTTATTTAAATGAAACTTAAATAATTTTCTATGTAACTAAATTTATTAAAATGTATACCTTAATGCCATGCAAATTTTCGGATGAACGACGCAGCATCTCTTCGAATAGCTCCAACTGATATATACCATTGCGGCATTACATCGACCAACTCGTTGTCAATACCATTACAAACTATTCATGTACCATTTGCAGACCAGCATCTCCCCTTTCTGCCGAGCACCAATAATCCAACTCAGTAATCACTTCCCCCAAATGCCTACTACCCAGCTTCAACCACCACTAGCTCTCCCCAGACATCAGCAGTAAACCCCACTCCAACATCAACAGCCCTGATCTCCTTAGTTCTCTCAGCAGCAACGCTGCTCAAACTCTCCACCAACTCCACAACTTGCCAAGTCCCACGCCTGTACCATTTCCAAAATAACCAGTACTCCGTCCATTACCCAAGGTCATCACAGCATCCATCATGACCACCAGGACCAGCTTCACATCGCAATTTGTTTGCCTCGCAACCCCCAATCTTCAAGATCTCGCAACCCCAAATGGTGATCGAACCCTTTCAAACATCTGCCTCCTCTTTCAGAACGCGTCCAGAAACGATGTACTTCATAAGATTTCGATCTCCCCAATTCCACGAAGCATGCTATACGCTATTATGACTTCGAATCTCCTAAAACTGCTGCGAATCGATGCTTCTCCATCCCAAAAGTTCATCGCGTCTTCAAGGTCTCGGATTTAAACTGCGAATACGAATTTGCAATTCGATTTCACCACTTTGTTTTCATTTCGGATCGACTTTGATTTTGATTTTAAAAAGGGAGCGCGACCAGTTTTTTTGTTCATCGAACTTCTGTTTCTTTTTTTCTTTTGTCTGAGGAAAAAGGCATGGCTTTGGTGATTTGAGAAGAGGAAAAGGAGCAGCTACCTTTTTATTTATAAGGCTTTCGATTTTTTTTCTGGTTGTGAATGAGATGCGTGTAGTGGCCCTTATCACTCGAATGAATGGAGCAAAAATGAACACAGGCAATACTTAGTGTAGAAGGAAATTAAATATATATTTCTTTATTTTAGTTTGATTTAAACCGTATGACTTTATTTAAATCATTACGTACTTCGAACCCCTATTTGAGCGCAACGACCCTCATCCCTAGGGTTATACCACTATCCTGAACACACCGTGACAGGCATCGAAGCTCAATTCAATCATCTTGAGACGATATTAATTTAAATCAGTAAATTAAATTCAATACAATTTATTTCTTCGATAATAAATTAATATTATTATTCCACTTTAAACCGATGTTTGTATTGATCATCTGAACTGTAATTTAATTTAGAAAAAAAAAATCTGAATTCAATTAACTTCGAATTCGATATCAGATTAAATTAAATCGTGTTCGATTTTAAAATTGATAACTTAATATAAATTTCCATTTATATCCTCAACTCAGTATTTAAATCCATATAAAATATTTAAAATTAACCCGTAAGGATCCGGGTCATTACAATTGCGCTGTTGTTTTATGCACTGGTGTTCTTGGGAGGAAACCCGTTCCGTGTTATACGGCGTGGTCCCTTGATTTACCTAACTTTAAAATAAAGATAAATAACTGTTTTAGTTATCACACCAGTCCCATGACTGACCTGGAGTTTATTGTTTTAACCTAAACTCTTGGTGCCCTTATTTTGACACGGGCAGCTAGTAGTTTTGGTTTTGCAGATTTATATTCATAGGATCCTGATTTACAGCTGGAACGATTCTTGGAAAGCTCTGTATCCGTGTATTACTTCTAATTGTGTTTTGTATATTTTTCTGCTGCTATGTAATTTATTGTAATCTCTGATATTTATCGAATGTATATTTATTCATACTCTGTATATTCTTGTATTCTGATGGAATTGTAGTAATATACAATGAAATGTTCTTCCGTCTGCGTTCTATTTTGTCGTGTTCTCGAAACCATCAGGTGTTTCGAACGGTCTGGGTCGGTTTAGCGATCGATTTGGATCGAGCGGAATTCCCGGTCGTTACAACTATACTGCACCATTACTAGTCACCCTAAAATTTGATCCCGCCTACAGAACATAATAACGATAATGGTAGTTTTGTGTACTCCTAGCTGCCTTCATAGGTGCCGTCTGCCCCTATCTCCACTAGTTGTACCCACTACGCCCATGCGATCGGCTCCCTAACTCGTAGATACCCATGCTGGTCCCACAGTGGGGTGTATCACTCCCCAAAGTGGCAACCCGATACCACTAAAGATGCACAGCTTATTTCTATACGATGCAACAACGTCTTACCTACCAGCCCGGGCCTACGCACGCACATGACCCCGTTCGACTTGCGTTGCCACCGCTAACCCATTTTGACATCTTATAATCAAACCCAGTAAGCATGTCCCGTCCTCGACTTAGGTCAAGCTCACAAAGATACTTAATGGGTTACTAGTTTGAAAAGGGCCCCCATGCCTGACACAAGCTTTCCACCTATGCTTGGTCCCCACTAAGGTTTCCCACTTAACCCCATTCTTATTCATGTCTTCTTACATGTTTCAACTTGGTTAAGTGTTTCTAATCGTATTTCACAAGCCACCCAAGGCGACCCACTTAACCCCCATGTCCCACCACATGTTTATCTGGTTAAGTGTTACTTAATTCATTAGAACTGTAACCTTGTAAAGTCCTCCCACATTAGACTACCGTTTGCGGTTGCTGGATTTGTCGGGATGGTCTGGGCAGTCTTATACCGCAAACGAGCCTAACCTCGTGTCTTTGCAATTGTTACGCATTTAATTCGTGCCTTTGACCTCTCACATTAGACTACCGTTTGTGGTTGCTGGATTTGCCGGGCGGGTCCCGGCAGTCTTATACCACAAACGAGTCTAACCTCGTGTCTTAGGCGGTTAATTATTACACATAATTATTTATCCCCAAATTGGATTAATATCCCTATTCAATTTTGTCAATAAATTCCAAATTTATTTATGTCTATAATTGTCACCTAAATTATGTCCATAATTTCAGGTATATAATTTATACCAATTAATGCCTCAAATTAATTATATTCCTTTTAAGGCCATTTTATGCCAATTCACAATTATGTATATTCAATATTTTCCCATTGTCCCCACGCTATTCGTACGTTTTAATATGACATGTATTAGACTCGCAAATAGTCTAACTTATAAAAGAAAAGCAACATCACAACATAAAATAGATCTAAGAATCATGACATAAGTTTTCATAGCCAATAACTTGCATATATGGATATGGTTTTCCTATAAATTTCATTCAAACTAGCATATGATTCACATACAAAACTAGCATAGGTAATGGGCATAAATTTTCATAACTATGTATTGTCGTGGATCAAAATATAGATCTAAACATAAAGATGTGAACTTGCATATGGATCTAAACATAAAGATGTGAACTTGCATATGGATCTAAACATGTAAATTAATGTCACATGTTTACATATAAACTAGCATATGTATCTACATGATTTCACATATGAACTTGTGTATAATCCACCAACAGACTTGCATAAGATTCAAATATGTTTTAACATCCCAAATTTGCATAAAATTCATAAATTAGCATTTGATTTAACATCCCAAACTTGCATATGATTCATATACATATGTTTTAACATCCAAACTTGCATAAGATGAATCTAGTTAATCACGTACAATTTAACATATGAAACAGATCCACAATAACAAAGCATCAATGATAACATCACATGATTCAAAATTATATTCTCATAATCCCAATTCTAACTTATCACAATTAAATTAATTAATTATTTTGTTAAAGATATTATACTCACAAACAAAAAAATAGTCTTGTCTTTCTGGGATCTGTATTCTGAAATTGAATTGCTCGCCTTTGATGTAGACTAATTGTTATTTAGATTAGATTTGATTTTGATTCTTGCTTCTATCTTGTTTCTGAGTTGAAAGAGAACGGCGTATACTCTAGGTTCTCCATTGACGGCATGGCGGCTCTTGGTATGAATTAGTGTGATTTTAGGTTGAGAGTTAGGTTGCTTATATAGAGTTTTAATTAATTTAGAGCCGTCAGATTAACCCTAGAAGCAATCAAGACCATCCAGTCAAGATAGGATAACACCTCAGCCCTAATGACTCAGCAATGACTCATTGTTCGGATCAGAACATTCCAGAAATCCGTGTAGGTCTTTAGCCCGACATGGGCGGTGCACTTAGCAGGTGCGCCAGTGCATTCTTGTACTGGCGCACTTGTGAATTGCGCCAGTGCTTTCTGGTCAACTTCCGGTTTTCTGCCTAACTTCGTTCGTCCAGATCTCCTTCGTACAATGTCTGTTTTACACAAACTCGGACTCTATCTCAAGCAGAACTCCGACACGAACGCAATGGCATAACCCATTTTCCTTAATTCTCACATTTAAAATTAAGTATTCTTTAAATTCGTTAATATTAATATTTAAAATCACGTGGTGTTACACACACGGGCAGCTAGTAGTTTTGGTTTTGCAGATTTATATTCACAGGATCCTGGTTTATAGCTGAAGCGATATTCGGAAAGCTCTGTATCCGTGTATCTGTTTTCAGTTGTGCTTTATATTGTTTTTCTGCTGCTATGTATTTAATGTAATTTAAATCTCTGATATTTTCTGTGTAACATTTATTAATACTCTGTTATATTCTTGTATTCTGATGGAATTGTTGTAATAGACAATGGAATGTTCTTCTGTTTGTATTCTAATTTGTCGTGTTCTCAAAGCAATCCGGGCTTTCCTTTACGGGGAAGTTTGGGTTGTCTCAGTTCTAAATCAGTTCTTATCCATAGTGTTCTTCCAAATGATTTCAACAAGATTGATTTTTCCTTAATCTGATATTGTACGAGATATGTATGTGTTATAAATTTGATAAAATTCAAATGATCATTAACTTGCTAATTCAAAATTTATTAATAATTTACTTTATCTTAATTTCCCCCTTTTTATAAGGCTGCCCCCTTTCTTCCTGAATTCAGAAATCATGATTGTTTGAACACCCATCGCTGACCCAGTTCGATTGATTCCCACCTCCATTCCTCCTACCCAACCCCTGCACTAACCCCATTGAATGACTCAACAAATAAACCTCTTCTCTTTTCCAATCCCAGATTTTTCATCACTAATTTTAACACACTGAACACCGATACTTCACCATTTTCTTCAGATATTTGAACTGTCAAATACTCCTTCGAGCATCTCGATGTTGCAATCCAAACCTGTTTGCAAACATTATTTCTATCGAACATCAACAAAATATTGTAATAAAACTGCAAGTGCATGGCGTACTATTGTTAGTACGGGGGTGAGTACGGGTCGATCCATAGGGATAGAAATAATTTCAATCTTACTCAATCAAATTAAACCAAACTTTGGATTGTTTTAACTAACAAAAACTAATGAAAACTAGTAACTAAGTTGAAAGCTAAATATGAAATTACAGAGAAATTTGGAGGTAAATCCCTTCTCATATTTATGTAAATTAACAAACACACGATCTATGATATCTATTTTTAAGATTAAGTGACATAAATGTTGCATTTATCATAAATGCAGTTTATTTATGTTATTAGTTAACATAACATAACCTATCAAACTATAACATAACAATTAAATCCCTCGTTGTTCTCAAGAAAATGAAAGCGAAGCAAAAATTATTTTAAGTATGATCTATTCACTATAGTAATTAGTGACATAGATCATCAAAATTTTTCCTTGCTTTTATTTCACAATAAAAAACCACTTAGCGAATATTGATGTAAATTGTGTTTATTTGAATAAGAATAGCTCATTTGCATATGCAACATAAACTATCAAACCCACTTGTATAAACTTACATCAAAATCCACTACCATGAAGCTCAAATTAGAGAGATCACGAGTCATACAAATGTTGAACTTACATAAAATTAGAGAGCTTCATTACCACTAAATTGTAGGGGCTTAGCTTCTAATGTATGTTATCATATTAGCACATGTAAGTTTCAACATTGGAAAAGAAAGCAAAATGAAAAAGATCTAAATAAAACAAGAAAAGAACTAAACTAAGTGCATGTAAATAAATCTAAACTAGAAGCATAAAGTAGATAACATGTAAATAAATCTAAGCTATGAACATAAAGTAGAGAGCATAGAAATTTAAAGAAGCATAAAATAGACATAAGAGAAGGAGGCTTGGAAGCCATTTTTATTCGTTTGATCACTTACACTTTCCTATGACAAAAAAGAGCATCCAAATACATGAAACAAAGGGGTATATATATATATATGATCTAAAACCCTAAAACCCTAATCACTCATCTTGGGAATTCCCCAAAATACCTAGTTCATGAAGCTTCTAATTGTCATTAGCAACTAATAAGTCATGTAGAATGCATGAAACCTTTTGTCCAATCTAATTAGTCTTTAATATGAAGCTTAAGAGTAAGTGGGTTAGTTGAAAGGTGGGGCCTTTACAATCCATAGAATGAATTATTTCTTTGCCTCCTTTTATGTATATGCATGCTTCTGTTCATATCTTCATGTCTATACATCATTTTTGCTCCTAAATTCCTATAAGAACAAGTAAATGATTTCACAAATTAAAACATGCACAATTTACTGTTTTACACCTTAAATGAGTCATAATTTTGAAAACATTTAAAACATGGTTTGATCATATAAAATACCCAAAAATATTCATTTATTTTATTAAACAAGAATAAATATGTGAATATAGACGTGCATTTTTACGTGCATATCAAATACCCCCACGCTTATTTTTTATTCGTCCTCGAATAAAGTAAAAAAAAACTAGGATAGATCCATTTTCGTAGGGAGCACGATTGCATTGGGCGTATACAACATGTCGTTAAACCTCTGGGTGTCCCCAGTCGAATGAGTGTTGTCATGTGAGTGTTTTTAGCAGATACTACGCACAAATTCAAATGTTAAATGCAAAAAATATTTTCAAAAAGGCAAGATTCGAAAGTTTTTACAAGATGATTGCAAGTTTTCAAAACAAATATTTAAAAATGGGTAATTTACTTTTAAATTTGACATGAATGAGTTAACACAAATTTGGGTCGTCACTATGAAATTTAAGTCCGTTACTAATCAAAACTTCATACAAAAGTCAGGTTATCGTTACAAACTCCTCCAGCTTGGCCAATTGTTTTGGTAGAAACATGGTCCAAATATGAAATGAAATCTATAATCGATATAAACAATCGCAAAATGGAATCTTTATTTCCTTTTGGTTAACAAGTTAGGTCAAATAAGTGAAGAAGATGCTTGGATTTCAAGTGCTTATTCTCTCTTTATATTGAAAAATATTTACATTGTTATTATTTACAAATACGTAACTAAAAAGACCAAGGTATACCACCCCTACACTTCATTACGACTTATGCGAGCATTGAGGCAGAGCTTGGCGGATTGTGCAAACCAACACTTACTTTGTCAACAACATATCGTTAATCCTTAGGTGTCCAACTCATGAAATGAGACTAAGATATAACACCCCCGCACTGTATTATGGCTAACGTGAGAGTTGGGACAGATCTTGGCGTGTTTGCACACCAACGCTAGATGTACTAGCAATGTTGGATACCCTTGGATTTGTTAGGGATTGTGGAATGGATCGTTAAGGAAAAAACAAACACTAGAGGGGGGTGAATAGTGTTTTTGAGAAATTTAACAAAATATAAACTTATATGATCTACTATATGAATCATACACTACAGAAATAATCACAGATACATATTCAAACACAAACAAAAAAAAATAAACAAAACTAAAATGCAGAAAAGGAAAGAACACACCGGATTCTATACTAGTTCAGCGTCCAGTCCTACACAACGCTGGATTGCACAGAGTTTCATTACTATATCAATATCCAAGTACACCCCCTATGATTTCACGGCTACAAGGTTAACACTGATACCCTTGATCAAGTATATTACCCTTGATTTCACGACTACAAGTTAACAACGCTCCAGTTCCTTGATTTCAAGGTACAAGGACACACCTTTTCTGAAACACTTCCCAAATAATTACAACAGCCCTGTAACTCTTTAATAGCACTTTGATTCAGAGAGTAATGAGTAGAGGGTGAGGAGAAAAGAAGTTTTATGTAAATAGAATTGAATTGGCAGAGTATAAGGGTAGAAATCATAAAAACGTAAAATAATAATGGTGTAGACAAAGAGGATGAAGATAGAGAAGAAGAATGATGAAAATATTCAAAATCAACCCCTATTTATTAGATTTGAAAGGTTGCAATGCTTCTGAAATGTTACAAATAGTGAAAAGACACTTCCTTTCAAAATAAAAAATATGACAGTTATATGTCGACATGGCCATCTTTGTATGTTGACATATCCCTTTGCAAAATTGAGTTTTGAGCCTTTTTCAAGTGTTTTGATATTTTTTTTTGAAAATGGGTATACTCTTTATTAAAGGCATATACGGCCCAATTAAAGATTACATACGCAAGAGACAAGCGCATTAAATCTCGACAACTCATCGTACATCGAACTAACATCCCACTCTTTCCTTCCCAAGATAAAATACAAAAAACTCCAGAGTAATATATATATATATATATATAATTCTGGCAATTCTTGAATTAAAACATAGTGTTATAAATGAATATTATAAAGTGAAAAATCATATGAAATCATAAATATAAACATAGTTATAAAATTATAAAGTTAAAAAATATATAAATATAAAGTATGTGACACCCCACGTCCATTAATGTCACTCACAAAGGGAATGCATTAACTTCCATGGAGCGTTTTAACTGTGTATAGAACAGAAACTTAACAACAAGACAGATATAAAGCAGTACTTAAAATTTTAAAGCTTCATTCATTGTAGCGGTAAACAAATAGGTTTGGTTACATCATCAAAAACCCAAAGACTAGAGTCAAGTACACAATATCCATCTTGATTAAATCAGAGTACATGAAAATGGAAGACATAACCCAAACATAATATAGCCATAAATAAGATAAGCTAAACTTTTACTTCAACGATCCAAGCAACTTCCAAAGAAAGAGATAAAGCTGTCCAAATCAAGCTCCAATGGTACTAGTCCCACCCTGAGCACCTGGGGGGAGGAAGGAAGAAAAGAGGTGGAAACAAAGGGGTCAGACATAATGTAACACCCCACGTCCATTAATGTCACTCACAAAGGGAATGCATTAACTTCTATGGAGGTTTTAGGTGAATATAGAACAGTAAAATTTCAACAAGACAGATATAAAATAGTACTTGGAAATTTAAAAACTTTATTTCAATTGCAGCAGAAGTCAAAACATGTTTGATTACATCATAACACCATAATCAAAGTCAAGTACAATATCTATCTTGATACAACAAGTACATAATCCCATTACATAAATAGCCATTAAAAAGAAAGATAACAAGCTGGACTTTACTTCAGCAGTCCAAGCTTTCCAAGAGATAAGCAATCCAATCAGACTTCACTGGAACTTGGCCCAACCTGAGGACCTGAAGGGAGAAAAAGATGAAAAAGAGGGGGGGGGGGTCAGACATAAAGTCTGGCGAGTATGATAATTCTACAATACTATTATCAAAATAACCGGACTAAGGCATAAGCTGGAAAACAAGGAAATGTCTATGAAAGAGCAGATTAAGGACATAGACAATCGCTAAAGGAAACGTTATAGGCGCTCCTAAATACTAAAGGATAAACACTATACTGCACCACACCAGTCACCCTAAAGATTGATTCCACTTAACGTGTACCTATCCCTACAAGACGTACCCCCTTAATAATGGTAATTCCACGTACTCCTAGCTGACGTCATAGGTGTCGTCTGCCCCTATCTCCACTAGGTGTACCCCTTTAATACTTAATTAATAATGGTAGCTTCGTGTACTACTAGGTGTACCCACTACCCCGCCCCATTCGATCGGCTCCCTAACTCGTAGATACCCGTGCTGGCCCCACAGTGGGGTGTATCACTCCCCTAAAGTGGCAACCCGATACAACTTAAGGATGCACGGCTTATACCTACACGATGCAACAACGTCTTACCTACCAGCCCGGGTCCACACACGCATATGAAACCCGTTGGACTTGCGTTGCCACCGCTCCCTGTTTTGGCCTCTTATAGTCAAACCCAGTATGCGTGTCCCGTCCTCGACTTGGGTCGAGCCCACAAAGATACGTTTTGGGATACTGGTTGAAATGGGCCCCCATTATTTCCCACAAGCATTCCACCTAATCTTGTCCCATTAGTCCATCCACTTAACCCACTTAGTCATGTTCATTTACATGTGTATTTGGTTAAGTCTAATCGTATTTCAAATGCCTCTAAGGGCAACCACTAGACTCCTCATGCCACCCAAGGCACCTACTTAACCCCCATGTCCCACCTTACATGATTATCTGGCTAAGTATTTCTTAATTCATTAAGGCCATAACCTCATAAAGACCTCTCACATTAGACTGGCATTTATGGCAGCTGGATTTGCCGGGCGGGTCCGGGCAGTCTTACACCATAAAAGAGTCTAACCTCGTGTCTTTACAACTGTTATGCTTTAGTTTGGGCCTAGGACCTCTCACATTGGGCCGACATTTGTGACTACTGGATTTGCCGGGCGGGTCCGGGCAGGTTTACGTCACAAACGGGTCCAACCTCGTGTCCTAATCATTGATTATTATTAATAATCCACTTTCCCCAATTTTAATAATTCCCTACTTGAATTATTAATTAATTCCAAATTTAACAATGTCCATAATTGACTCAATTATGGACATCCATTTAAGGCATGCAAAATCATATCAATTGCACCCCAATTTATTAATTTCCTAATATTACCCCTACCCCACGTTTGAACGTTTATTCGCAAAATGTATGCTAGACCCTATTAGTCTAACTCATAGCATAAAAGAAAATATTCACAACAACAACACATATATATGTGACTAAATAAATCATAACAAGGGGTAAAACTTGCATACATTACAACTTGCATAAGGTTATACATGTCATGGATCTAAGGGTGTCAACTTATTCATAATTCACATAATATGATTTTGATCAAATTTCATAAACTTGTATAGGACATGTGTGAATCAACATCATTAACAATATGGTTTTATATGGGTACACCTAACTCAATAGGCAAATTCCCAAAAATCAAAATTCATTTAATCATAGATTCATGTATATGGGTACACCTAACTTAATAGGCAAATTCCCATATTCAAGATCCAATTAATTTGTAGATTCATGTATATGGGTACACCTAACTCAATAGGCAAATTCCCATAATCAAGGTCTATTATAAAAAAACATAAACTTTATACATGATCCAATTCGCATAAATACTAACATCATGATTTTACAACTTGTATGATTCAACACAACTTAACATGACATCATTATCATATAACATAAGTATTTCAACATATGTGATAATATGAGATCTACAACATATATAAGATTTACAACATAGCATATCATAATTTGCAACATAGCATGATATTTACAACATAGCATAGCATGATTTACAACATGGCATAACATGATTTATAACATAGCATAGCATGATTAATCACATATGACATAGCATAGGATTATTTACAACATAATCACTACAACATAACAACATATATATGATAACATAATAGCATAACAAGAGATCCACAACATAATTTACAAATACATAACAATTCATATCACTTTCTTGTGATCCATTCATAACTTAATCAAATTATTTTATAATAATATTGTGAGATTCATCATACTCACTATTTTAAAGAAGAGAAATAGAAAGAGAGAGAGCTTTTGATTTGATTTGAGTAGATTTAGTTTGTAGATTAGGCCTTCTTCTTCTTTAGTTTGTGACGGCTATGCTGAACTCCATGGCAACGGCATGTCGGTAGATCTCCAATTTTTCAAGTGATTTAGGGTTAGAGTCTACCCACTTATTTATAGATGTTAGGATTCATTTAGGCCACTAGATTTAACCTAGAAATAACCGCAGCCATTCAGACCAGATGGGGTTTATCTTATTGACTCAGCAATGAGTCAGAAGTGACTCAGCAAACACTCAGCAAATTAATAAACTTCTATTCATGTTTACATTAACTGCCCATATATATATAAATATATATATATATATACACACGCACCTATTCATGAATTCAAATAAAGCAAATTAATTGCTTGCCTGAAAAAAAAAGGAAATCGAGCATATAATTTAATTTCCCCCCCTTTTTTTTCTCTACTTTCCTTGCAACATGCAAAATCAATGCATAATGAAGTTACCTACATACATACATATCTACTTATGCATAAATCTTTCCCTCCAAATAAATTGACTGTATTTATCTTCTCAATTATATATATATATACATATATATATATTCAATATATATATATTTAATTTTTTTTTGAACCACGTTCACACTAAGCCGCTTTTTAGCCATTCCCCTAAAACAAAAATATGGCGTTGGCGGGGATCGAACTCTGCACCTCTTGTATGCAAGTCACATGTTCCAACCAAATGAGCTATTATGTCTTTTGCTTACAATTCTTAGAACAATGCTAAACATTATTCTTTTCTCATTCCTCTTTTTCCATGTTTTGCTGCAATATTTAATTTAAGGATATCTTTTTCATATGGAGTCCAATTTACGCAAACTCGGACTCTATCTCAAGCAGAATTCCGAGACGAACGCAACGGCGCAACCCGTTTCACCTAATTATTTTTCTAAAAATTAATTATATCTTGATTTTTTTTATGTTCACAGAAAATACGGGGTGTTACACATAAAGTCTGGCGAGTGCAATAACTTTAACAATATAATCATTAAGTAACCAGGACAAGGCATAAGCAGGAAAATCAGGAAATGACTGTGAACAAATGGGTATGACAGAGCAAACAAAGGAAATAAGATAAACAAAGATAACGTTAAATGCGTACCTAATCACTATAGGATAATTACTACACTGCACCACACCAAACACCCTAAAAGTTGATCCCGCCTATAGAACTTAATAATGATAACTGTAGTTTCGTGTACCCCTAGCTGCCTTCATAGGTGTCGTTTGCCCCTATCTCCACTAGGTGTACCCACTATCCCCATTCGATCGGCTCCGTAACTCGTAGATACCCATGTTGGCCCCACAGTGGGGTGTATCACTCCCCAAAGTGGCAACCCGATACCATCAAAATGCACGGCTTATGTCTACACGATGCAACAACGTCTTACCTACCAGCCCGGACACACACACGCATATTACCCCGTTGGACTTGCGTTGCCACAGCTAACCCATTTTGACCTCTTATAATCAAACCCAGTAAGTGTGTCACATCCTCGACTTGGGTCGAGCCACAAAGATACTTAATGGGTTACTGGTTTGAAAAGGGCCCTCATGCATGACACAAGCTTTCCACCTATGCTTGGTCCCCTCTAAGGATTTTCCCCACTTAACCCTATTCTTATTTATGTCTTCTTACATGTTTCAATCTTGGTTAAGTGCATTTAATCGTATTTTACATGCCACCCAAGGCACCCACTTGACCTCCTCATGTCCCACCACATGTTTATCTGGTTAAGTGTTTCTTAATTCATTAACACCGTAACCTTGTAAAGACCTCCCACATTAGACTGGCATTTGTGGCAGCTGGATTTGTCGGGCGGGTTCGGGCAGTCTTACACCATAAAAGAGTCCAACCTCGTGTCTTAGGCGGTTTATTATTACACATCTTCGTTTTATCCCAAATTGGATTACTATCCCTATTCAAATTTGTCAATGAATTCCAAATATACTTATGTCCATAATTGTCTCAATTATGTCCATAATTGCTCATTTTTCCAATTAATGTATTAATTTAATTATATGCCTTTTTCAAGGCCATTATGCCAATTCTCAATATGTGTATATTCAATATTACCCCCATCGTCCCCACGTTGTTCGTTCGTTTATTATGACATATATGTATATTAGACTAGCAATTAGTCTAACACATAAAAGGGAAGAAACATCGCAAATTTGCATAACACACAAAATGGATCTAATCTTGCAAATAAGAATTACAACATAACTTGCATAAACTTGTTATTGTCATGAATCTAAACATAGGCCTAAAGGTGTGAACTTGATATATAATATAGTTTTCATCCAAAACTTTCATAGGCCATAATCACAAACTTGCATAAAACTATGTACATCATAGATCTAAATCCAAAGGTGTAAACTTGCATATATATAATATAGTTTTAGGCCATAATCATAAACTTGCATAAAACTATGTACATCATAGATCTAAATCTAAAGGTGTAAACTTGCATATACGTGAATCCAATTTCTACCTAAACTTGCACATAGTCACTTTATTTGATTCACATGTAAACTTGCGTACAATTCATATAGAAACTAGCATATAATCTACACCCAAACTTGCATATAAAATGATATCGAACGTAAATCAAGTTAAACATAGGTGATTTGGTATATGAAAAGGGATCCACAACAAAACTATCATTATGAACAACTAGCATATATTCACAAAATATCACATTTTTTCAATGTCTCACAACATAGCCATATAACCCAATTTATAACTTAACCCAATTAACTTATTAATTATCTTATTAAAGATATTGAACTCACAACTCAAAGAAGGTCTTGAGTTCTGGAATCTGAGTTCTGAAATTGATTTAGCTCGCCTTTGAAGTAGAATTCGTTGTTGTTGTTATAATTTTGAGTTGAATTGAGTTGATTTGCTTCACTTTCCCTCTAGTTGGTGGCGGCTACTCTAGGTTGCAAGGTGATAGCATGACGACCATGGTTCTAATTTTTATTTGGTTTTAGATTTTGAGTCCACATGTGTTTATATAGAATTTAGGATTAATTTAGGCCATCCGATCAACCTAGAATCAATCAAAACCATCCAGCTAAAATAGGGTGACACCTCAGCCCTAATGACTCAGCACTGAGTCACAAAATCGTCATCTCTCAGATCTGCGGGGGGGGGGGGGGGAGGGGGTTGCAGGTCGACACTAAGGTCGACCTGTATAGGGGGAGGTCGACCTGGCCTTGGGCGGAAAATTTCCCGCCCTGCCCAGTTCTGAGTCTGAATTAGTTTTTGAATTTAAATTTGAATTTCTAGAAACTTCCGATAGCTATAACTTCTTCATACGAAGTCCAATTTACGCAAATTCGGACTCTATCTCAACCAGAATTCCGAGAGAACACAATGGCGTAACCCGTTTCCCTTAATTCTTACATTTAAAATTAAGTATTCTTTAATTTGTTAACTTAAATATTTAAAATTACGGGGTGTTACATTCTCCCCTCCTTAATGGATTTTGCCCCCGAAATCTCCAAGTTAAGGAGAATGCATATCCTAACATCCAATCATCAATCTACTCAACCATCAAGCACATGCATCTATTGTCCTTACAAAATTTCTAATGCTGTATGAACATATGCAAGAAGTGTGTGTATATGTTCCTTATCAAATGCTAAATCATGCGGTCTACTGATTCAGTTGACCTCCTTAATGCAAATCATGATAGTGCCATGCGTCCATTATGTATGCGAAAGAATCCTATTGATACATATTATTTATACATGTGTGCACAACCATTCATCAAAATGCAGCATCCATATGATAACACAACCGTTATACATCCATTAAATTAAATATGCACACACATTTATATGCAACATGAAGGTGATTGAGCCGATCTAGTGCCTAAGGTGTGTGTATATGCATCCATGAGCAACCACTAGCAACCACTTGCATCCATTTGCATCCATCAGACATAACATGTCTCAAACACATGTTTCAACCATAGGGTTCTCCCTAACTAAAGATCGAAGATGTCATCGCAAAGGTAATACTAAAAGATAGGACAAGTATCAACAAAGCGGTAGAAAAAGGAGAAATTAAAACATACTCTCAAAAAGGAAAGGGTACAACGTACGCATCTTATCTTCTGTCTCCCATGTCACGTCTCTTTGATCATCTCCCCATTGCACTTTGACCAACTTGACCTCTTTGTTGCAAAGCTTTTTGACCTCTGATCCGAGAATGCGTGTAGGAGCTCGTCTGATCATGGCATTGCGCTTTACTTCCACTTCTTCGAGCGTGCTCGGCTCTACCACTTCCGCCGTATCGTGTAAACACTTATGCAAATGTGAAACGTGAAACACATCATGAACTCCGCTGAGCTTCTCTGGTAATTTTACTTTGTACGCCATCTGCCCAATCCTCTCTATAATTGGAAAGGGTCCTACGAAATTTGGTACCAACTTCCCTACTGATCCAAAGCGGACTACGTTTCTCAATGGTGACACCTTAATAAAAACCATGTCCCCCAACATTGAACTCAAGATTGGTTCGTCTCCTATCAGCATATGACTTCTGTCGGTCCTGTTCCGTCTTCATTCGCTGTCGAATCAGGTCTATCTTCTCCGAAGTCTCCCTAATCATGTCGGGTCCGAGCAAAACCTTATTCGTGGATTCCCACCAACATGTAGGTGATCGGCACGGTCATCCATAAAGAGCCTCAAAAGGTGCCATGCCAATGCTAGCCTAAAAACTATTATTATAGGCGAACTCTACTAGTGGAAGGTGTTCTTCCCGTGTTCCTCCAAAGTCTAGAATGCATAGCCTCAGAAGGTCTTCTAGAATCTGATTCACCCTCTCGGTCTGGCCTTCCGTCTGAGGATGATAAGTGGTACTTAAGCATAATTGCGTTCCAACCGCCTCTTGTAAGCTCTTCCAAAATTTGCTTGTGAAAATAGGATCTCTATTGCTCACAATGCTGGAGGGTATGTTGTGCAAGCGGACTATCTCTTGAAGGTAAACGGATGTTAACCATGCGGTGGTCCTTCTACTTTTAACGGGAATAAAATGGGCACTTTTAGTAAGTCGGTCTACAATTACCCAAATCCCCGTATTACCCTTCCTTGATCTTGGTAACCCATCTACAAAATCCATGGAAACACTTTCCCATTTCCAAATCGGAATCTCTAAGGGATGGAGCAAACCTCCGGGCTTCTTTTGCTCCGCCTTGACTTGCTGGCACACTAAGCATCTAGCAACGAACTCGGCCACGTCCTTTTTCATTCTGGCCCAAAAGAAAACTCGCTTCATATCCCTATACATCTTATCACCACAGGGATGTATGGTCATCTTAGACCGATGTGAGTCTTCAAGAATTGCCTTCTTCAAACTTTTGTCTTGTGGTACACAAAGTCTTCCATCCCTACGTAACTTACCTCCTTCATCTATAGCATATCTATCCAGATGTCTTGAGGACTCCCCTCCTATAATCTTGCCTACTATCTCAACCAATTGTGGGTCGTTTCGCTGTGCCTCTCCAACTCGACCCAAAAGTGTAGGTTGCACCTCTAATGATGCCAACAATCTAGGTACAAAATCGACACAGGGTCTGAAGTCAAAGGAAGATATATACTCCAAACTCCGCAGCTCTACAAACAAAGGACTTAAAGTTAACTTCTTTCTACTTAGGGCGTCAGCTACAACGTTACCCTTGTCAGGGGTATATGCGATCTCAAAATCGTAGGATGCCAAAAACTCCATCCATCTCTGTTGCCTCAAGTTTAGGTCCTTCTGAGAGAATAAATACTTTAGCGACTTATGGTCTGTATACAATTCAAACCTTTCGCCAAGCAAATAATAACACCACGACTTAAGCACAAAAACTATGGCCGCCAACTACAAGTCATGGGTAGGGTAATTTTTCTCATGGGTTTTCAACTGTCTTCCACCATAGCATATCATCCTTCCCTCTTGCATTAAAACTGCGCTAAGTTCTGTCCCGTAAGCATCGGTATATACAGTGAATGCCTTACTCCCGTCTGGTAAAACTAAAACTGGAGCTTTCGTCCAAGCTCTCTTCAGACGTTGGAAAGCATCGTCACAGCCAACGTCCCAAGCAAAAGTCAAATTCTTCTTCGTTAATTGAGTGAGAGGGACTGATATCTTCGCGGCGTCCTTAATGAACATCCTATAATAGCCAGCCAACCCTAAAAAGCTTCTTACTTCGGTTGCATTCTTAGGCGTTTTCCAATCTTGGATTGCCACTATCTTAGTAGGATCCACAGCTATACCTTCTTTAGAGACCACGTGTCCTAAAAATCTCACTTCTTTTCTCCAAAAATGGCACTTGGAGAACTTAGCTTTTAGCTGATGTGCTCGCAGGGTCTCTAAGACTTCCCTAAGATGTAGGGCATGCTCTTCTTCATTTTTAGAGAAAACCAGAATGTCATCTACAAAAACTACCACAAAGTTGTTCAAAAACTCCCTAAACACACTACTCATTAAGTCAGCAAAATATGCAAGTGCATTCGTCAAACCAAAAGGCATGACGAGCCACTCGAAGAAATCATCAGGAGTTCTAAAGGCAGTCTTATCGATGCTATCTTCAGCCACCCTTAGCTGATGAAATCCTGTAGCTAAATCCAGTTGCGAGAAAACCAAAGCTCCCACCAACTGATCGAATAAATTGTCTATCCTCGGTAACGGGTGTCTGTTCTTCTTTGTTAGCTGATTCAGCTCTCTATAGTCCACACACAATCTAAGTGAACCATCAGCTTTTGCAGCAAAAACGATTGGAGCACCCCACTTTGAGATACTTCTTCTTATGAACCCCTTCTTAAGCAATTCTTTCACTTGCTTACTGAGTTCTCTTCTCTCTCTCGGAGCCATGTGGCTACTGGTAATGCAACTGGCTTTGCATTATCTACTAAGTATATCTGAATGTCTATCTCATGCCTTAGGGGTAAACCTCGAACTTCATCGAAGACATCCGAGTATTCACAGACCACTCTAACCGACTGCAAACTCTCAACAGACGCGTCAAGCGATTCTAGATAACTTAGCATAACAGAATTCATAGGATTACAAGAATTTCGAGAGTGTTGCCCAAGCGAGTCATAAGCCTAACCTCTTTCTTTTCACAGTCTAGGATGGCTCCATTACTGGATAGCCAATCCATGCCCAAAATTAACCCATAGCCCGTGAAGCCCAAAACATAAGCATCACATCTAAACCCAACGCTAAGTATAGAAATTTCCAAATCCAAACAAATCATCGACAAATAGGCTGAGCCCCCAATTGGATTTGAAACAACTAAGGGATCCTCTATGATACTGGTGTTTAGGTGTAGTGTCTCAACTAAAGCAGTGGATATAAAAGAATGTGATGCGCCAGAATCAAAAAGTGTGCGAACAAGATGATCGAAAAGATAAACTAAACTTTCAATGGGAATCGCTCTACCTTGTTCTTGCACCGATGGGACCACGAGAGCCTGGACCTGCCTCCTTGCCTGCCCTAGTGCCATGAGAGCCTGAATCTGCCCTTCATAGGTAGCCCTACCCTCTGCCCTTTCTTTGGGCAGCCCTTAATCAGATGTCCTGCCTCGCCATAGTGGAAATAACCAGTCTTCTTCTTCTTCTTCTTCCTATAGTCTTTGCTTAGATGGCCTGGTGTCCCACAGTTAAAGCATCTTTTCTTTCCCTTACCATTGTTGTCTTTACCACCCTTCTTGTTTTGCTATTGCTGTTGTGGTTTCTTTTGATCCCCTTTCTTCTCAGGTGCCTTATTAGCATTGGCGCCTTTCTCCTCTTCATGCATAAGCGCCATGTCAACTAGTCTCTCAAAGGTGGCCCCCATATGATGTGGGTCATAGCTAACTCATGTAGCGACTCGTTCAAACCCTTAACAAACCTTAGGGCCTTCTTTTCGGGCATATTCACCAAGTCCAAGCCAAATCTTGCCAATTGATTGAACCTGTTGACGTATTCTTTCACTGATAGATTCCCCTGCCTCAATGCCAAAAACCTTTCCATGTATAGATTCTCTTCAGCCCGTGAGAGAAACTTTGCCTCAAACCTATGCCTGAAATACGGCCATGTATCAACTGGACGCTCTCCATTAGTGACCTCCCACCAAAATGAGGCCTCATACTTTATTAACCAGGCAGCTAACTGGACCTTTCTTCCATCTTCTACCTCAAAGATTCCAAACTGTTCTTCCACCTCCTTTATCCAATTTTGAGCTTCAACAAACGTCTCCGACCCGTGAAAAGGTTTCCCGCCTATTGCCCGAAAGTCCTTGCATATCTTTGCGAAAGTGTCAACACGGGGAGGAGGAGGAGGAGCATTTGCTGGGCCAGCGACATGGGCCCTAGCTTCCAGATACTTTCTAAACTATCTTGGTGTCGCTATTCCCTCGGGGATCTCAGGAATTCCAGACATGCTGAAAAGAAAATAAAGAGATTCAAACGAAGAATTTGAAAGAAAGATATATGGCTTTTGGGGTTATGTTTTTAAAATAAACTTTTCTCTTGATGATATTCTCCTTAAAACATACTTTTGAAAGTATTTCTTTATAAAGTGCTTTTTGAAAAATATTTTTTCAAAATACCTTATCTGTTTTGGTAACCTTCAGCTCTGATACCACGTGTGACACCCCACGTCCATTAATGTCACTCAGAAAGGGAATGCATTAACTTCCATGGAGCGTTTTAAGTGTGTATAAAACATGAACTTAACAACAAGACATATATAAAGAAAAACTTAAAAATTTAAAGCTTTATTCATTGCAGCGGTAACCAAATAGAGTCAAGTACACAATATCCATCTTGATTAAATCAGAGTGCATGAAAATGGAAGACATAACCCAAACATAAAATAGCCATAAATAAGATAAGCTGAACTTTTACTTCAGTGATCCAAGCAACTTCCAAAGAAAGAGATAAAGCTGTCCAAATCAAGCTCCACTAGTACTAGTCCCACCCTGAGCACCTAGGGGGAAGGAAGAAAAGAGGTGGAAACAAAGGGGTCAGACATAAAGTCTGGTGAGTGCAATAACTTTTACAATATAATCATTAAGTAACCAGGACAAGGCATAAGCTGGAAAATAAGGAAATGACTGTGAACAAATTGGTATGACAGAGAAAACAAAGGAAATAAGATGAACAAAGATAACGTTAAAGGCGTACCTTAATCACTATAGGATAATTACTACATTGCACCACACCAAACACGCTAAAAGTTGATCCCACCTATAGAACTTAATAATGATAATGGTAGTTTCGTGTACCCCTAGCTGCCTTCATAGGTGTCGTCTGCCCCTATCTCCACTAGGTGTACCCACTACCCCCATTCGATCGGCTCCCTAACTCGTAGATACCCGTGTTAGCCCCACCGTGGGGTGTATCACTCCCCAAAGTGGCAACCCGATACCACAAAATGCACGACTTATATCTACACGATGCAACAGCGTCTTACCTACCAGCCCGGGCGCACACTCGCATATAACCCCGTTGGACTTGCATTGCCACCGCTAACCCATTTTGACCTCTTACATTCAAACCCAGTACGCGTGTCCCGTCCTCGACTTGGGTCGAGCTCACAAAGATACTTAATGGGTTACTGGTTTGAAAAGGGCCCCCATGCATGACACAAGCTTTCCACCTATGCTTGGTCCCCTCTAAGGTTTTCCCCCACTTAACCCCATTCTTATCCATATCTTCTTACATGTTCCAATCTTGGTTAAGTGCATTTAATCGTATTTCACATGCCACCCAAGGCAGCCACTTAACCCCCTCATGTCCCACCACATGTTTATCTGGTTAAGTGTTTCTTAATTCATTAACACTGTAACCTTGTAAAGACCTCCCACATTAGACTGGCATTTGTGGCAGCTGGATTTGTCGGGTGGGTCCGGGCAGTCTTACACCACAAACGAGCCTAATCTTGTGTCTTTACAACTGTTACTCATTTAATTCATGCCTTTGACCTCTCACATTAGACTGGCATTTGTGGCTGCTGGATTTGCCGGGCGGGTCTAGGCAGTCTTACACCACAAAAGAGTCTAACATCGTGTCTTAGGCAGTTTATTATTACACATCTTCATTTTACCCCAAATTGGATTACTATCCCTATTCAAATTTGTCAATGAATTCCAAATATACTTATGTCCATAATTGTCTCAATTATGTCCATAAATGCTAATTTTTCCAATTAATGTCTTAATTTAATTATATGCATTTTTTAAGGCCATTATGCCAATTCTCAATATGTGTATATTCAATATTACCTCCATCGTCCCCACGTTGTTCGTTCGCTTATCATGACATATATGTACATTAGACTAGCAATTAGTCTAACACATAAAAGGGAAGAAACATCGCAAATTTGCATAACACACAAAATGGATCTAATCTTGCAAATAAGGAATACAACATAACCTGCATAAACTTGTTATTGTCATGAATCTAAACATAGGCCTAAAGGTGTGAACTTGCATATATATAATATAGTTTTCATCCAAAACTTGCATAGGCCATAATCACAAACTTGCATAAAACTATGTACATCATAGATCTAAATCCAAAGGTGTAAACTTGCATATATATAATATAGTTTTAGGCCATAATCATAAACTTGCATAAAACTATGTACATCATAGATCTAAATCTAAAGGTGTAAACTTGCATATACGTGAATCCAATTTCTACCTACACTTGCACATAGTCACTTTATTTGATTCACATGTAAACTTGCGTACAATTCATATAGAAACTAGCTTATAATCTACACCCAAATTTGCATATAAAATGATATCAAACGTAAATCAAGTTGAACATAGGTGATTTGGCATATGAAAAGGGATCCACAACAAAACTATCATTATGAACAACTAGCATATATTCACAAAATATCACATTTTTCCAATGTCTCACAACATAGCCGTATAACCCAATTTATAACTCAACCCAATTAATTTATTAATTATCTTATTAAAGATATTGAACTCACAACTCAAAGAAGGTCTTGAGTTCTGGAATCCGAGTTCTGAAATTGATTTAGCTCGCCTTTGAAGTAGAATTCGTTGTTGTTATCATAATTTTGAGTTGAATTGAGTTGATTAGCTTCACTTTCCCTCTAATTGGTGGCGGCAACTCTAGGTTGCAAGGTGATAGCATGACGGCCATGGTTCTAAGTTTTATTTGGTTTTAGGGTTTGAGTCTACATGTGTTTATATAGAATTTAGGATTAATTTAGGTCATCCGATCAACCTAGAATTAATCAAAACCATCCAGCCAAGATAGGGTGACACCTCAGCCCTAATGACTCAGCACCGAGTCACAAAATCGTCATCTCTTAGATCTGCCGGGGGGTGGGGGGCGAGGGGCAGGTCGACCCCAAGATCGACCCCCAGGTCGACCTGGCCTTAGGCGGGAAATTTATGGCCCTGCCTAGTTCTGAGTCTGAATTCGTTTTTGAATTTAAATTTGAATTTCTGGAAACTTCCGACAGCCTTAACTTCTTCATACGAAGTCCAATTTACGCAAACTCGGATCTATCTCAACCAGAATTCCGAGACGAACATAATGGCGTATACCGTTTCCCTTGATTCTTACGTTTAAAATTAAGTATTCTTTAATTTGTTAACTTTAATATTTAAAATTACGGGGTGTTACAAAGTATATAAAAGTATATATAAATATATAAAACTTATAAACTATAAAACTTATATTTTAAAATAAAAAGTAAATTAGAGAATAAAAATTGAAGATAGAATTTGAAAATAGAAATAGAAATATGAAAATCAGAAATTGAAAAATAGGATTTGAATTTGAATTAGAACCAGGGGTGCTATTCAGATTCTTACATAAACTAGACTCTATTAATATTTTTATCTTGAACTCTTGAAATCTTGATTACTCATGGGTCGTGAATCATCTTTGAATTCTAAATCTCTAGTATCTTTAAACTGTAAAGTCTTCAGTATTAATTCCTGTATATAAATCCTGTATATGCATATATATATATATATATATTCTAAATAAAAGTGTTAGTATATATTTATAATCAATTAATATTGAAATAAGATTGCTGTCATCAAAACTCCATTCTCCAATAATCTCCCCCTTTTTGATGATGACAACCTTAGATTATAAAATATCATACCTGTACATACCTATTGATCATGATCCTTAATACTCCCCATGTCCATATGAATCCTATAAACCATGTCTATATTTTATAATTTATCCCCCTTTGGCATTATCAAAAAGAAATTCTAAAACTACTCCCCCTAAATCCTTTAACTATCTAAATAGTTTCTACATTAAAATAAAGTAATACCCCTTAATTCTAAATATATCCTATAATTATAAAATACTCCCCTTAAATTTATGATTATATAATAATAAATACTAAGTATATTAACAAACCAATCCAAGTATCATAATTACAAATGTTTTTATGCAAATCAATCCAAGCACACCACACCATATGTTTAATATATACAAGTTTTAAGTCAATAAATCCAAATCAAACAAATTCAAACAACCAATCAAATCAAATCATACCAAACAATCAAACGTTTCTTAGGACTTCTACTCAACCATCTTCTCCAAAGATTGGATCCTACTTGATGACCTCCCAATCTTCATCTTCTTTGGTTGATAGGGCCTTAGCGAGATTGTTATCTTCATCTCAAAAAAGAAAGGAGATTAGCCACCGAATTGCATCAAAATGCTTCTCTTGTTGTTCAAACATCTTTATTTGTCTTAATTCAAGATGACACTAGTTTCGTAGTATTATAGAGAGGATATTCTTGAAGGAATCCAACATTTCTTCAAGATTTTCACTTAGATTATGAATTGTATTTGCTATAGTATTGATAAGAAATGAATAGAGAAGAAGGATAAATGATATAATGAAGTTTTCTGGAAGAAATAAGCTTAAATAGGGTCTGGAATTCATTGGATTTTGAATGGACATGAGTTAGTTATCTAATTTTAAATTTTGAAAAGTGTTGAAAATCTGGCAGTTATGTGTCAACATATGTAACTATGTATGTTGACATATCTATTAACTTTTTTTTTGTAAATTTTCAAATTTTGAATCTTTTGATCTTCTATTATATTATATTTAATTCTAAAGTTTTTGCAGTAACTGAAAGATAATTTTAACATAAATAAAACTCCATTCATTACTTCATAAAAAGAAAATACATTCACTTAATTAAGACACACTAAATACAAGATTCGAAAGCAAATACAAGCAAGTATTAAAGATAGATTAAACTAGATAGGCTAGTGTTCTGTAGATGATGAGGAGGAAGACGAGATTCCAAGCTTTCTTTCTATCTTGACCATGAACTTGGTCATTTTTGAAAAGTTCTTATTGAGCTTCCTTTGATTTTTGATGGTCTTCACTTGATTTTGAACAATCAATTCTTTGGAAATGGTTCTGGTGTTGATTAAACATTCAACACTTTCTAAAGAAGTATCTTCTTGTTCGACTTTCATAGGTGCTTGTTCTTGTTGCATTCGAGTTTGTTTGGCTTCGAATGTCTCATACGATTTGAAAGTGAGCGGAATTTGCATGAGATGTATGTTTGATGAGTCAAACACTTTCCTTGGCAAAAATTCTTCTCCATGAAGATCAACTCCAAAGTATTTGAAAATGCGGGTGAGACAAACTCCATAATAAAGAGTGTTCTCTCTTGATGAAGTTTCTATGGGCTTGATTTCTTTTAAGATCATGTCGACCCAATTCATGTTATAGCAATCAATAATAGCAAAGAGAGCCTTTTGGACCTTGAGAGTTGGGTTGTTAAAATTTCTGGAATGGGGATTGATGGTATGTTGAAGGAGAAGGTTTACGATTCTTGTTTTTGGATAGAAAAAACAAATTTTGAAATCCATTTGAGCATCGCTTTCAAACATATCATGATAAATCTCTAAATCGGTTTCATCTATAATGAAATTCGAAAAATCCGAGCCTATGCTTCTACAATTTAAGATATTGCCCAAGACTTTGGGATCTGGAACAATTTGCATGCCTTTGACGCTACTCCAAATTTGGTCTTCGTTGCCTTCATAAAATCTGTGATTAAGTTTCGCATAGAACATCTTGATAAGCTTAGGATAACACACTTCGTCGTCACCTATCTGTGAGTCAATTAGACTCAAGACTTCATTGTATTGAAAGAGAGAGATAAGAACATAGGAAGCAAAATCTTCAAAGACGGCGAAAGCTCCCGTATTGACTGTAGCTTTTGCTAGACAGTCAATATAGGTTTTGATAGCATCTCTATAATTACGAAGATAACCTTTGATGGTTTTGGTTAAATTCAATTTCTGAGATGAACTAGAGGAAGCCAATTATTTGATTTTCTGAAGAGAATAGATATGAAGAATATAGTTTGAATTGTGATTAAAAGGTAGAGAGAATAGGTGTATATATAGAAACTGAATGGATATGAATTGTGTTAGACCAAAAAGTGGTTCTAACACCCAAATTGACTAAAATTAAAACGAACTAAGATCGAAAATAGAAAAGAGACACAAGATTTATAGTGGTTCGGCGTTAAAAAGCCTACGTCCACTTTATAATCACTTTGCTTGATGATGTAGATGAAAATACAATGAGATATTCACTCAATTTCACTCACTGTTCATATACATTCACTCAATTATCTCAAAATTCACTTTGAATGATGGTTTTGAATGGTTTGGAGTGCTGGAATTCGGTTCACCAAGCGTGTTTGAGCTCTAAGAGTGCCAAAAGATCCTTTCAAATGACCATTGGGGGTCTATTTATAGGTGGAAAATTCTCCAGAATTCAGTTCGGATCGGGTGCACGTGTCCTCCATTCTATGACTTTCGGGATCGGATGAGCTCTAGTGTTGCCAACACATCAGGTCAGTGGCCATCGTGGGTAGAAAGTGGGTGTAACTGCCCCGAATATTCAGGAGATCATGGTGCGGAGTTGCAGGGTGAACTGGGTTCGGATCGGATAGGGTAACAAAATGGGCTTCGGATCGGATAGGCTAACAACATGGGGTTCAAATCGGGTAGGCAAACAACATGGGGTTCGGATCGGATCATCCCATCCGATCCGATTTGGCTTGAGTCTTGCCTTCCTCACTTTGTCTCGCTTTGCTTTTCTTCGATTACCCCCGATCCGATCCGGCTTGATCTTTCAGCTTTGTGATGCTCCTGTTCCTACCTCTGTAACTCCGATCCGAACCGGATGTGTAACATAGTGTCTTCTGTTCACTTGATCCTCTGACTTGTTGAATTTGTATAGCCTAGTTTACAAAGTAGGCTAACATTTTGCCCCCTCAAAGGATGCTTCTGTTGAAGACGAAGCGTGCTTTGACGTTATCTGCACACCAGTCTTCCATTTTGAATCATTGAGGAGTCGCTCCCATTTGTTTGCAAAAGACGCGTTATTTCACAAAGTCATGTCTATTATCGCCTATATATATATATATGTTGCGTAGTGTGTGGATCCCTTTTATCTTCAAACAATTTGGAGAATTCTTGTTAACATCTAGTTATTCTTCCAGGTAATCCTTTTTCTTCATTTTTCCTTGAATTCAATTTGCACACCAGGTCGTTGTGTTCAATTCACTCGGTTTGGACCCGATCCGAAGGGATTTCCTCCTTGTTTTGCTCAATCATCAAATCAACGGGTCAGGCTCAGGTTCACGGGCCTATTTCCTGGTCCGAACAGGGCGGAAAAGACGGGAAGATGAGTAGTCACTACTCGTACATATATTAACCCGCTACCTACTTCTTTCTTCTTCCTTTTCTTTTATTAATCTTGCCCAACAGTTCTCACGTCAAAACCCTAGCTCTCTGAAAGCTCGAAAACTCCGAAATTCTTTCATCAATTTTCAATTAAACATCTCGGTAGGTTTAAGATTTCGATTAACTTCATAATAATTAGTTTTAATCGAAATTTGCAGTCGATTTGAATTATTTGGATGTGATTATTGCTCGGTTTCGACGCCGTAGCTCCTTGCTCCTTCGCCGTCGTAGTTGGTGGCTCCGCCATCACCTCGAAGCGCTGGGAGGTGGAAGATGGTACTCGTTCGATTTTAACTAGGGTCTTGGATAAGGGATTGAGTTCGGTTGTGACTGAGGAGGAGGAAGACAAGGGCATATGGAGTCGGTTCGGGTGTGGAGATATGGAAGACGGAGGAGAAGGAAAGGAAGAGAAGGCTCAGAAAGTCAAATCGGGTCGGGGCAAAAGTTGAAGAGGGAGATAAAGCTTAACTGGATCGGGTCGGATAGTACTCTCGCAATTGGATCGGATCGGAAAGTCGAATAAAAGAGGAGAGGGCATGGTCACTTAATTCGATCTGGACCGGTCGAGGAGCCTACTTCCGAACTGATCCGACTTTGATCCCTGGGCTTCAATATTTGCCTGAGTCCATGGCTAGGTTGTGCCTCCGATCCGATCCCAACGAATGCATCCGAACCGAACCGACTAGTAGTTCAACCTAATACATAAGAACTTATTTAACTAATCCAATCAACTCTTGGCATAATCTTCAACTTCGCAAACATAAACGAACATCAAGAACTGTTCTTAACATCATTGCGTTGCCAAGATTTTGCCTTACACTTTCGAGTGTTTAACTTTACATTTTCTGCACACACCGTACACACTTTAGTTCGCACATGTGCACAGGGGGACCCGGGCTAATTTACTCTAACTTCTGTTATTACTTCTTCGATAGTTTAGTGATCTTGGCCAAAAGACATTCTTCTAGACTTGCAGAAAAGAAAGAGGTCCTAGAGACATCCGACAAAGTTACTCTTGATGACATATCTTCTTCCTCTGACCCTGAATGGGGTGACGAGGGATCGGATTATGAAATGGGGGCGCATAGCAGCGGAACATCTTCTAACAGTGAAGTTTCTCTGGGTTACGAAGAGGAAGGAGGGGTTGGAGATACCCGAGCTCCTGATGAATTTGAATCTACCGTCATATTGGAATCACCTCAAGATTCTGTTGAATCGACAATTGACTATGATAGGCTCCTTCGAATATGTTTGAAGTACGGGATACATAAAAAAGATACTCTGGTACCGTCTAAAACCAACCGTCCTCATAATCTTCTAAAGGGATTTATGGCAATCACTCGATTGATGTGCATGGTCGGAGCTATTCCACCGTTTTCTCCCTTTGTCGTCGACTTTTTAAGACAGATGCGGATTGCCCCCATGTAGCTGCATCCCAACTCTTATGCTTACCTGCATTCCTTATATGTAGCATACCGTGAGATCCTAGGCATAGAGCTCACTTTTGATGACGTTCATTTCTTCTATAACTTCAAGCACCAGACTCAAGAAACTCCTTTCTCTTACTTCGAGTCTGTCCCAAAAAGAAAGATAATTTTAGCGCCCTTCAGTAGCAAGGCCGGCGACTCCAAGCTGGAATGGTTTTATACAAGGCAACAGCCGGGGTGTGCTAGGAGATGGACAAAATCGAGTAAGGCACCGATTTCCTAAACCTCGACTCTGAAGGTCCATGCCGCCATACTAATTCGTTTTCTTTTTGTTTGCAGTTGACAATCCAAAACAGATATCGGGCCAAGTGTTCTTTAATCGTATGCATCAACTCCTTAATGGTGATCAAAAGTTTTTAACTATCGATGAAGTCCTCAAGGACGAATATCTCCATCACCACAGGCTGCTATCCATTACCCGTAGTATAGGTCACGGGCCAGGTCCATATGTGTATATCCCTCCGGTGAATGTAATTCCAGAAATGGGTGAGAGCTCGAAAGGTCCCACCGTGCCACTTCAAACTTCACCCTCTCTAAGTTCGACTCAAGACGATGAGTTGGCTAATTTACCTAAAAAGCACCGAGAGGGATACATCACTCCTGGGGATGTTGTTTCCCCTGAGAAACCACCATCTCCTGAAGAACAGCCAACAGGCGCTTCCCAAAGAGATGCTCCTACTGTTGATAATCCCACATTTCAGGGCCTAGGAGATCTTCCACTTCCTGACACTATTTACACTTCTGAGGATTTTGGCACAAATCCTTTAGTTTTTACATCTTCGGAGGAGGCCACTCCTATTAAGGCCAAAGAGCCCTCTCGTACTGGCTCAGCTCCAGACTTTGGTTTGTCGGAGGGGGGAACACCACATAGGATGCACTTCACGCAATTTAACCCCACTTCACAGCACTTACATCTCATGAGAATACTGATTCTGAATTCCACTTACATTACTGTGCAGGTACAATGTCTCGTGCTTACTACGACATCAAGAAGCTACGTCGCAGCATGACCAAACCCCCTCACGATGTTGAGTATGATCGTCGCGAAGATCGCGGTAGGGAGGACAGAAGGCCCTATGATTCTTATCGTATGCGGTCCTCGCGCTCTCACTCTCCCGTCCGGTCAGATAAAAAGCGATATAAGGGCTACCAAGGTCGTCGAGAAGATGACAGGCCATAATCAAAAGACTCAACTTCTTCTCAAGAAAAGCGCAGTAGGAAGAGGAGCCCGCCAAGAGATACCGAATCACGAAGCAAGCGCAAGGTTCCCGCTAAACGTCCTAGAAGGGATAAAGAGGCCATTGAGCCCTCCACGCATAGGGATACCGAGCTGACATTCCCTGCACCTCCACCGTTGGATGCTGAAACTGCAGTTAAGCGGGCGTATCTGGAGGAGCAATTTCCTGGTCACTACTTTTAAAACTTGACTTTTTTACCTGCTCTTGAGCTTATTTCTTTGAGATGGGCAGATGAGGCCAAAGCAAAAATAGACGCGGTCGAGAAACAATATTCAGAGATGTTTAAGTATTCGCGCAACCTTTCCAGAATCATCTGAACTTTAATCACGAATACTAACTCGATACAAAAGACCGCAGAGGATGATGCAAGGGCCTTAAAAAATTTAGGAAAAGACCTCGAGGATACATAGGCTCAACTTGCTGTTGCTCAACGGGACGCTGCCAGCTTCAAGCAACAATTTGAGGATTTACAAAAACGCTATCATGACTTGCTCGAGTCCCATACTCAAGAGCGCTCGGAGCTGAAAAAGCAAGCGGAGGATGCCAAGTCAGATGCTACCAAAATGCAACTCGCTTATGCTGACCTTGAGCGAGAAAAGGCCTAGTTGGCAAAGAAGAATGCCGAACTGGAAAAGAAAAATGCTGACTTGGCTTCCAAGTTGATGGAGGCCGAAAACAGGGCTGCCCTGGCGGAGGGTAATGTTGAAAGCGTCATAAGATTGGCCGAAGAATCTCGCAAACAGCTAGCGGAGGCCCAGGAGGAGGTGCAGGGCTTTGGTGAATTAATGATTGAATTTTTTGCACATATAATCCGCTACCGGAACATCTCTTGGATCGATGATTACCCGACTACCATGGTTCATGTATGGAGCCAAATTGTTGAATGGGAGAAAAAAGAAATCAAGGTAGATTCCATCGACGAGGACAAACTTATGGAAAAGTACTTGAGAGATGACGAGCCGGCGATTCTAGCCGAGGGGCGTCACCTAATTGCTGCCGCCATGAATGAGGAAAAGCGGAAGGCTAAACAAGAGGACGTCTTGGAGGTTGGCTCTTCTTTCACTACCACTAAAACTCCTGAAGTAGTGGAATACGACCCCGAAAATCCGGCGATCCCTTAGACATCTCTTTTATCTCCTATTCCTGAATCGGCTTCAGAGACGGCAGCTACCCCGGCTGAGAAATCATCGGAAGGTATTTTTACCTTTTCACCCCAATTCGTCAAAGCAGTTTCAACTTTCCATCGCATAGTCGGACAATCAATGAAGGGCCCTTTATTTTCTCCCGAGTTGATAACTGTTACTTCTCATTCCGCAGGTGCTGAACCAGCCGAGAAGGCAGACGTGCCCCAAGGAACCACTGCCGAAACAAAGTCAGCGGAGAAGGATGAAGGAGACAAGGGTAAAGCTGACGCTCCTCATGATGGCGAGATGATAGACGCCTTAAAAGATGATGGTGATGATGAGGGACATGAGGAGGATCCTGAGGTGGCTATAGTTGGGGAATCAAAAAGCGTCGATGACGTTATTTTAGCTGCACTGAAAGCCGAACAAGACAAACGCATGCAGCTTAAAGTTGAAGACCTAGACCCCGAAAGCCTTAAGCCCCTCGCAGTAGTGGATGCTGGATCAAGGTTAGTTGTTAAGCTTTCGACTAGATCTATTACAGAAGAACTTGCTAAAAAGTCTTCTCTTGATTCCAGCGTTCCGCCTTCCGGGAAAAAGTCGACTGATTCCAGCACTTCAGCCTCAAGGAAGAAAAAGTCAAAGCGCATCTTGACTGATGCTGAAAAAGAGGCGAAGGACGCGTAGAAGGCTGCTAAGAAGTCCAAGTCCACTTCGAAGTCTAAGTGATGGAGTGTCTTGCTTTATTTTAGCATTTGATTGGCCCATAATTGGTGATGCGAGTGCGGCCCTCACACCTTCTTTTTGCCTGTTTTCCTGTACAAATTCATTCATTTGTAAATAAAAATAATTCATTTCCTGCGATGTTTGTTAATCGTCAGTTCAGTACTTATGTAAAAACTGCAAATGCATGTCCTACTACAGTTGTGTAATGGAGTCATAGTGGGGGGAAATATGTGTGTACATATATGCCCCCAATTAGTCTTGAAAAACTATTCAAGGTTAAGTCAAAAAGTCCGAATGTCCCGGATTCTTTGACGGGGGTCACAGTCCTTTTGTCATTGATGCCTGTTCTTTTCTAGCATCTTTTATACTCTCCTATCTTATATTCAGGTTAGAGTTCTTGCTGAGGCGGTCTCTTGTTTGGGTGCACCTTCACGCCTCAGAGGACGTCGTCTTCCCGTCCTTTATACTCTCTCTCAAATTCTTGAGAGCTAGAGTTAAGAATGTCGTCTTCTCATTCTTTTATGTCTTATTGCACAAACAGTCATTGTGTTTGTTCCTGCATATAAGCCGACTTCAACTTTTCAGATTTTAATTTAACATTTCATATTCCATAGTTACAATAGAATAACAGTTGAAGATATAAATAATGCAGGAAAGTAAATGGCACACGATATTTTTATAGTGGTTCGGCTAAGTCGTAGCCTACATCCACTTTATAGTTCCTTGTTCATATCAACGGACTTTTCTAAGGCAAGTCGTGCCTTTTTACAGAGTTCATAAGGAAAATAACAGAAAATACAACATTCCTAATTCAAATATCGCATTAAGTGTTGGGCATTCCAAGCCCCAGGCACTTCCTCGCCATCTACGGTCGTTAACTTGAAGGCTCCTGTCTCAAGTTTCCGTTGGATGACGAACGGTCCTTCCCACTTTGGACCGAGGTGAGGAAGGGATGGAAAAACTCGCTTTAGCACCAAATCTCCTGGTTCAAAGGTCCTAAAACGAACTTTTTTGTCATAATAGCGTGCCATCTAACGTCGATGTCTCGATGCACGCAAGTCTGCCTCGTACCTTTTCTCTTCGATTTCATCAAGAGACTCGAGGAGGAGTGCCTGATTCGTCATCGGGTCATAATATGTCACCCTGTGAGAGGGAACTTCAAGCTCTACCGGGATTACTGCTTCTGAGCCAAATGAGAGAGAGAAAGGGGTATGACCGGTGGCTGTCTTAAATGTTGTCCGATATGCCCACAAAGCTAAGGGCAATTCATCCACCCATTTTGCTTTTGCACGTTCTAATCGCTTCTTGAAGATGGACTTTATGACTTTGTTTATTACTTCTACTTGCCCGTTCGACTGTGGATGGGCGACTGCAGTGTACCGTTTGTCGATCTTATATTTCTGGCAGAAACTTCTGAATTCGGCACCATCGAACTGGGTTCCGTTATCAGTTATAATGGTCCTTGGACTCCCAAATCGGCATATGATATTTCTAACCACGAAACTTATCACCTTTCTCGTTGTGATTTTATTTAAGGGCTCAGCTTCCACCCACTTCGTAAAATAGTCCACGACGACTATTGCATATTTCGCTCCCCCTTTGGCAATCGGTAGATCTCCGATGATGTCAATTCCCCACATGGCAAACGACCACGGACTCACCATCGACTTGAGCTGGGTCGGTGGTGCTCTGGGGATCTTGGTGAATCTCTAGCATTTGTCGCAGCGTCGTGAATAATCAGCTGCATCTTTATTAATTGTGGGCCAGAAGTATCCATACCGCAATACCTTCTTTGCTAAGGTCTGACCTCCCATATGGTCTCCACATTCACCTTCGTGTACTTCTCTTAGTACACGCTTGATGTCGTCGTGTGCTATACATCGTAACAGGGGTATAGAAAATCCTTGCCTATAGAGAGTATCATCTTGAAGGAAGTATCTGGTGGCCTTGCGAACTATGTCCCGCCTCTCACTCTTCTTTGATGGGAGTTTCCCATTTCTAAGGAAATTCTTAATTGGGGTCATCCACGACTCCTTCTCCGGTTCTGCTTCGAAAGCTAATTCAATTTCCATCGACTCAATGCTTGGCGATCCCAACGTTTCAATTGGAATCATTTCGGTTTCCTCCGGATTGTCGGAACTAGCTAGCTTTGCTAGCCGGTCTGCCTTCTGGTTTTCAGCTCTTGGGATATGCGTTATGTTATACCGTTCCAAGTTGCTCAACAGCTCCTCCACTTTCCCGAGATAGGCGATAAGTCGAGGTCCCCGAGCCACAAACTCCTTTAGCACTTGGCAGACGACTATTTTGGAGTCATAGAATATATCCAATGCCTTTATTTCGAATTCCTTAGCAAGTTTCAGCCCGGCAATCAGGGCTTCATATTCAGAGTCATTATTAGTCGCTGAAAATTCTAATCGCAGAGCATAATATAACGATCATCCCTTAGGAGTAACTAAGACGACTCCAGCTCCGGACCTTCGGTCGTTCTTAGCTCCGTCTGTGTTTAGTTTCCATTGATCTAATTTTAATTCCTCCTCTGACTTGACCACCTTGTCATTGATCGTTTCCTCCTTTGGAATTGTGAACTCTGCAATAAAGTCATCCAGAGCTTGCCCCCTGATCGATCTCAGCGGCTGAAAATTTAAATCAAACTGACTTAATTCAATATTCCATTTGATCAACCGTCCCGATGCTTTGGGTCTTTGCAGCACTTGCCTCAGAGGCTGATCAGTGTATATGGTTATTGGGTGAGCTTGAAAATAGTGGTGAAGTTTTCGAGAGGCGATCATGAGGCTGTAAGCAGGCTTCTCAATCCTTGAGTAGTTGCGTTCTGCAGCTGCCAATTTCTTACTTACATAATATACCGACCTTTGGATTTTGTATTCTTCTTGGACCAAGGCGGTGCTAACAGCTTGAGCCGACACTGCTAGATAAACAAACAGCTCTTCATGATCCACTGGCTTCGACAAAATCGGTGGTTTCTCTAGTAAGTCCAATAGATTTCGAAAGGCCTCAACACAGTCCAGAGTCCATTCAAAATTTTTCTTTCCCTTTTTTATCAAGTCAAAAAATAGGGCGCATTTGTCCGTTGCTTTGGAGATAAATCTACTCAACGCAGCTACTTTCCCTGCAAGACTTTGGACATCTTTGATTCTCCTTGGTTCTTCAATGTTTCTTATCACTGCTATTTGACTGGGATTGATTTCAATCCCTCGAAAGCTTACGATGAAACCTAGAAACTTTCCAGATGCCACTCCAAATGAGCATTTCAAAGGATTTAACTTCATCCGATACTTTCGCAGGATACCGAACATCTCTACCAAGTCTTATGTATGGATGGAAGACTGTCTTGATTTGACAAGCATATCGTCCACATAAACCTCCATAGTCTTCCCTATTTGGTTTTAAAACATCCTGTTCACCAAGCGTTGGTAGGTAGCTCCAGCGTTTTTCAATCCGAACGGCATGGCCACATAGCAATACAACCCCAAATTTGTAATGAAGCTCGTGTGCTCTTGATCGGGCACATGCATGGGAATCTGGTTATACCCGGAATATGAGTCCATGAAAGAAAGAAGTTCATGTCCCGCTGTCGAATCTACAAGCTGGTCTATTCTGGGGAGTGGGAAGCTATCTTTCGGGCAAGCTTTGTTCAAGTCTGAAAAATCAATGCATGTCCACCACTTTCCGTTTGACTTCTTTACCAAAACAGGATTCGATAACCAGTCGGGATATGTCGAATCTCTAATAAATCCGTTCTCTTTCAGCTTCTCCACTTATTCTTTTAGAGCTACCGACCTCTCTGGGCCCAACACACGTCTTTTTTGCTTTACAGGCGGGTGTTTTGGGTTTATGCTCAGCGAATGACTCATGATGGAGGGTGATATCCCACACATGTCGGCATGGGTCCAGGCAAACACGTCCAGGTTTGCCTTTAGAAAGTCAGTCAATTCTTTGGCTCGGTGCGGATCCAACTGGGATCCAATCTTCAAAACTTTTGCTGGATCAGCTTCATCAATGGGTACGTCCACTGTCATTTCATTAGGAGCTGCCTTTCTATCCTCAGGTTCCTTATCTTCTCTGGGATCCAGGTCTGCAGGCATTCCCTTGGGCAACTCCTTCAGGGCTGATCCCTCTAATTGCTACGCCGAACCCTCCTTTGGAGGAGGTGAGGCACCTTTAGTCTCGATGTTGAGTCCCTTCATCAGCATCTTTAATTCAGCAATGTAACAAGCTCGTCTGGAGACTTGATCTCCTCTCATTACTCCTGTCCCGGCTTCAGTTGGGAACTTAAGCAATAAACACCACGGGGCGATACAAGCCCTGAACTCTGCAAGGGCAGGCATTCCTAAAAATGCGTTGTAGGGCGAATCTACGTCTAGCTCTACGAACTGAATCATTCGTACTCTTCGACGATCCCCTTGCCCCAATGTTACGGGCAATTCTATATACCCCATTGGAGCTGTCGATGCCCCGTTGAAGCCTCAGATCCAACCTTCACAGGGCTTCAAATCTCCAGACTCAAGTTTCATCTGATCAAATGACTTCTTAAACAAAATATTGACAGAGCTTCCATTATCCACTAGTACCTTATGAACCAGTGCCGGTCCAATGGTAGTGGTAATGACCAACGAATCTTCGGTAGGTGACTGGATTCCGGTATCGTCTCTGCTACGGAACACCACGTCATCGAACATTGTCTTCTGCTGTTTCATAGGGGTGATATCTTCCAAATAGTCGCACTCATCCACATCCACGTGCTTAACCGCATTAATGTATTGGTCAATTGCTCTGAAACTGTGGATAGCTGGGTGGAGTCCACCTACTATGGTGTTAATAACAATTCCTTTGCCTTTCTGTTGTGCTGTAGGCTTGGGAGCAGACTGATTCTGGTTTGGGGTCTGTTCTCCTTGCCCCCTATCTCTTGGGGCAGCCTTATACTCATCCAATTTTCCTTCGCGCAACAGCCTCTCAACTACATCTCTCAAGTGTCGACATTCATTCGTTGAATGCCCATGAGTTCCATGAAATAAATAAAAAATCCGGTTGCGATTTCTTTCTCTGTTGAATCTCGTGGCGGCGGTCTTTCGTATTGCAAAACATTGTATGTACCCAAATAAATGTTCTCCAAAGTGTCATTCAGCGGTGAATAATTCTCAAAGGTCTGGAACAGGGGTCTTTTGTCAGAATTACTTCCTCGGTTCCTATTTCTCCTGTTACCGTTCGCATTACGGTTGCTGTTGCCCCCATTTCCATTATTATTACTTCCATTCTTGTTTCCCATATTCACTTTGACTTTTCCAGAACTTTCTCCAGATTGCTTTACGGCAACATTACTCTGGACAGCTTCTTTTGAGGCCACTCCAGACTTCCTCTTTCTGTTTTCCCTTGCTTCCTCCTGTCTTAACTGAATGTTGGCCTTCTCATAAAACAACTCTCTTGTGGGAGGCGGCTTCCCAGAAAGGTAATCTCCAAACTCTGAATCAGGATCAACTCCTTCCATTAAGGCCATCAAGATGGTAGGCTCATTCGGGTCGCTGACTTCTGTTACCGCTAAATTGAAACGGTCAAGATACGACTTCAAAGACTCGCCTGGCGCTTGCTTAATTCTCGATAATTCAATAACATTCTTAGACTTTTGGGCGTGAAGTCTGAATTGGTTCATAAAACGTTCACTCAATTCTTTGAAATTCGATATCGATCGAGGAGGAAGTCGGGTAAACCATAGTAATGCTACGTCTTCTAAGTAAATCGGGAAAGCCTTACACTTCACTGCATCTGGGGCAGCGGCAGCATTCATAAGCCATGCGTATCACTTCAAATGTTGTCCCGGGTCGGTTCTCCCATTATATTTGTCCATCTGCGGCAGGTTAAAACGTCGGGGGAACTGAAAGTCAAGGATGTCATCGATAAAGGGAGTATGGCTTCGCTCAATGCCATAATCTTCATTGGTGTAGTTTCGACTCTCAGACATGATCTAGCGTACCATAGCCCATACGTCAGCATTGGTCAAGGGCCGTTCAGGCTCCCTGGCTCTGATGTTCGGGTTTCCTCTGGGCTCCTGATCAGGGGACGCCCTCCTTCTTCTAGCTGCTTCTGCTCTGCTTTGCTCCCTACGTTCCCGGTCGATCTCGGGAGGAAGGGGCTGAAGCATTTGTCCCTGAGTGGGATTGGTGAGGTTAGGGTCTCTAGGCAAAACATGGGATCCCCGCATTGGTAATAGCATAGGCTCTCTCAAGCTCGGATCATTGGGTCCTAGTACACGAGCAGCGTCCTCGCGGGATCCCAAAAATCCGAAAATCATTTGCTCCAAATTCTGAGGTCATTCGAGCGGCCTTCTTTCATGGGGCCGTTCTTCCTCAGAAGAAGAAGACTGATCCATTACAGTGTGATGAATCGGGGGATGGAGTTCTTTGTCTGCGGAGTTCGCCAATTTCCCTACTCATGATTCTCATATTCTCTTGCATCATAAGATTGGTGCGCTCGTGGATTTTCATAGCCTCCCTAGTGCTCTCAAGCATGTCAAGAAGGCATGAAAAAAATCTCCTTGGGTGACAGGCGCAGATGGATTGATCTGGTCATTGGTCCCGGTGGCTGGAGTCGGAGCATTTGGAGGGGCTCGAGTAGAGGTTCCAGCATCACCTAGTATCGGATCGGATCGTAGTTGAGCAACCTGATCGGATCGGTTCGGGTCAGGGGAGTGCACTTTTTCAATGTATCCTACTCGGTTCGGATCAGAGCTCTCTCCGTGAGGTCGGTTCGGATTTCCTGAACCTGTCCGATCTGCTCCCGAACTCTACCCACGAGACCTTGTCACAACCGGGTTTTGCTGATCTTCACCAACTTCGTTCCCTCGACTGGTTTGAACTTCCTTGCCTTTTCCTTTGGCCATTGTTCTTCAACAATCAACCAAAAAGTATAAAAGCGTCAAAAATTGGGGATTAACTTCTTTGAACTCGACGGTCCAAAATGTAGAACGATAATCCAGAAAAACAGAGAATTCAAATGTTCTCGGTGAAAGCACCAAAATGTTAGACCAAAAAGTGGTTCTAACACCCAAATTGACTAAAATTAAAACGAACTAAGATCTAAAATAGAAAAGAGACACAAGATTTATAGTGGTTCGGAGTTAAAAAGCCTACGTCCACTATATAATCACTTTGCTTGATGATGTAGATGAAAATACAATGAGATATTCACTCAATTTCACTCACTTTTCATATACATTCACTCAATTATCTCAAAATTCACTTTGAATGATGGTTTTGAATGGTTTGGAGTGCTGGAATTCGGTTCACCAAGCGTGTTTGAGCTCTAAGAGTGCCAAAAGATCCTTTCAAATGACCCTTGGGGGTCTATTTATAGGTGGAAAATTCTCCAGAATTCGGTTCGGATCAGGTGCACGTGTCCTCCATTCCATGACTTTCGGGATCAGATGAGCTCTGGTGTTGCCAGCACATCAGGTGAGTGGCCATCGTGGGTAGAAAGTGGGTGTAACTGACCCGAATATTTAGGAGATCATGGTGCGGAGTTGCAGGGTGAACTGGGTTCAGATCGGATAGGGTAACAAAATGGGCTTCGGATCGGATAGGCTAACAACATGGGGTTTAGATCGGGTAGGCAAACAACATGGGGTTCGGATCGGATCATCCCATCCGATCCGATCCGGCTTGAGTCTTGCCTTCCTCACTTTGTCTCGCTTTTCTTTTCTTCGATTACCCCCGATCCGGTCCGGCTTGATCTTTCAGCTTTGTGATGCTCCTGTTCCTACCTCTGTAACTCCGATCCGAACCAGATGTGTAACATAGTGTCTTCTGTTCACTTGATCCTCTGACTTATTGACTTTGTATAGCCTAGTTTACAAAGTAGGCTAACAAATTGAAAAGGCACAACTTTTCAGAATTCAATGACACCTTTTCAGATCTTGGGAGTTGGTGAAAAGTTGGAGGGAAGTTTGAAAGATTAAACCTTTGAAATTCAAATTTCAAATTTCAGGCAGATATGTTAGCATATGGACATATGTATGTCGATATATGTACTTATTTTCAAAGTAAATTTGGTTTTTGTGACACATGAATTGAATTATCGATTTATATTTCAAGTTTAACGATTTCCTAAAATAATTCTAGTCCTAGCAAACATCCAAAAAATTTATTTTACTATTTTATTTATTATTATTTTGAATTTCAAAATTTGAATTTTAAATTTCAAGTTTGAATTTTAAATTTCAAGTTTGAATTTTAAATTTCAAGTTTGAATTTTAAGGTTTTTAATTTTAAATCCAAAACAAACAAAGCAACCATTCAACCAAAGAAAAATTAAAAATTAATTAAGGCGTACCCAGTTCTTAGATCCTTTTCTTCGAAATTTTCTGACTTCTGAATTGCCGTGAAACACATATTTGAATTTCCAGTTTCTGCCTCTTCATCACTTGATGATGAATCTGAATCATCTAACATTCCTGCATATGCTTTCTTTCTTTTATTTGAAGAATTGTTGTTATCTGTTTGTTGAGTCGATTTATCTGGATATGAACACATTCTCCTTATATGGCCTGGTTTGTTGCAGTTATAACATCGATCATCATTTCTTCTTGAACTTCCTTGGTTATTATTTTGAAAATAATTTTTCCTTCTTTTTTTCAGAAATTTCCTGAAATGTCTTGTCATAAGGGTTGTTTCTTCATCATCTTTACTACTTGAGTCAGAATCATTTGTTGTTACTTTAAATTCGATGGATTTCTTCTCAACTGGCTTGTTTTCCTTTCTTTTCTGTAATTGGACTTCAAAAGACATCAGATTTCCGATTAACTCCTCAATCTTCATTTTACTGATATTATTGGCTTCTTCAATTACTAAAGTATTATGGTCCTATTCTGGAGTCAATGAACTCAATATTTTTCCGACTTGACCTTCTTCTGAATTAGTTTTTCCAAGTGCTGTTAACGAATGCATCATCTCTTAAAATCTGCAGTACATATAGGAGACAGAGACAGACTCATTATCATTCATTTTGAATAACTCAAACTGATTAACTAATATTGATACATTTGTTTGTTTAACTTTACTAGTTCCTTCATAAGTAACTTGTAAATTTCTCTAATTTCATAAGCAGTTTTACATACTGACACTTTATTAAACTCATTCCTATCTAATGAACAAAATAACATATTTATGGCTTTAGAATTGCTTTGTGTAGCAGCACCCTTTTGTTCATTTGTCCATTGTGCAAAAGCATTTGTGGGTTCAACAAACTCATTCTGCGTACTATTCCATGCATCTAATCCTATTGGTTGTAAATATATTTTCATTCTACATGCCCAATATGAATAATTACTACCATTAAACAGTGGTGGTCTAACAGTGGACTGGCCCTTTACAAAGAACTGTTATTGCTACCAGTGTCAGTTGTCATTATAATTATTTTCAAAAATCAGATTATGAACTTTTTGAAAGACCTTGCTCTGATACCAATTGTTAGGGATTGCGGAATGGATCATTAATGCAAAACTAACACTAGAGGGAGGGGTGAATAGTGTTTTTGAGAAATTTAACAAAATCTAAAACTTATATGATCTTCCATATGAATCACACACCATAGAAATAATCACAGACACAGATTAAAACACAAACGCAAACATAAACAGAAATAAAATGAAAAAAAGGAAAGAACATACTGGATTTTATACTGGTTTAGATTACTCCTACGTCCAATCCTAAGCAATGCTGGATTGCACAGAGTTTTATTACTATATCAATACCCAAGTACAACCCCCTTGATTTCATGGCTACAAAGTTAACACTAATTCCAAATACCCTTGATCAAGTATATTCCCCTTGATTTTATGGCTACAAGGTTAACACCGCTTCGGTTCCTTGATTTCAAGGCTACAAGGATACACCTTTTCCCAAACACTTCCCAAATAATTACAATAGCCCTATAACTCTTCAACAACACTTTGATTCAGAGAGTAATGAGTAGAGAGTGAGAATAGAAGAAGTTTTATGTAAATAGAATTGAATTCAACAGAGTATAAGTGTAGAAATCATAAAAATAAGAAATTATAATGATGTAGCGAAAGGGGATGAAGATGGAGAAGAAGAATGATGAAAAAATTCGAAATCAACCCCTATTTATAAGATTTGAAAGGTTGCAATGCTTGTAGAATGTACATATAGTGAAAACACACTCCCTTCCAAAATAAAAAATATGACAGTTATATGTCGACATGGCCATCTTTGTATGTCGATATATGCCTTCACAAAATTGAGTTTTGAGCATTTTTGAAGTGTTTTGATATATATATATATATATATATATATATATATATATATATATATATATATATATATAATCCTGGCAATTCTTGAATTAAAACAGAGTGTTATAAATGAATATTATAAAGTAGAAAATCATATGAAATCATAAATATAAACTATATAAACGTATTTATAAAGTTATAAAGTTAAAAACTAAATAGATATAAAGCATATAAAAGTATATATAGATATATAAAACTTAGAAATACTTTGAGTTTAAAATCAAAAGTAAAATAAGGAATAAAAATTGAAGATAGAAATTGAAAATAGAATTTGAAATTTGAAAATCAGAATTTGGAAAATAGAATTTGAATTTGATTTAGAACCCAGAGTGATATTCAGAGTCTTACATAAATTAGACTTTATTACTATTTTTATCTTGAACTCTTGAAATCTTGATTACTCATGAGTCTTGAATCATCTCTGAATTCTGAATCTTTAATATCTTTAAACTGTACAGTCTTCAGTATTAATTCCTGTATATAAATCCAACATATGTGTATAAATATTCTAGATAAAAGTGTTAGTATATAATTTATAATCAATTAATATTGAAATAAGGTTGTTGTCATCAAAACTCCATTTTCCAACAGGATTATTATTATATATTTTTTCTTTTTTCTCTTTTTTTAAGAGAGAGAGAGTTTCGCGAGAATATGTTAGCACAACTTGACTTAAAAGATTAAAAATGTTATTGTAAGTAGTCTAAATCAAACATTCATTCAATCAGACTACAAATTAGAAATAACTTCATACTCATCACCTATAAATCTCCCTATATACCAGTTACACTAAATTTGCTCATAATTCAAACTTTTCTATCGTTATCCATTAAGAGAAGTAAATTTATGAACATTTTAATCGAATGACCAAAATTGCATGTTAACTCCATCATGTCTTATTTAAAAGTAAATAGAAATGCAAATCTCTTTTCTTTTTCTTTTTGGTTTTGATTTTTTTAAAAGAAGGGAAAAAAATGCAAAATCAAAAAATGTAAAACAGAATGAAAATGAAACTCCCCCACGCTTGATTTCGACTGTGTCCCCATAGTCAATACATGACACAATGAGTGAACGGAAGAGAAATATTTACATATTTACAAAGGAGGGTTAAACTTAACTTTCTTACTTGACGTAGCATGGATCATGAAGAATCATGAGATCCTCCTCTCAATCAGTGGGCAATTCCAAGAATGGTTTTAGACGTTGACCATTGACTTTGAATATGGATTCATCCCTCGGGTTTTCTATTTCGATGGCACCGTGTGGAAAAACAGTTCAAACAAAATATGGTTCGGTCCATCTCGATTTTAACTTCCCGGGGAATAAATTAATTCGTGAGTCATACAATAGAACTTTTGGTCTGGCAAAAACGTTTTTCTTAGGATTAACTTATCATGAAAAACTTTGGTTTTTTCCATGTAAATTTTCGCGTTTTCGCACGCATCATTCCTAATTTCTTTAATTCGTTGAGTTGCAATTTTAGGTTTTAGCTAGCTTGCTCAAGATCAAAGTTTAAGTTTTTATTGCCCAAAGCGCTTTATGTTCAAGTTCAACGGGTAAATAATAGGATTTAACATAAACCAATTGGAAAGGGGGCATTCCTAGATTAGTTTTAAAAGTAGTACGGTACGCCCAAAGCACATCGATCAATTTCTTTGACCAATTTTTTGATTTTTGTTTATAGTTTTCTCCAAAATCTGTTTTATTTGACGATTTAAAACTTCGACTTGACCAGAAGTTTGCGGATTATAAGGAGTGGATAACTTGTGGATTATCGAGTATTTTCACATTAAGGATTCAAAAGATTTATTACAGAAATGTGTTCACTGTTTCTTATTATTGTGTGAGATGTACTGAACCTCGAGAAGATGTTTTCTTTTATAAATTTCACAACAATTTTATGATCATTGGTTTTAAATGGAACGGCTTCAACCCATTTCGAAACGTAGTCGATGGCAAGAAAAATGTACAAGTTTCCAAAAGAGTTCGGGAATGGTCCCATAAAGTTAATACCCCATACGTTAAAGACTTCGATCGTAAGGAATGGGTCCAAATGGATCTGGTTTCGTCGAGAAATCTTTCCTACCATTTGACAACGATTGCAAGTTTTACTGAATTCAAACGAGTCTTTAAAATGAGTAGGCCAATATAAACCACATTGAAGCGCCTTTTCAGTAGTTTTCCTAGGACCAAAATGTCCACTGCACGCATGATCATGGCAGAACGAGCGAGCACTCCTAATTTCGCTATCAGGAACGCGTCGACCGATGATTTGGTCTAGACAATACTTAAATAAGTATGGATCGTCCCAGTAGAGGTATTTCACTTGGGAAAGAAATTTGTATTTATCTTGTTTGGACCAAAAAGAGGGAGTTTCTTTAGTAACTAGATAGTTCACTATGTCGGCGAATTAAGGATCGACTGAAAAAGAAAGGAGTTGTTCGTCGGGAAAGTTTTCTTTGATTGGCAAAGAAGATGGAGCGTTCAGAAGACGATACAAGTGATCCGCTATGATGTTACCGGATCCTATTTTGTCTTTGATGGTAAGATCGAATTATTGAAGTAAAAGGATGTAACACCCCTAAGTTCCACATTGTGGAAGCCTGTGTGAAGTGGGTAGTTATATAACAGAACCCATTTCTTACTAACACCGAGGCCTTTTGAGGAACAAAACCCCACTCCTATATGGTGGCTAAGTTGGGGACAATATCTTGCGTGAATGGAGGTGCGGGTTATTGCAGTGGTATCAGAGCCAATACCCAGCCGGAATTGTGGCTCCTGTGTGGACCACAACGCCTGGGTGAGGTGTTTGTGAGCCACCGGGGACGTTGGGCTCTGTAGGAGGGGAGAATGTAACACCCCTAAGTTCCACATCGTGGAAGCCTGTGTGAAGTGGGTACTTATATAGTAGAGCCCATCTCTTACTAACGCCGAGGCCTTTTGAGGAACAAAACCCCATGCCTATACGGTGGCTAAGTTGGGGACAATATCTTGCGTGAACGGAGGTGCGGGTTGTTACAAAGGATCCATAGGATTAAGCGTAACTTAGTATCCTTTTTAGCAAAAGATGCCGAAGAGTCGAATGGTCAGTGTAGACTGTGGTGTGGGAACCAATCAATTAAGATCGAAATTTCTCGAGCGCAAAGACGACAGCTAAAAATTCCTTTTCGATGGTCGTATAATTGAGTTGAGCGTCGTTCAAGGTCATACTCGCAAAGTAATTACGTAAAGAATTTTGTTGATGCGTTGTCCTAAGGCAGATCCAACCGCGAAGTTAGAAGTGTCACACTTGATTTGAAAAGGAAGTTCCCAATTGGGCAAGCATATTATAGAGGTTGAAATGAGTTCATTTTTTAGACATTCGAAAGAAGCAACACAATCAGAGTTAATGTCAAATGGGACGTCCTTTCCTAGAGGAGTAGTTAAAGGACGAGCGATTTTGCTAAAATCTTTTACAAAGCGTCGGTAAAAGCCAGCATGCCCAAGAAATGAACCAATATCCTTAATGCATTTTGGAATGGGTAGTTTTGAAATAACGTCAACTTTCGCTTTATCTAACTCAATGACATTATTTTAAATTACATGTTAAAGGATAATGCCTTGTTTGACCTTAAAGTGGCACTTTTCCCAATTCAACGTTAAGTGTTTTTCTTTACATCGATTTAAAACAAGTTCAGGATGATGTAAGCAAGAGGAAAAAGAATCGCTAAAGATCGAAAAATCATCCATAAAATTTTCAAGAAAGCGTTCCATCATATCGGAAAAGATGCTAACCATACATCGTTGGAAAGTCGTAAGAGCATTGCAAAGTCCAAAAGGCATACGTTGATAAGTGAAGGTACCAAATGGACATGCGAAAGTCGTTTTCTCTTGATCTTCGGGAACGGTTTAATTTGGTTATAACCGGAATAACCATCAGGAAAGCAGTCGAATTTGTGACCGGCTCAAAGTTCGAGCATTTGATCAATAAAAGGAAGAGGAAAGTAATATTTACGTGTTGCAACATTCAATTTTTGATAATCGATGCAAACACGCCACCCCGTTTGAGTACGATTGGAAGAAGTTTGTTTTGTTCATTTGTGACAGCGGTGAGTTTGTACTTTTTAGGAACAACGTGAATGTGGCTGACTCATAAGCTATCAGAAATAGGGTAAATGTTACCGTTGTCAAGAACTTTAAGAATTTCTTCGCAAACTACCTCTTTCATCTTACGGTTAATCCTAAGTTGCGCTTCGCGAGTGGGTTTGGCTTCGTCAGTTAAGTGAATACGATGTTGAACAATTTCGGGGCTAATTCCCTTGACGTCAGAAATGGACCAACCGATTGCATCTTTGTTTTTAGAAAGAGTTGAAAGAAGAGAAATTTCTTGATCATGAGTTAAATTTGAAGAAATTATGACAGGACAAGTTTCATTATCACTTAAATAGACGTACTAAGGTGACCGGAAGAGGTTTAAGATCCAACTTTGGTGGTTTCTCGATCAAAGAACTTGGTTGAGATTTGGACTCGATTGAAAGTGATTCAAATGGAAGTGTGTATTCGATTTCATTAGGAGTGTCTTGGAACAATTTTTCATACTCGACGGCACGTTCATCATTAAGTTCAATTGATTAATTTTCGAAATTTTCGTGAATGGCATTCACTTCCAACGTTTGGTCGCATGATTCATTCGATTGACTTTCAAGATTGAAAATATTAAGATCTAAAGTCATGCTTCCAAAAGAGATTTTCATTAAACCGTTGTGACAATTTATTAAAATTTTGAAGTAGCCAAAGGGTCAGCCTAAAATCAATGGAATTTGGCTTATTGGATTATTCATGGGTTGAGTCTCCAAAAGGATGAAACCAATAGGAAATATGAATTCCCCAATTTTGATGAGTACATCTTGATTTCTCCAACGCATTTCTTAATTGAACGATTAGCAAGTTGAAGAGTTATTTTCGTTGGTTTAAGTTCACCTAAGCCAAGTTGTTGGTAAACTGAATAAGGATCGCACCCAAATCAATTAGGCATATGTTAATTGTTTTATCTCTTATCGTGCACAAGATCGTAGGACATCCAGGATCTTTGTATTTGACGGGGATCGATTGGGTCAAGACTTCGCTAAGTCCGGCAGCTAAGAAGACTTTCGTGGGTACATGAGTGTGTCGTTTTTGGGTACAAAAGTCTTTGAGAAATTTAGCGTAGGTTGGTACTTGTTGAATGATGTCAAGAAGAGGAATATTGACTTTCACTTGTTTGAAAATTTGTAACATCTTTTCCTTTTGGTCTGAATGTTTCTTTGGTTGAGGAAGATGTGGAAATGGAATACGAAACTCAGTAATTCGGTCTATTTGAGTTGGAGAAGAACTAGACTTAGAATTTGGATTAGGGTTGGACTCATCATTTGGATTAGAAGAGTCGATAGGAACATCCGGTACATTATTTGGATTTTCAACTTGATTATCGGTTTTTTTACCGGATCGTAAAGTCGTGATAACATTCAATTAAGTTAGATTATTATCGTGAACAACGCGAGCTTGGTTTGGATTTGGGTTTTGGCTCTTGGGGTTTGGAACGGGTTGACCCGAGAATGACCCTCTTTCCCGTTCACTCACAGAGGTGGATAATTAACTCATTTTCATTTCGAGTTTTGCGATTAATTGACTCGTGTTTATCATGTATGAGGTTAAAAGGTTTTGCAGATTATTGTTCGATTGAAGATTTTGAGTGGTCGTCTTAGTAAGAGTTTCCAAACTTTTTTCAAGAGAAGTCATTCGTTTGTTGTTTTGGGGAGCGAACGATTGTTGTGCTTGGTTCTGAGAAGGTGACGAAAAAATTTTGAAATTGATTTTGTAAAGTAGTATTCGAAAATGGTTGAAAAAGGGGTCGAACCAAATTCGAATTTGGGTTGTTTTGGATCAAAGAGAAGTTAGGAGGATTTCTCTAATCAGGATTGTACGTTGGAGAGAATGGGTCGTTCCTAACTTTGTTGAAAACGTTGAGTTATGCTAACTAGTGTGGGAATTGATCAACAAAATGGTTAGGATCGTTACATTTGTAACACAAGGGTTGAGAAGCATGATTCATTTGAATTTTTGAAAGAACGTTAATGAATTTGGTTATCATCGCGTCAGTTTTTGCTTCTAAGGCCAAAGAAGATCCTACAGATTGAGTGGGAATAAATCGATTTCTCAATAGAACGTTCCCATTAAGACGATTTTTTGGCCAAGTTTTTAAGAAATTTCCAAGCGGCATCGTGATCTTGGGCTAAAAAGTTTCCTCGGCACATTGATTCGAGCATGGTTTGAGAGTTATTTTTAAGTCCATCGTATAAAATTTGGTAAAGAGTCCATTTTTCGAAATTGTTGTGTGGACATTTGACTAAAAGGTTTTTAAATATTTTGAATTTTTTTGAAAAGGATTCACCTCTTTGATGAAAATTAACGATTTCATTTCAATTTTTGGAGATTTTTTCCAAGGGTAAAATTTCTTTAACAAAAATTTCACAAATTCGTCCCATGTTCCAATCGAATTTAAAGGCAAGTTATACAACCATTTTTCGGCGTAATTGGTAAGTGAAAATGGAATTAACCTAATTTTGAATCCATCAGCACTTAATTGTTGATGTTTCATGGTTACTTAAAATTTGGTTAAGAAAATGTAAGGGTCATCACGTTCAAGATTGCCAAATTTTGGAAGAGTATTTATGTGACTAGAGAGAATTTCAAAGTGATTACCCATTAGGGCGGGCAGTATGATGCAAGAAGGAATGGAAACTCGATCGGGAAGATTCTATCCATAAGAGTTCGAGGGGGATTTTTTTTGGCCATGGTTGAAGGAACGTTAGCTCGAACTAAACGATTAGTGGAAGGGTCACGAGTCCAATAAGTCATAGATGGATCGTGAGTCCAAATACTCATGCACAAGCGAGAAGAATTAGTGAGGAGAAGAAAAAACAAGGTTGAGAAGAGAATACAAGCGAATTTATTTTTTACAAAATGAGAATTATTTTGAAATTCACCCTTTTTTGAATTTTGAAATTTTTTCCATTTTCCATTTTTTCTTTTTTAACAAAAAAGGAAAGTGATGTTAATTTTTTTTCTTTGTTTTTCTTTTATATGCATGGATCTAATGCAACTAAATGAATGCAAAGATTAACTACAAATATTCTATCTTTAGTGGCTCCAAACCCAAAATTATATAGTGATATGTTTGATTAATTAAAACAAAACAAAAATTAGCCAGTTAACAGATATGAGTTATTGGTGCACCGGGAATCACCCTAGAAATGCAGACGAAGGTTTCGGTACCTTAAGAATAACAACCGATATAATATTTACGTATCACCGTAATATTTATAAACGGTTATTTCTCTGTCGTAGTCTAGACATAAAGAAATAATTCGTTCTAAACAAATCATCTATCAAAATATAATTAAGCCCTAGATGAGCCTGCAACTCCCTTAAAACCAACGTCTAACCATTATTATTATTATTCAAATTCTACGTTGTAATGCAATTTTATGGGTTAAGGAAGGGTAATGAACACCCTACCTTATATGAATTTGGGTGTTCTTTTAAAAAATAAAATAAGATGGGATGAATGCAAAATAGAAATTAAACGTGTATTAACAATGCAACTACGAATTTTATTTTATTTTTGAATTTTTTAATGCAAAATGCAAGAAAAAAACAATGCAATTAAAATAAAGGGGTTCAAACGCGATACCTGAGCATGTATAATTTATTAGCAATTTTTTAAGCGGCGATTTTTAGCAAGCATAGCAATTCCAAGCGATTATCTGGTTTGACTACCTAAAATAGGAAGATGATATATAAACAAATGAAAGGACATATCTTTTTTATATATATAGAAAAAGAACAAAACAAACACACTAAAACATTTCAAAAGAAAAATAAACTAAACAAATTTAGAAAAAAAATCAAAAGCTCAACAATAACAAAACAACTAAAAAGTTAATCAAAAGTAGGAAGTTTCCTCGGCACTTGAAACAGTTAAGACCGGTGTTTTCTCTTCCAACAAAAAAAGCGACTTCCAGATAGACTCGCAATCGATTTTTTTTAATAAATAAAAATTGGGAAAAGGAAATCTGAAATCAGGCGGATTGGATGTTGAAGAGGTTGAATTGGGGATTTGCGAATTCGGGTTTCGAGGGTACAACTTTTGGCATTTGATTATTGTAGGAGGTTTTGAATTGGATGAAAGGGTTTCAGAGATTTGTTGGGAGGGGGTCAGGAGTTTGGGAATTCGGCTTGGAAGTGTGGTTCTCATTTTTGGTTGGGAGCAAGTTAAAGTGGGGATGGTCAGAAAGGTAAGTGCTTTGGAGATATGTTAATGAAGTTGAAAGTGGTTTCAGTTGTGGATAGGGAGAGGATTGCGTATTGGTTTGTGAGTGGTGATTGTGTGATAGTGAATGTGGACAGTATGAAGCCGGTGGAGTGAGGGTGGTTATTAGATGCAGCTATCATTGGCAAGTAGAAGGTGGGTTGGTTTTGATATGTAAGGAGGGTGGAAGGGAGTAGTCTGGTTGTAGATGGCAAGGCTGAAACGTGGTGATGATGGAGGTGAATGATGGCACTGTTTTTGGAGAATGTGTGTTGAAAGATGGCAACAGAGTTGTCACTACCTGGAGGTGAATGTAGTCAGATAATAGAGTTTTGTGTATGGTGGAGATGATGTTATATTTTGTAGCAAGGCATTGGCGATGCTGGGTGTTGAAGTAACAGTGGTATGTGATTATTAGAAGGGTGTTTATTGAAGAGGTAATGATATGGTTAGAAGGTCGACTCAATGGTGATGTTAGTGGAATGTATGTTGAGGGTGGAGTTTAAATGAGGATGGAAATGGTTTGGTGTAGTTGATCCGGGGAGGTTGTTTATGTGGCACAGAAGTGATAAGGGATGGTGTATAAATGGATTTAATTGGAGGGTGTTTTGGGTGTATTCTAGTTTGGTATGGAGCGTTTGTTTGTGGACAACAGTGGAGTAGAAGAAAAGTATGGAATTAGTAACAAAATGATAGAAAATTTTGTACCAAGTGCACTGTAAAAACTGAAATGTACCGATGAAAGACACCGTACTAGATGACTGGAAGCGCATTTCAGATGAAATGTATTGTTTACCAAATGAAATATTGTCCCTGATTTTTTTAAAATAAGAAAGAAGCAGAAATGTGAGAATTGAAATGAACTCAGGACACGCAATAAAACATAAAATGTATAGACACAAACTAAAACAACAAAGGCCCAAACAAAACCTCTTTTTTTTTATTAAACAAAACAAGCAAGATTAAAGTCTTTAAACAGCAGGTAAAAACAATCAAACAAATTAACACAAAACAAAAGCAACAAAAATACACAATTTTTAATTTTTTTTAATTTTAATGATAGAAGAATGAGATGTAAGCAAACCAAATAGTAAACAAGAAAAAATTTAAACAAAAGTGATGCAACCAGTGACTTGAAATTCACAAGTGCTGATGCATAGATCTTTGTAAATGCAGTGACTCGAGAACCAAATGGTAGATTCTTTGTAAATGCAATGAAAATGGTAATGAACAGAAATGCAAAGAAGAAATAAAACAAAATGAAAAAAGGGTTGTGTTTTCTTTTTCTTTTTAAATGAAAAGCTAAATGAAAATAAACACAAAAACACAAGAACAAACACAAGTTAACAAATTCTTTTTTTAATAAAAAGAGAAGATTAACAAACATGAAAATTAACTCAAAGAATAAAAATAAAATTAAATTCTATCCCTGACAACGACGCCAAAAAACTTGTTTGCAAATGGTATTTCTACCAAATTAGAAAACCGTCAACAAAATATTATAATAAAACCGCAAGCACACAGCCTACAATTGTTTGTACGGGGGCGAGTACGGGTCGATCCGCAGAGAAAGAAATAATTTCAATCTTACTCAATCAAATTAAACAAAAATTTGGAATGTTTTAACTAATAAAAACTAATGAAAACTCGAAAGTTGATAGCTAAATATGGGATTAAAGAGCAATTTAGAGGTAAATCCCCTCTCATATTTATGTAAATTAACAAACATACGATCTATGACCTTTATTTTTAAGATTAAGTGACGTAAATGTTGCATTTATCATAAGTGTAGTTTATTTATGTTATTAGTTAACATAACATAAACTATCAAACTATAACACAACAATTAAATCACTCATTGTTCTCATGAAAATGAAAGCAAAGCAAAAAATTATTTTAAGTATGATCTATTCACTATTGTAATTAGTGACATAGACCGTCAAATTTTTTCCTTAATTTTTTCTCATAGTAAAAAACCACTTAGCAAATATTAACATAAATTGTGTTTATATTGATTAAGAATAGCTCATTTGCATATGCAACATAAACTATCAAACCCACTTGTAATAACCCGAAAATCTGGGCCAATTTAAAATTTTTATTTTGGCAATTTTAGCAAATTTTGATTATTTAAAATGAATTATTTTAAATAATAACGACGAGAAATTTGTTTTGAATAAAATTCGAACGTATATATTATATAGATCGTCGTTAGAATATAAATAATTATTTTAAATTATAAAAGGAATTGGAAATGGCGCGGTAGTTCGATAATTCGATTTCAAAGTTCAAATGAATGTACAGGATTCAAAATAAACCGGATCTTAGTGAAACCAAAAATAATAGAATCTATTTGAGGATATCTTTCCAACGAATCCGAAAAATCAAAATTTCATAGCGGGAATCAAAAGATATGTCCAGTTGAAAATTCAGAATAGTCGCTATGGAATTTCGGCCCTTAAAAATAGCCATTTTGCAAACGACCTCGGATATCGACGAAACCGCTTTTGTTGGGTCCGCGATGTCAAGTTATTGCTAGATTCCAAATTTCATAATTTTTCGAATCAATATGTGAGCGTGGCAAGGGAAAATGCGTTTGGCCAGTTTCAGTTGATTTTAATCGACCGGAAAATGGCCATTTTTCAAACGGTCTTAGAATTCGATGAAACTAGTTTTGTTAGGACTTTATCGTCAATACGAAGCTGGAAAATATTTTTTGGGAATTTTTAGGGTTCGTATGTGGCCCCGTTAAATTGAAATGCGCGTTCAAATTCAATATATAGAGTTATATGTTGATTTTGACGAAAACTGATCGAAATAGTAGAATCAGCCTGCGATACATATCCCATTGTGTTCGGAATGGGGGTAAAACGCTATGGACGGCAGTCAATGGGCTTGATTTCGAGGTCAAAATAAAAAGTTACTTTATGGGAGAATTAAATTATAAAATATTATATATACCTCACCCTCTCTGCCTCATACTTCAGCCGTCAGTTTTTTTAAAAAAAACCTGTAGCCCTAACTGACGATCGCGCCTTCAGTCCCACCCCCCTCGTCGTCGATCACGCCTCCGCCGGAGATGGCTCCGCCCCACCGTTCGAGATCCCCTCCGCCTCCCGATCCTCCTCCCTCACGTCTCTCTTCTCTCTCCGATTCAGGCCCCTCCCCGTCCGAGAAAACCCACGCCGCCACCGCCCCTTTTCCTGTCGTCGTTCCCCACTCCTCAGACCATCCTCCCTCTGTTACCTCTCCTCCTTGCTCCCTCTCCCTCCAATTTAAACCTCCCTGCACCCAAGACAGCCACTGCCTTGACTAATGCACCACCACCCCGACCCCCGGCAGCTCCACCGCCCTCTCCTCGACCCCGGCGCTGACCGTCAGACCCTAGCAGCTCCTCCTCCCTCAAAGATGAGATTTTTACAAGGAGACTGTGATTTTTTATTTGATTATTTTCATTTAAATGAAATTAGTTTATAAATCGGTTCTCATATAAGTATAACGAGTGAAAAGAAAGTATTTTTATATATAGATTTGGAATAGAAAAATACGATTTTTATATATTGAATAGCGAAGTAAAAATTCGATTTTTATATATTGAATAGCGAAGTAAAAATTCGATTTTTATATATTGAATAGCGAAGTAAAAATTCGATTTTTATATATTGAATAGCGAAGTAAAAATTCGATTTTTATATATTGAATAGCAAAGTAAAAATTCGATTTATATATATTGAATAGCGAAGTAAAAATGTGATTTTTATGTATGTAGTGGCTACAGACGACGAGATAGACAAAAGAAAAGCACGGTGAAGATTTCCTACCCATGAAGAGTTGCGTCATTCAGTTTAGCGAAAGAGTGAGAACTTCTCACCTTTTAATTTTGTTTTCTAGTTAATAATATATACTAGGATGCAGACGGTGTTTAGTAGCACCCGACACCCGTCGTCCACAGACCATGGACGGCTTGTATGCTTGTTTGTTTGATTTTGATGTATAGTCGATTGTGTGATGTGATGTGAAATGAAATAAAATATTTATATAGTTAAAAATATTTTATAGTTAAAAATAGAATTTTTAACGTATATATGAAAGGAAACAAAAATAAACAAATCGGACGATTTGTTTATATACACACGTTTGACTGATATTGATTGGGACGATAAATTTTACACATCGCCCAACTGCATAAATAAAATCTGTGTTTGATTGTTTGAAACCCCACACGGGTATTGGGATGATATTTGACGTACACTAATCCCGATTGTTTAGTGTATGTCGATCGATTGATTGACAGACTGTTATAAGCGTTAAATATTTTTATTCGATGCTCATACAGTGTAGAATGCACTTTGGATGATGGTTGATTATTCATCGTTGTTATTGTATACATGGGTTGTTGAAAATCCATATAATTAACGTTATATGGTAATTGATTTGGCCTCATTCAATATTTGAAATAGAAATATTTGAAAAAAAGAAATATTTGAAATAGAAATATTTGAAAAAGAATATTTGAAAATAGAAATATATGAAGCCGTGTCGATTAGATTGACGCCATTTTTACGTGAACGATATTTATATCGATTTTATCCAATTTATAATGAATATCGAAAGTGATTTCAAATCTGATATTTTAAATAGAAAACGAATTCGAATTGAATAGAAAACGAATTCGAATTGAATTGAATAGAAAACGAATTCGAATTGAATTGAATAGAAAACGAATTCGAATTGAATTGAATAAAAAAAAGAATTCGAATTGAACTGAATAGAAAACGAATTCGAATTGAATTGAATAGAAAACGAATTCGAATTGAATTTAATAGAAAACGAATTCGAATTGAATAGAAAACAAATTCGAATTGAATTGAATAGAAAACGAATTCAAATTGAATTGAATAGAAAACGAATTCGAATTGAATTGAATAGAAAACGAATTCAAATTGAATTGAATTGAAATTTGAATTGAATTGAAATGAATTTAAAACGAATTTATAAGAGAAAATTCAATTTTGATTTGAATTTGAATTGGAAGTTAAAATTGTTCTCGAAACGAATTTAAAACTATTTATAAAATTCATTTTAAATAGAAATCGATGAAATATATATTATATATATAATATAATGGCCTGAATAGAACGTGCCGCGCCGCGGCAGTTCGTAAATTTCGTCCATTGACTTCGAACGGACATTACGGGAGATCCGACCGTCGGATTCTCCTAAAACCAGAACCGTTGGGTTCGTATCGAAAAGAGCTTTCTAACAAATATTAGAAATTTTAAATCTAATGGTTGGATTTGGAGATACGTCCAAATCAAATTTGGAAAAGGTCGCTGTAAGTGCAGTTCGATGGCCGTTGATGGAAATCGACTGTACGGGCCTTGATAAAATTATTAAAAATATCAATAATTTGTGTAAAATCATAAGAAATGATTTGGGAAATATTGGGGTGAAAAACTCCATATTTGAAAAGATAAAAACAGATTTTTATTGAAATGAACTAGTTTTGAACTAGAATTAAAATTCTATTTATTTTTAAATAAATAAATTTGATTTGAAAGGGTTTTAAAAGTAACCAGGATTTCCAATAATTGAATTGGAATGGATTTGAATCGAAATTGTCTTTGGTTTATTTCGATGTTGGATTTCGTGATTATACAGATATTGTTATGGAAATTTGAAAGATATATTTATATCGTTATTTCCAAAATGATATTTGTTGGTCGTAGAACTTGATATTGAATATAAGCCGATATATTTTCTATTCAGAGCCTTGTATTTAATATCAATTGTGATTTGGGTTTATCGTGAACAGTGTTTTAAATAACACTTGTTCTTTAACCCGATAATGAATAGAATGTGATTTTGGGTTGTCGTGAACGGTATCATCAATAATATTGTTCTTAGACCCAAAGGAGTTAAGGAAATCAGAAACTAACTGGAGATTAGTTAAGCTGAATGGTTTCTGGGGTATTGATCTGATGTTGGTTTCAGCCTTCGAGGTCAATACTTAGGGAATTGCTCACTTGCTAATTTATGGTTAGGGTCTGATTGAAATGTAATGTGATTTTGGGTTTATAGTGAACCGTGTTTCAAATGACACTGATTCTTTAACCCAGTTAAAGATTAAAACTAAGTGGAGTTTTAATGAATCTTTAATTAGATTGAAAAGATCGAGAATGGAGTATCAACAGTTTTGCTCCAGGCGATAGTTAAATCTTTAATTAGATTTGAACGTGAAATGGTAATTGAATTTACCGATAACACCGTGCTGTTAGATATGAAGTATTACCAGTTTTGCTTCATGGGATTAATAGGTTGGGATTGGGAAATAAAATAAATAATTACTTCGGTGTGGTTCGCTAATCCCGACTAGTTTGGAAAACCATAATTTGGTTTGAAATGATATCCAAAGGAAGATTAAAGAATAAATTTTAAAGAATTTATCTTTGATAAAATTAATGGGAACCTTTCCCTAAGAACGTGAAATTTAGAAACTAACTGTAGGTTAGCTAAGAAGAAAGGTTTCCTGGGTATTGATCTGATGTTGGTTTCGACCTTCGGGGTTAATATTTGGGGAATTGTTCCCTTGCTAATTTACGGTTAGTGACTGATGAACTGGAATGAGGCGTATGTTGTGTTTGGGTAACATTTGTTTACTATATATACGCGGGTTGTTCGGAAAGGCCGGGTTTATACCCATTCTGAATAACCGATTCGATGATAAGTCGAAGATGATGACGGTGGTCGAAGACTGAAAGTCTTCACATCGTTTGGGTGATTACTGATGATCTTGATTGGGCTATACACCCAAGATGAGGGAATCAGTTGGTGGTCGTCTAGACGTACTTGGAGATCGACGGATATGCGAGGAAAGTGCCTCCGGTTTCGCTCAGACCTAGAACGGACTTGTAAATGGATGGTGTGTCTGACATTGTATTCCATTATATTGTATTCGTTGATCTCTGCTAAATATATATCTGTTTGGCGGCGGGGAATTTATTCTCTTGCTTAATGCCCTTTTCTGAGACATACGAGATCAGAGGTTATATATTGGCAAAAATCAGTGGTACGATATGGATTGATAGTGTGGCATGCTGAGATGCAGTGATCCATACTTTTGTTGAAAAGCAAAGTTGGTGGATGATGATCAAAGCGCAGCTTTAATATAGCATGGTTTTGTGTATAACATTGATTCGCGAGCCTCACACCTCGGTATGGTGGTAAACTGATGGTTTGATCAGTATGCTTTTTAGTGGATGGGCACCTTAGTGGTGTCGTGGTTTCGGTCGACCGAGATGAGCTTAGTGCTCAGGGATATATAGAGTAAGCGGTGTTTTCTCTCGCTGGGACGTAAGCCGCGGTGATACTCTGGTCCCAAAAGTGCGGATGTGCAGACGGTGTTTTCTCTTGTTGGGACGTAAGCCGTGGGGAATTGCATTACGCGATCGATCTTTCGAATTAGGAGCGACCATGACGGAAATCCAATTTCCAATACGCAATATTGCGGTTTTAATTGTAGAACTAGTATGGCGACATGATATATGGTACCCATGCCATCTATGATTGATACTTATGATTTGAAGTTGTTTTACGCGCTATGCACTTATAGTAGTGTCAAATGATTTGTTTTAAACGTACTAAGCATGTTTGGCTACTATAAGGGAAAACCCTATCCCCCGGCTTGCGTTGCATTGTGTGATAGGACCTGGGTCTTATAATAGCTTCATTTTTTCCAAAAAGCATTGCGCTGTTTTGTTATATGCACTGGTATTCTTGGGAGGAAACTCGTTCCGTGTTATACGGCATGGTCCCTTGATTTACCTTACTTTGAAAATAAAGATAAATAACTATTTTAGTTCTCACACCAGTCACATGACTGACCTGGAGTTTATTGTTTCAACCTAAACTCTGGGTGCCCTTATTTTGACACGGGCAGCTAGTAGTTTTGGTTTTGCAGATTTATATTCACAGGATCCTGACTTACAGCTGGAACGATATCCGGAAAGCTTTGTATTCGTATATCTCCTTCTAGTTGTGTTTTGTATTATTTCCGCTGCGATGTATTTAAATGTAATTTAAATCTTTGATAATTTCTGTGTAATATTTATTCATACTCTGTATATTCTTGTATTCTGATGGAATTGTTGTAATATAAAATGAAATGTTTTTTTGTCTGCGTTCTGATTTGTCTTGTCCTCACAGTAATTCGTTCTTTCTCATCTCTTCGGAGACCGGGGAAGTTCGGGTCGCTTCATTTGGTATCAGAGCTTTGGTTTACAAAGCTCCAAGAACAAGGCACCTTAGAACCAAACGAAAGAATTCATCAGAGATTGGATTAGTAATATCCAATAAGAATGACTCGTTAGAGATGGGATCAGTAGTATCCTAGAACGAGTCGAAAGAGTGTTACTTTTTTAAAATAAACATTAAAACAAACTTTGTTTTGAAAGTTTAAACCATTTTATACGTATTTGAACATTTATTTTATATTGAATTTGGACAATCCAATATATAAAGATTTTGCATATACGCCTTGCAAACGTGTATTCGAAGTTTTAATATATTGAATAGATATAGAATCACACTCTAGTCGCCCGGAGATGATACTGCTGATTGAGATCTCATCATTAGTGTTTATGTTCGAGTTTCAAAAGTGAGATATTTATATATTTCCAATCGACTGGTGTGAGAACCAAACTAGATAGGTTTATTGTTGTGATTTGACATCAAAACATGATTTTCTGTATATATATATATATATATATATATATATCAAAATTATGAAATCGAAACGTTAAGTCACTAATTGATTGATGGTTGTGTTGTTTGATTTTTGGTTGATTAATTTAAATTTTAAACCATTATGTGAACATAAGGTATATGTAGCGAAATTGTATCAAATATTGAACTGAATTGTGAATTGGTTGAAATTGCATGCATATACATGTGTATACATTGAACATGTCATAGCAAGGAGGCTAGAGCAGAGAATAAAAATTGTTTGCCCGACAAATAGGTACATGTTTACCATAATTTACTGTTTTGTTTGGGTGATGATTTTATGAGCCGATTGGCTAGCCGCTTGGCTTTTTCTTTTTGAGATCAGAGGGCCTGTATGGCAATTTCGGGATTTTCCCGTGCTCCCGGTACAGGGGAGGTTATGGCGAAATTTTTTGAAAATTTAGGGTGTTAGCCAAATTTTTGAATTTTTTTGAAAAGTTCTTAGAAACTGAAAAGTTGAAGAACTTAAGCCGTAGCGAAAATAATGAAAGTTGAGTTGGTTTTTAAAACAACTTTCGGCTTCGTTCCTTTTTGGGGACGAAAAGTTTTAAGTGGGGGAGATTGTAATAACCCGAAAATCTGGGCTAATTTAAAATTTTTATTTTGGCAATTTTAGCGAATTTTGATTATTTAAAATGAATTATTTTAAATAATTACGACGAGAAATTTGTTTTGAATAAAATTCGAACGTATATATTATATAGATCGTCGTTAGAATATAAATAATTATTTTAAATTATAAAAGGAATTGGAAATGGCGCGGTAGTTCGATAATTCGATTTCAAAGTTCAAATGAATGTACAGGATTCAAAATAAACCGGATCTTAGTGAAACCAAAAATAATAGAATCTATTTGAGGATATCTTTCCAACGAATCCGAAAAATGAAATTTTCATAGCGGGAATCAAAAGATATGTCCAGTTGAAAATTCAGAATAGTCGCTATGGAATTTCGGCCCTTAAAAATAGCCATTTTGCAAACGACCTCGGATTTCGACAAAACCACTTTTGTTGGATCCGCGATGTCAAATTATTTGTAGATTCCAAATTTCATAATTTTTTGAATCAATATGTGAGCGTGGCAAGGGAAAACGCGTTTGGCTAGTTTTAGTTGATTTTAATCGACTGGAAAATGGCCATTTTTCAAACGGTCTCAGAATTCGATGAAACTAGTTTTGTTAGGACCGTATCGTCAATATGAAGCTAGAAAATATTTTTCGGGAATTTTTAGGGTTCGTATGTGGCCCCATTAAATTGAAATGCGCGTTCAAATTCAATATATAGAGTTATATGTTGATTTTGACGAAAACTGATCGAAACAGCAGAATCAGCCTGCGATACATATCCCATTGTGTTTGGAATGTGGGTAAAACGCTAGGGACGGCAGTCGGTGGGCTTGATTTCGAGGTCAAAATAAAAAGTTACTTTATGGTTGAATTAAATTATAAAATAATATATATACCTCACCCTCTCTCCCTCATACTTCAGCCGTCAGTTTAAAAAAAAATCCTGTAGCCCTAACTGACGATCGCGCCCTCAGTCCCACCCCCCTCGTCGTCGATCGCGCCTCCGCCGGAGATGGCTCCACCCCACCGTTCGAGATCCCCTCCGCCTCCCGATCCTCCTCCCTCACGTCTCTCTTCTCTCTCCGCTTCAGACCCCTCCCCGTCCGAGAAAACCCACGCCGCCACCGCCCCTTTTCCTGCCGTCGTTCCCCACTCCTCAGACCATCCTCCCTCTGTTCCCTCTCCTCCTTGCTCCCTCTCCCTCCAATTTAAACCTTCCTGCGCCCAAGACAACCACTGCCTTGACCAATGCACCACCACCCCGACCCCCGGCAGCTCCACCGCCCTCTCCTCGACCCCGGCGCTGACCGTCAGACCCTAGCAGCTCCTCCTCCCTCAAAGACGAGATTTTTACAAGGAGACTATGAATTTTTATTTGATTATTTTCATTTAAATGAAATTAGTTTATAAATCGGTTCTCATATAAGTATAACGAGTGAAAAGAAAGTATTTATATATATAGATTTGGAATAGAAAAGTACGATTTTTATATATTGAATAGCGAAGTAAAAATTCGATTTTTGAATAGCGAAGTAAAAATTCGATTTTTATATATTGAATAACGAAGTAAAAATTCGATTTTTATATATTGAATAGCGAAGTAAAAAATTCGATTTTTATATATTGTATAGCGAAGTAAAAATTCGATTTTTATATATTGAATAGCAAAGTAAAAATTCGATTTTTATATATTGAATAGCGAAGTAAAAATGTGATTTTTAGATATGTAGTGGCTACAGACGACGAGATAGACAAAAGAAAAGCACGGTGAAGATTTCCTACCCATGAAGAGTTGCGTCATTCAGTTTAGCGAAAGAGTGAGAACTTCTCACCTTTTAATTTTGTTTTCTTGTTAATAATATATACTAGGATGCAGACGGTGTTTAGTAGCACCCGACAACCGTCGTTCACAGACCATGGACGGCTTGTATGCTTGTTTGTTTGATTTTGATGTGTAGTTGATTGTGTGATGTGATGTGAAATGAAATAAAATATTTATATAGTTAAAAATATTTTATAGTTAAAAATAGAATTTTTAACGTATATATGAAAGGAAACAAAAATAAACAAATCGGACGATTTGTTTATATACACACATTTGACTGATATTGATTGGGACGACAAATTTTACACATCGCCCAACTGCACAAATAAAATCCGTGTTTGATTGTTTGAAACCCCACAGGGGTATTGGGATGATATTTGACGTACACTAATCCCGATTGTTTAGTGTATGTCGATCGATTGATTGACAGACTGTTATAAGCATTAAATATTTATATTCGATGCTTATACAGTGTAGAACGCACTTTGGATGATGGTTGATTATTCATCGTTGTTATTGTATACATGGGTTGTAGAAAATCCATATAATTAACGTTATATGGTAACTGATTTGGCCTCATTCAATATTTGAAATAGAAATATTTGAAAAAAAGAAATATTTGAAATAGAATATTTGAAAATAGAAATATATGAAGCCGTGTCGATTAGATTGACGCCATTTTGACGTGAATGATATTTATATTGATTTTATCCAATTTATAATGAATATCGAAAGTGATTTCAAATCTGATATTTTGAATAGAAAACGAATTCGAATTGAATTGAATAGAAAACGAATTTGAATTGAATTGAGTAGAAAACGAATTTGAATTGAATTGAACAGAAAACGAATTCGAATTGAATTGAATAGAAAACGAATTCGAATTGAATTGAATAGAAAACGAATTCGAATTGAATAGAAAATGAATTCGAATTGAATTGAATAGAAAACGAATTCGAATTGAATTGAATAGAAAACGAATTCGAATTGAATTGAATAGAAAACGAATTCGAATTGAAATGAAATTAAAATGAATTTATAAGAGAAAATTCAAATTTGATTTGAATTTGAATTGGAAGTTGAAATTATTTTCGAAACGAATTTAAAACTATTTATAAAAATCGTTTTAAATAGAAATCGACGAAATATATATTATATATATAATATAATGGCCTGAACAGAACGTGCCGTGCCGCGGCAGTTCGTAAATTTCGACCATTGACTTCGAACGGACATTACGGGAGATCCGACCGCCGGATTCTCCTAAAACCGGAACCGTTGAGTTCGTATCGAAAAGAGCTTTCTAACGAATATTAGAAATTTGAAATCTAATGGTTGGATTTGGAGATACGTCCAAATCAAATTTGGAAAAGGTCGCTGTAAGTGCAGTTCGATGGCTGATGATGGAAATCGACTGTACGGGCCTTGATAAAATTATTAAAAATATCAATAATTTGTGTAAAATCATAAGAAATGATTTGGGAAAAATTGGGGTGAAAAACTCCATATTTGAAAAGATAAAAATAGATTTTTATCGAAATGAACTAGTTTTGAACTAGAATTAAAATTCTATTTATTTTTAAATAAATAAATTTGATTTGAAAGGGTTTTAAAAGTAACCAGGATTTCCAATAATTGAATTGGAATGGATTTGAATCGAAATTGTCTTTGGTTTATTTCGATGTTGGATTTCGTGATTATACATATATTGTTATGGAAATTTGAAAGATATATTTATATCGTTATTTCCAATACGATATTTGTTGGTCGTAGAATTTGATATTGAATATAAGCCGATATATTTTCTATTCAGAGCCTTGTATTTAATATTAATTGTGATTTGGGTTTATCGTGAACAGTGTTTTAAATAACACTTGTTCTTTAACCCGATAATGAATAGAATGTGATTTTGGGTTGTCGTGAACGGTATCTTCAATAATACTGTTCTTAGACCCAAAGGAGTTAAGAAAATCAGAAACTAACTGGAGATTAGTTAAGCTGAATGGTTTCTGGGGTATTGATCTGATGTTGGTTTCGGCCTTCGGGGTTAATACTTAGGGAATTGCTCACTTGCTAATTTATGGTTAGGGTCTGATTGAAATGTAATGTGATTTTGGGTTTATAGTTAACCGTGTTTCAAATGACACTGATTCTTTAACCCAGTTAAAGATTAAAACTAAGTGGAGTTTTAATGAATCTTTAATTAGATTGAAAAGATCGAGAATGGAGTATCACCAGTTTTGCTCCAGGTGATAGTTAAATCTTTAATTAGATTTGAACGTGAAATGGTAATTGAATTTACCGATAACACCGTGGTGTTAGATATGAAGTATTACCAGTTTTGCTTCATGGGATGAATAGGTTGGGATTGGGAAATAAAATAAATAATTACTTCGGTGTGGTTCGCTAATCCCGACTAGTTTGGAAAACCATAATTTGTTTTGAAATGATATCCAAAGGAAGATTAAAGAATAAATTTTAAAGAATTTATCTTTGATAAAATTAATGGGAACCTTTCCCTAAGAACGTGAAATTTAGAAACTAACTGTAGGTTAGCTAAGAAGAATGGTTTCCTGGGTATTGATTGTATGTTGGTTTCGGCCTTCGGGGTTAATATTTGGGGAATTGTTCCCTTGCTAATTTACGGTTAGTGACTGATGAAATGGAATGAGGCGTATGTTATGTTTGGGTAACATTTGTTTACTACATATACGCGGATTGTTCGGAAAGGCCGGGTTTATACCCATTCTGAATAACCGATTCGACGATAAGTTGAAGATGATGACGGTAGTCGAAGACCGAAAGTCTTCACATCGTTTGGGTGATTACTGATGATCTTGATTGGGCTGTACACCCAAGATGAGGGAATCAGTTGGTGGTCGTCCAGACGTACTTGGAGATCGACGGATATGCGAGGAAAGTGCCTCCGGTTTCGTTCAAACCTAGAACGGACTTGTAAATGGATGGTGTGTCTGACATTGTATTCCTTTATATTGTATTCGTTGATCTCTGCTAAATATATATCTGTTTGGCGGCGGGGAATTTATTCTCTTGCTTAACGCCCTTCTCTGAGACATACGAGCTCAGAGGTTATATATTGGCAGAAATCAGTGGTACGATATGGATTAATAGTGTGGCATGCTGAGATGCAGTGACCCAGACTTTTGTTGAAAAGCAAAGTTGGTGGATGATGATCAAAGCGCAGCTTTAATATAGCATGGCTTTGTGTATAGCGTTGATTCGCGAGCCTCACACCTTGGTATGGTGGTAAACTTATGGTTTGATCAGTATGCTTTTTAGTGGATGGGCACCTTAGTGGTGTCGTGGATTCAGTCGACCGAGATGAGCTTAGTGCTCAGGGATATATAGAGTAAGCGGTGTTTTCTCTCGCTGGGACGTAAGCCGCGGTGATACTCTGGTCCCAAAAGTGCGGATGTGCAAACGGTGTTTTCTCTTGTTGGGACGTAAGTCGCGGGGAATTGCATTACGCGATCGATCTTTCGAATCAGGAGCCACCATGACGGAAATCCAATTTCCAATACGCAATATTGCAGTTTTAATTGTAGAACTAGTATGGCGACATGATATATGGTACCCATGCCGTCTATGATTGATACTTATGATTTGAAGTTGTTTTACACGCTATGCACTTTTAGCAGTATCAAATGATTTGTTTTAAACGTACTACGCATGTTTGGCTATTATAAGGGAAAACCCTATCCCCCGGCTTGCGTTGCATTGTGTGATAGGACCTGGGTCTTATAATAGCTTCATTTTTTCCAAAAAGAATTGTGTTGTTTTGTTATATGCACTGGTATTCTTGGGAGGAAACTCGTTCCGTGTTATACGGCGTGGTCCCTTGATTTACCTTACTTTGAAAATAAAGATAAATAACTGTTTTAGTTCTCACACCAGTCACATGACTGACCTGGAGTTTATTGTTTCAACCTAAACTCTGGGTGCCCTTATTTTGACACGGGCAGCTAGTAGTTTTGGTTTTGCAGATTTATATTCACAGGATCCTGACTTACAGCTGGAACGATATCCGGAAAGCTTTGTATTCATATATCTCCTTCTAGTTGTGTTTTGTATTATTTCCGCTGCGATGTATTTAAATGTAATTTAAATCTCTGATAATTTCTGTGTAATATTTATTCATACTCTGTATATTCTTGTATTCTGATGGAATTGTTGTAATATACAATGAAATGTTTTTTCGTCTGCGTTCTGATTTGTCTTGTCCTCACAGTAATTCGTTCTTTCTCATCTCTTCGGAGACCGAGGAAGTTCGGGTCGCTTCATTACTTGTATAAACTTACATCAAAATCCATTACCATGAAGCACAAATTAGAGAGATCACAAATCATTCAAATATTGAACTTACATAAAATTAGAGAGCTTCATTACCCCTAAATTGAAGGGGATTAGCTTCTAATGTATCTTATCATATTAACACATGTAGGTTTCAACATTGGAAAATAAAGCAAAAAGGAAGAAGATCTAAATAGAAAAAGAAAAGAACTAAACTAAGTGCATGTAAATAAATCAAAACTATGAACATAAAGTAGAGAGCATGTAAATAAATCTAAGCTATGAACATAAAGCAAAGAGCAGAAAAATTTAAAGAAGCATAAAATAGACATAAGAAAGAGGATTGGAAGCCATTTTTATTAATTTGATCACTTACACTTTCCTATTACAAAAAGAACATCCAAAATACATGAAACAAAGAGGTATATATACATGATCTAAAACCCTAAAACCCTAATCACTCATCCTGGAAATTCCCCAAAATACCTACTTTATGAAGCTTCTAATTGTCATTAGCCACTAATAAGCCGTGTAGAATGCATGAAGCCTTTTGTCCCATCCAATTAGTCTTTAATATGAAGCTTAAGAGTAAGTGGGTTGATTGAGAGGTGGGGCCCTCCACTATCCATATAATGAATTATTTCTTTGCCTCCTCTTGTGTATATGAATGCTTCTCTTCATATCTTTATGTGTATACATAAGTTTTTCTCCTAAATTCCAATAAGAGAAAGTTACAAGGAACAAGTAGATGATTTCACAAATTAAAACATGCACAATTTACCGTTTTACACCTTAAATGAATGATGATTTCGAAAACATTTAAAACATGGTTTGATCATATAAAATACCCAAAAAAATCATTTATTTAATTAAACAAGAATAAATATGTGAATATAGATGTACATTTTTATGTGCACATCAATACTCTAACACCACGCTAGCATAAAACTTTACCGCTTACTCTCCTAGCCATCGTAACTTCTTTCCCAGTTTCATCCTTGAGATCTGCCTCTAACTGATACCAGATTTGAACCCTATGAACCACTCGCCCCTCCTCGAGCTATCAATTAATAGTCTGAAGGTGCTGATGAAATCATCCCCTTCATGCGCCTTATTCTGATGTCATGCTTGCGATGTTTGATATGATCCACGATTTTATTGAATCGATTTCTTTCTCTCTCTGTTTTTATTATCGAAGCTTTCAATTTAATTCTAAGGAATGAAAAGAATATAAGAGAAGAAGAGAAGGGGGTCATTGCTATTTGTACATAATCTGATTTGGAGCGGCATATTTTTTTCATTGATTCTAAAATTCGGATTTTCAGAGAAACGAAAATTAAAAGGAGATGGAATGGGAAGTAGACGCGATTATATAGAAGGGGATCCGAAGTAGGTTTGCTAAAGGGTACGAAGTAGGTTAGCTTAGGTATGAATTAAATACAAGCATTTTAAATTCGATTTGACTTGTATTTAATTCGAATAGATATAAAGAGATTTATAACATTATTCTAAACTTGAAATCAAATATCTCGGGGTTCATAACTTGAAATCAAATATCTCGGGGTTCATAACTTGAAATCACGAACCCATGTTTTAACGTAACGACCGACGTTTCAATGTTATAACATTATTCTAAACTCAACAGAATATATTCTTAAATTTAATTCGAACATATATATAAAATAACCATATTAAATCGATATAATATAATTTAAATTCAGAAAAAATCAATTCCTTGATAAATATATTATTATTATCGTGTATAGTTAATACAATTTATATTGATCATCAGAGTCGTTTCGATTTAGTTTTAACTTCAAATTCAGTTATTCTCGTTTTCGAATTACTATAATTCGGTATACTCAAAATTAAATCGTATTCAATTATTTAATCGACAAACTCAATATAAAATCTATTTATATTATCAATTCAACATTTAAAACAATGTTAAATGTTTAAAATAAATCGACCAAAAATCCGAGTCGTTACATTCTTCTCCCTTAAAAGAATTTCGTCCCCGAAATTACTAAGGTAGAAAAAATACCACAAACCCATTAATTTTTCAAAATACACTTATGTTGAATCTTAACTCTTCATATTTCTACAAAATTAATTCCAACAACTTTTGGTTTTCATTTACATTGCACACCATATATGCTTACATTCATTTAATCTGAATGATTTACAACTGATATATTCACATCAAATTCATATTCCATTCGTACGCATTAAGATTTATTCTAATTATTGTATCCACTTAAATCCATTTAACTTGCTACAGTTAAATTTAAATTTCAGAATTCAAATTCTAGGTTTTTGATTTCAAATCCTTTAGAAATCACATAAATATATACATATATTTGTAACCATTTCAAATTCAATACATTTGAATTTTCAAAGCAACTTGTTTTCTTTCCAACAAATTTTCATCAAAAACTTTTCTAAGTTAGCAATCTATCACTTAGAAACTCAAAAATGAACATTAAAGATTCTGCAGTAATCATCAGAATTATTTTCCGGCGACTGAAGTGAGTTTGGTGGTTTATCACTTTCAAAATCCATTCAAAAATGGTTTTCATTCAAATTCTCTAAAGTAAAGCTTTATTACTTTATATTCATTCAAAAAAATATTTTTCCAAACACCCACGGTTTAAAATTCCAAATTCCGGTTTGAATTGAACTTTTATTCATTTCGTTTGTATATTTTATTCATATACAAATTATATTTGGTTATTTATAACCATTCCAATTTTATAATCTCATCGAATTATAATAATAACAATTAATACATCCATATATTACAATAATTTCATGAAATTATTCTTTCTATATCAAAATATAGTTTTGGGTAAACTTATTTCATTTACCCACTTTAAAACAATATTATGTCGGATTTCTCTGTTTAAGTGTTTAGGAATTCCTATCGACTTCGTGGCGTCCCATGATTCGACCAGAATTCATAAATCACTTAACAGACAAGCCACACAGTATAAAAAAATTATATCAATTTACAAATACACGCTTTCGTATATATACACTCAACTCATTCCAGGGTGCTACTGACCCAGTCTCTTATGAGTAAACCCCCACCAAAGCCTAGGTATTCGCTCAACCTAAGCTCTGATACCGAATGTAATGGCCCGAATTTTCATACCTTTTGAGTTGACTAAATGCACCACACGTCCAACCCAAATTGCACAGAAATTCGAACCATTATGAAATAAAGAAGAAAAAGATAAAAGAAGAACAGAAATAACAACACAGAATCTCACATTGCAGCGGAATAAAATATAATATATATAACAACCTTTGATATACAAAATTTGTACTTATATACATCATCAGAGTACATCACATATACAACACAACGGAAAATAAACAATAAATAGCTAATGCTGAAGCCTTTTACTCCAAGCTCCTCCAAGAATATCTGGAAACGCCTAAACTACTTGACTACCCGTACAAATTTGGGCACCCAAGAGTTTAGGGTAAAACAAAAACAATATAAACTCTGGATCAGTCATGGGACTGGTGTGAGTAAACTCAGCCCACTTGGTTTAACTTTTAAAAATCATTTTAAAAGAAACGATAATCGTAAGACCGATCCACACATAAACACAGATGGTTTTTACCTAACGATAACCCAAACATTTCTTTAAAATCAATACTATTCTTATACTATAATAGTGTCTAAATCAAGTAAATAACAATCTAGCAAAATGTTTGCATCTCACGATCCACATACGTAAGATAAGATCAAAACCGAGGGCTCTTATTGGATAATGGATTCCAACTGGCAAGGTATGGGACCACCTACTGACAGTGTATCTCAAGAACAGAATACACCAGGTTCAATAAGAACATCTTGTAAGCCAGGCTAAACATGAACGACCACTCATTTCGCTTTAAGTGTTCTGAATGTATTATCACCAACTGTTGGGATCAGCAACCGTTTCTCTAAAGGGAAAGCATCAAAAGATTTAAGAAGCAAATGGATATTCCCTATATCAGGTGACAATACACCATAATTGGGAGCTACCCACTTAGCCATGCGACCTGCCCGATTTTATACCATTTCTTGGTTGTGAGGCTTGAGGCCATACTTATCTTTTGACATTCCGCATCTTCATTCACTTCAACTGTCACATCATCAAATATGTTAATCATTAAATGATTTGGACAAATATATTATGGATATTATATTATGAGAATAAATTATCCACTACCAAATTTGTATTTGTACAGACCAACTTATGCAATCATAGGAAATACTCTATTAGACATTCGTCCATACACGGTCGTTTTGGGACTGAACAAAACCGAAGGCACAATTTCCATTAATTCATCTTAGACAATTTCTACCTAGGATTAACAGAAAAAGCCCTTGCACTTTACTCTGTCTTCGATTGTTTTCATATAATCTGATTCGCAATGCTACTACCAATACGGAGTGGTTCTCGGATAATAATCCAACTTGTCTCTCCATATTTACAACAATGTTGGCCAATACTTCGATAGTAGGTAATTTAACTATTTAAGAAAAGCAAACATTCGTCCAAAGCATCAAACAATCACTGGGCCCCTTGATTAATATTCCATTATTAAGTTTATCATTTTCCAATTTCTATTTATTATCTTTACCCAGATATTTCCAACAATTGTCTTGGCCTCTTACGCTATTTGGAAAATATTCTCGTATATCACCTTCTTTTATTTTCAATACTTAGAAAATATCTTCTATTTATAATTGGAAACATTTCAATTACTTATCTCTTTCCCGAGCACATTTATTCTGTACTTAGGAAATATTCATCTTTTTATTTCCAAACTTACACTTATTTGGGTTAAAACGGATGTTGTGTGAAACATCAGTACGACAACCCAAATACTGTATTCAACTAAATCTTATTTAAACATTGATCATCAAGACTAAATCTTTCTATTTATCGGTTAAAAATGAAATCAATCAAGCTGGGGTATAACTACCTCTCAGACCTTGACTGAATAACATTCTTAACTTCAAAACGGACAAGACTACTTATCTCGAATAATCAACATCATATAAAACCAATTATCCCTTTTTTAAACGTGTATGTGTTTCTCTTTCTATTCTTACTAGATTTAAATTTATAGATTTCCCTTTTGTTTATAATATTCTATTTTAAGTTCGTTTCCTTAATTCTATATATATTGATATATTGATTTCTAGTTATCAATTTTTCTTAAAAATATTCTAACTCCATAAATTTCTGGAAATTTTTTCCAACGTCTCCTTTGTATGGCTCAATCGGTACAGCTACAACTAGCCTCTCTAAGCCATTTCCATTCAAAAAGAAAACCAAAAAGCCAAGCGACTTGATAAATAGGATCATAAAATCTCATATTAAATTAAATACGTACCTCTTTTGTCGGGAATTCAATTTATATCTCTTTATACACTTCATTCCAAACTTACTGTAATAAACCGGAAATCTAAGCCAATTTAAAAATTTTATTTTGGCAATTTTAGCGAATTTTGAATATTTAAAATGGATTGTTTTAAATAATAACGACGAGAAATTTATTTTGAATAGAATTAGAACGCATATATTTATTCGAATCGTCGTTAGAATATAAATAATTTATTTTAATTATATAACGAGCCTGAAATGGCGCGGTAGTTTGAAATTTTGATTTCAAATTTCAAATGAATGTGTAGGATTCAAAATAAACCGGATTTTAGCGAAACCAAAAATATTTGGATCTATTTTACAATATCTTTCCAACGAATCCGAAAAATCAAAATTTCATAGCAGGAATAAAAAGTTATGTCCACTTGAAAATTCAGAATAGTCGCTATGGAATTCTAGCGCTTAAAAATGGAAATTTTGCAAACGACCTCGGTTTTCGACGAAACCGCTTTTGTTGGATCCGTGATGTCAAGTTATGGGTAGATTTCAAAATCAATAATTTTCCGAATCAATGTGTGAGCGTGGCGAAGGAAAACGTGTTTTGACAGTTTCAGTCAACTTCGATCGACTAGAAAATGGCCATTTTTCAAATGGTCTCAGAATTTAACGAAATTAGTTTTGTTAGGACCATATCGTCAATACGAAGCTAGAAATAATTTTTCTGGAATTTTTAGATTCTATATGTTGCCCCGGTAAATTGAAATGTGCATTCAAATCCAATATATATATTTATATTTTGATTTTGACGGAAACAGATTGAAACGATCGAATCATCTTACGAGACATATCCCATTGCGTTCGGAATGGGGGTAATTTGTTATAGATGACAGGCGGTGGGTCTCGTTTGGAGATCGAAATTTAAAGCTACTTTTTGGAGGATAAAAAAAATAAGAAAACCTTTTCCTTATCCTTTTTCTCTTAACATCGGTCGACACCCTCCCTCACTTTCCCGTTCGTTTTCCAAAGCCAAAAAGAAAAAAAACGATCGAACGTTGACGGAGGAGGCCGCCGCCAAGCCTCCTGGCACCGCCGCGCCTCAGCATCGGCCACCCACCATCGGAGATCGCTCAGACCCCCCCCCCCCCCGCTTCTCTCTCCTCCTTCTCTAGTTCAAACCGTCCCCCCCCCCCCCCGGTCCAAACAACCACCGCCAGTCCCAGTGGGCCCGCCTCCCTCCGTCAACTGCTCCCCACCTCCGCCTGCTCCCCTCAGCCGTCACCACCCCTCTGTCCTCCGGTCAAAATAAAAAACCCTAAACCCAATAGCCCAAAATCGAGACCACCGCGTTACCCTAGCCGCCTGATACTGCTGAAGCCCCTTCCGCCGCACTTCAGGCCCCCTGCGCCTCTCCTCCGCTGCCTTGGTCAGTCGTAGGCCCTTCCTCCATCCGCAAACTGATTTTTTTCAAAGGAAAAGGTGAGGTTTTCAATATGGATTTTGTTTCAGTTTTAAATATGTATGAACAACAACAAAATATTAGATTTTTGAAAAGATATGATTTTTAATATGAGTAAAGATTTGATTTTTTTTAATGAAAGATTATATTTTTATAACCATGAAAGGTTTGATTTTTATAGATATAAAGTTTTGATTTTTATTATGAAGTATAGAATATAAAGTTTTGATTTCTATTATGAAGTATATAATATAAAGTTTTGATTTTTATTATGAAGTATATAACATAAACTTTTGATTTTTATTATGAAGTATATAATATAAAGTTTTGATTTTTATAATGAAGTATATAATAAAGTAGAGATCTTTATTCATGAAAAGAAATGTAGAATTTTTATGGAAAGAAATATATGATTTTTATCATACAAAAATATTTGATTTTTAGCAAGATAAAAATAGGATTTTTGTCTATATTTCTAGTGATTATAAAAATATGATTTTTATATGTGAACTAGCGGTAAAAATTCGATTTTTTTTATATATGAAGTGAAAAATAAAAATATGATTTTTATATTGAAAGTAAATAAAAATTTGATCTTTACTATGAAGTATACAAAATAAAAATGTGATTTTTATTATTTGAGTAGCGATATAAAAATACAATTTTTATATAAGGGAAGTTTATATTTTATATACGAAGTGGCGATATAACAATATAATTTTTATAACGCAGTGGCGATGTAAAAATATGATTTTTATAAATGAAACTGAATAACAAAAATGTGATTTTTATTATGAACAGCGTGAAAAAGATATTGATTGGGACGATAAATTTTACACATCGCCCAACTGCACAAATAAAAATCTGTATTTGTTGATTTGAAACCCCAAACGGGTATTGAGATGATATTTGACGTACACTAATCCCGACTGTTTAGTTGTATGTCAATCGATGGGTTGATAGACTGTGTAAGCATTAATTATTTATATTTAATGCTTATGCAGTTGTGTGGTGCACTCTGGATGATGGTTGATGATGTATCGTTGCTATTATATACATGTGTCGTAGGGAATCCATATAATTAACGTTATATGGTAATTGATTGGGCCTCATTCCAATTTGGAAAACAAGAAATATAAATTCATGTGTTGAATAGAAATAAATATTCATGTGTTGAATAGAAAAATAAATATTTATGTGTTGAATAGAATATATTCATGTGTCGAATAGAAAAATATAAATTCATGTGTTGAATAGAATAAATTTTCATGTGTTGAATTGAAGTATAAATTCATGTGTTGAATAGAAAAATAAATATTCATATGTTGAAGAAAATATTCATTTGTTGAATAGAATAACGAAGTTATTGAAATATATAAAGCCGTGTTGGTTAGATATGCGCCATTTTGATGTGAACGATATTTATATCGATTATATTCGTTTTTATAATGAATATAGAAAAGGAAGTGATTTCAAAATATAACGTTTTGAAAATATTATCATTTGTATATCGATGATGTGGAATATTCAATTTTGATTCGAAATTGAATATGAAGTTGAAATCGTTTCGAAAATGAATTTAAAACGATTTATAAAATACGTTTTGAAAGGAAATCGACGAAATATATAATATATATAATGGCTTGAATAGAACGCGACGCGCTGCGGCAGTTCACAAATTTCGACCATTGACTTCGAATGGATATTATGGGAGATCCGGTTTCTCCTAAAACTACAACCGTTGGGTTCGTATCGAAAAGAGCTTTCTAACGAATATTAGAGATTTGAAATCTAACGGTTGGATTTGGAATTATGTTCAAATCAAATTTGGAAAAGGTCGTTGAAAGTGCAGTTCGATGGCCGTTATTGGAAATCGACTGTACAGGCCTTGATAAAATTATTAAAAATAGTAATAATTTGTGTAAAATCATAAGAAATGATTTGTGAAGAATTGGGATGAAAATTTCCATATTTGAAAAGATAAAAACTAGATTTTTATTGAAATGAACTAGTTTTGAACTAGAATTATAATTCATTTATTTGAAATAAATAAATTGGATTTGAAATGTTTTTGAAAATAACCAGAATTTCGAATAATTGAATTGGAATGGATTTGAATCGAAACTGTCTTTGGAATATTTCGATGTTGGATTTCGTGATTATACAGATATTGTCATGGAAAATTGAAAGATATATTTATATCGTTATTTCCAATACGATATTTGTTGGTCGTAGAATTTGATATTGAATATAAGTCGATATATTTTCTATTCAGAGCCTTGTATTTAATATCAAATGGGATTTGGGTTTGTCGTGAATGGTGTCTTCATTAACACTGTTCTTAAACCTAGTTGAGAAAAAGATTAAATCTTTTTATTTAGATTTAATGAAGTGTACCAATTAAATCGTATTTAATTGGAATTGAATTTGAATTGATTTTTGGGTTTGTCATGAACGATGTTTTAAATAACATTGACTATTAAACCCAGTTAAAGACAGGATATGATTTCCCAAGTTAAATAATCATTAATATTGATTTTTGGGAAGATTAAATCCAAGTGGAGTTTTAATGAATCTTTTATTAGATTGAAATGATCGAGAATGGAGTATCACCAGTTTTGCTCCAGGCGATAGTTAAATCTTTAATTAGATTTGAACGTGAAATGGTAATTGAATTTACCAATAACACCGTGGTGTTAGATATGAAGTATGACCGTTTTTACTTCATGGGATGAATAGGTTGGGATTGGGAAATAAAATAAATGGTTACTTTGGTGTGATTCGCTAATCCCGACTAATTTGAATTGATATTCAAAAGAAGATTAAAGAATAAATTTAAAGAATTTATCTTTGATAAAATTAATGGGAACCTTTCCCAAAGTATAAGAATATTTGAATAAAAGAATATTCTGAATTGGAATGAGGCGTATGTTGTGTTTGTGTAACACTTGTTTATTATATATGCGGGTTATTCAGAAAGACCGGGTTTATCCCATTCTGAATAACTGATTCGACGATGTGTCGAGGATGAAGACGGTGGTCGAAGACCGGAGGTCTTCACATCGTTTGGGTGATTACTGATGATCTTGATTGGGCTGTACACCCAAGAGGAGGGAATCAGTTGGTGATCATCCAGACGTACATGGAGATCGATGGATATGCGAGGTACAAGGTGCCTCCGGTTTCGTTCAGACCCAGAATGAACTTGTAAATGGACTGTGTGTCTGACATTGGATTTTATTCTGTGGGATTGATTTCTATTAAATATATATCTGTTTGGCGGCAGAGAATTTATTCTCTTGCTTAACGCCCTTCTCTGAGACGTACGAGCTCAGAGGTTATATATTGATGGATATCAATCGCATGGAGTGAATTGCCTGTGTGGCATGCCTAAGTGGCAATAGATCAAGGCTTCTGTTGAAAAGCAGAGTCTTGTGGTTGATGATCAAAGCATGGCCTGTGTGGCATTGCTTTGTGTAGCATTGATTCGCGAGCCTCACACCCCGGTTGTGAACCAGAAATGGGAGAGGACCTCAGGGAGGGCATCCGTTTCCTTCTAGCTAGGGTGGTGTCAGTGACCTACCAGCCCTAACATATATATTATTTTCACCTGTGTGGTTGTTGCTTTTGCGAGGCGCCTCAGATATATCGGTGACTGTGTGGAGCCAATGGAGTCATTTGGCTCATTGACGCCCCAAAGGACAGGGAAACGCAGTGTTCAGGCATTTTAATCCACATCTATGGACCAGCCCTGTCGCTCCAAGGGTCACTCGAGCTCTGATCCTGAGACACGGGCTAGAGCGTCTCGAAATCAGTGAGGACTATCTTTTTCCTCGGTTCACAGATGGAAATCCAGCTTCCAATATGTGTCTTTGCGGTTTTATTTGTAGAGCCTAGTATGGCGGCATAGTGGTATGGGGCACTTATGCCATCTATGATTGATACTTGTGATTGAAATTGTTTTCTTCACTAAAAGATGAAATTTAGCGTATCAAGCATTATTTGGCTATTATAAGGTAAAAACCCTATCCTCCGGCTTGCGTTGCATTGTGTGATGGGACCTGGGTCTTATAATAGCTTCATTTTTTTATTTAGCACTGTGCTGTTGTCTTATGCACTGGTATTCTTGGGAGGAAACCCGTTCCGTGTTATAGGGCATGGTCCCATGATTTACCTAACTTTAAAATAAAGATTAACAACTGTTTTAGTTCTCACACCAGTCACATGACTGACCTGGAATTTATTGTTTTAACCTAAACTCTAGGTGCCCTTATTTTGACATGGGTAGCTAGTAGTTTTGGTTTTGCAGATTTATATTCACAGGATCCTGATTTACAGTTGGAATGATATCCGGAAAGCTCTGTATCCGTACATCTCTTTCAGTTGTGTATTGTATTATTTTTCCGCTGCTATGTAATGTATTGTAATCTCTGATATTTATGATGTATAATATCTATTCATTCTCTATATATTCTTGTATTCTGATGGAATTGTTGTAATTAACAATGAAATGTTCTTCTGTTCGCGTTACGATGTGGCTTGTTCTCAAAACAATCCGTGCTTTCCTTCACGCGGAAGTTTGGGTCGTGTCACTTACTTAACAAATATCCGACAATTCCCAATATATTCCCACTCAACCCAATCATTTTTAACTCAATTTGCAAATTCATTCTCTAATTAGCTCTTTCGCGTATTTTACATTTTATTTGAACATATCACGTTCATACATATTTTTAATTTGCTTATAAACCAATCGAATGCCATTTCCAACTTATGTTTCATATTCGATTTTGAACATAAATTCACAAATCCAATTCACTTTTCCAAAACCCAATTTTGATTCAAAACTCTATTAGCTAATTATTCTTCATATTAGTTAATTTTGTTCAATAATTAAAAATCTGATTTTTGTTTGAAAAATCAATTCACTGCACTTGAGTTCATATTTATTTTATCACTCAAGTTTGGGTTTTTCCAATGGAAATCTAAGTTTTATTTGCTTAAAATCCTTTTAATACTTTGAATAAACCATTATGGTTTAATAATGATATAGTGTTGTTTTTCTGAAAATTTGATTTTGACATAACTCAAAAACTATAAGACGAAATTCATATTTTTCTCTTCCATTAGAAAACTATTATTCAATCGGTCCTGACGATCCTTATTTCAAAGGGTTCTGACTTAAATTGAGTTCTATAAACTCAATTGAAGTTCGAAACATTAAATTACGAACTACCACGCCGCCGCGGCGAAGTCGTTTTAATTTAATTTAAATATAAACGTTTATACTTCATTTATTAATAAATTTCAACTCCATTCTTATATATTAATTAATATATATTAACCAATTTTCCCAATCCAACTTAATATTTCTTATTATCCCTAATCGTCAATTTTTTCATAATCTAGTTATGAATTTAATTATAATTAAATCTTCTATACTGAATTCCAATTCCCTTTGAAATGATAATTTTATAAAATTTGATATAATCGAATTTCAGTTATAAATCCATTGGATTTTTCTCAATTCAGTTTCTACTCCAAATTCCAGAATAAAATCTATCGTTCCTTTTTCAAAACGTTTTCTATTCACTTTTGAATTCATACTTGAATTTAAACTTCTAAATTATCCATTGATAATTTATTTCACTATAATTATAAACATCATTTATACATTCAACTTCCTTGTTTTAAAACAAGTTATATTTCAAAATCTATTTGAAACTCAATTCCTTCTTTTGAATATTTTATTATTGTAACTTATATATAAATATAGAATCCATTTTCATATTAAATATGTAATTTGTTTATATTTAATAAAATTCCAATATCCTTTCTATAAATAATTTATTTTTATAAATTCGACATAGTCGAATTGCAATCATAAATCCATATGGATTTATTTTAATTTAATTTACATTCCGAACGTCAAATAGATTTCATCATTTCTTTTTTAAACTAATTTCAGTTTCCCTTTTTAAATTCACATTTGAATTTACGTTCCCCACATTATCCAATGAAAATTGTTCCAATTCGTTTATAAACACCGTTTAAAATCCACAACTTGTTTTTATTATTCAAAACAAGTTAATATTTCCTAGCCCATTCAAAATTAAATTCTATTTTAGAAAAATAGATTTTCCCTTTTAAATCTCAAAATTCCTTTTCACAATATTTTTATATATCAATATTTAGGGCTAGTGATATTCAAACATTCAAAAAACCCAATTATCAATCATAGGTTTTCTAACATATCATATATGATAATATATATATATATATATATATATATATGAAAATAAACAATAATAAATTTGAGGAATCCAGTTGGATCCGTCCAACCTATTTTTCCTGCATTCACAGACGTTAGCCAACATAAATAATACCCATCATGCTTCAAGACAAGATATCGCAGTATAAAAGGTCATCCACTATATTGTGGGGCACCTAGGGAAATCATCCGCTAATGGTACTGCGGGCATCCGCTAATCGTACTGCAGGAAATATCCAATATATATATATATATATATATATATATATATATATATAATAGTCACAACCACCAAGCATAAATATAACCAATATATATTTAATAGCCACAATAATATTTCAATGCATCCAAAAACCCAACAAATATCATACAAAAATCAATAAATAAATAAATATTCATTTATAATAAATTATAAACGTACCTTGATTTTTTTAGTTGTCGAAATGTCAGTTTGTTTTTTTATTTAATTAAATGGTTGTTTAACTTAACCAAAAACTCTAACTGCCTCTATATCATTCCAAATCAACTCATATCCATAGTATTCTTCCAAATGATTTCAACGAGAATGATTTTGCCTTAATCTGATATTGTATGAGTGTAATGACCTGGATTACTTTTGATATATTTTAAATATTTAATATGGTTTTAAATATTGAATTAATAATCTAAATCAATTTTTATATTGATTCATCGATCAAATAATCAAAATACGATTTATTTCGAATATACTGAATAATCGTAATCCGAAAACAAATATAGTTTAATTCGAATTTAAAACTGAATCAAAACAGTTCAAATGATCAATACAAAATTCTATTTAAATTAGAATAATAATATTTATTTATTATCGAGGAATTAATGGTTTGAAATTTAATTTTTATTGATTTAAATTAATATCTTTTCCAGATGATCAGTTGAGGCTTTGAAACGTATCCCAGTGTGTCCAGAGTAGGGGTATAACCCTAAAAATGTTAGTTGTTGGGTTTAGAAAAGAGTTCAGAATCACAGAGTATTTTAATTAAAATCGTACCGGTTCAAACTGAAATAAAATAAATTATTATTATAAAATAAATTCCTTAGTTCCTAAGGAATCATTGTAAACTTACACTAAGCTACTCCCTCTCCTTTCACTTCACGTACGATATGTTCCCTTCCTTCATAACTAAGTAAAACATGATTTAATGGCATTAGTACATTTGGTTCCCTTGGCATCTATAAATTAACATCGACCTTCATCATATTCTGCCCATTTTTCTCAGATCTAATTCAAGCAGTTCCTTCGATCCATTTCATTTTTCCAGTAGTCAAAAATCAAAAAAGGGAAATCCACTTTCCTTTTCCAATTTAAAACTGTAAGTTTCCTAAATCAAAATCACTGGTTTTAGTGAAAGAAAAAATGGCAACTTAGATCGAAATCGAAGGTTCGTTCATTGATTCCAAATCACGGGTAGGGTACGACGCCACCTTCGATAATCGATAAAAGCGGGTTTTGTTTATTGCGATGGTTTCTTGGGCTCAATAGTTCGAGTGTAGCCTAGGTTAGAATAGCGAGTGTTTTAGGAGGAGCGCGACTTGGTATTATTGGTCATGAATTCCACTGTCGATCTGACGGGAGCGCATCACGATGAGTTATGGGGTGCGATGCTCTACTATATGATGCGGCGTTTACTGTCGATGGGTGCGAAGCAGGTCACGATGGAAGGAAAAGGCGCGATGAAGACTGGGATGATGTACGGCGAGTTGGAATTTGATTAGAAGGTATTGACAAGCTTATGAAGTCGTTGTTGATGTTCATGAAGGTCTGGGAAAACATTGCGATAAGGGATTGTGTCGAGTTCGACACTTACGACAGTGCCAGGAGGAGGTTGAGATGTCGAATATCATGGTAGGGTCAGGAGGGGTTTTTTGATGAAGAAATAGTGGATTATAAGGTAAGAATTTAAGTTATTTAAATTACATAAGAATGTTAACTTATATTTGTGTATATATTTATATATATATATATAAATTAGTTAAAATTAGATATGTCATGTTTATATAAATAAATTAGTTAGATTTATTTAATGGATAATCAACATTAATTAACATTTAGTTAAGGAATTAATTATTTGATTTAAAAATTGTATACTTATAATTTATTTAAATGGTTCATACAAATTAGTAATTGATCACATATATGTAGTTAGCTGGTAAAGTAAGTAATTGTAAATAGATCATCTGAGTATGGAATTATGGGATATAATATTACTTTTAATTAGATAAAAGTTTGATTTCTGTTAAAGGAGAGCAAAGAGAATAATTAATATAGCCCATATAATTCACACAATTTTAAATACTATATTTGATTTATACAAGGTTCAAAAGGGCTAACGCAAGTCGAGTTGGACATTTAGCGGGAAATGGATTTGGATTTTCCAGAGACAGATGGAATATAAATCAAACGTCTTCTATTGATTTCGACAATTAAAAATCAGGTGAGTAAATCTCATTCGGAATTTACTATTTAAATTTTATTTTGAATAGTTAAAAATATTTGTTGATTGTTTGGATTCGTTTAAATATTTTTGTGGTTGTTATATATATGTTAGTTATTTAGGCTTGGTTGTCGTGGTTATCATATATATATACTAGTGGTTGGATTCCTATAGTACCATTAGCGGATGCCCGTAGTATCATTAGCAGATGACCCTATGCGCCCCACGCTATGATAGTGGATGACCTTCTATACCACGATATCCTACCTCGAAGAAGGATGGGTATTATTTATGTTGGCTAACATCTGTGGATGCAGGTAAACAGGTTGGAGGAATCCAACTGGATTCCTCAAATATTATCATTTGTTTGGTTTAATATATGTTATCCTATATGATGTGTTACAAAAACCCGTGATTTGATAATTTGGTATTTTGGATGTTTGAAATGTCACTGGGCCTAAATGGTAATTTATAGAAATATCGTAAATAGGGTTTTGAAATTCAAAAAGGAAAAATCTATTTTTCTAAAATAGAATTTGAATTTAGAATGGGTTAAAGATATTTACTTTTTTTGAAAATTAATAAAAACAAGTATTGCATTTATAAACGATGTTTATAAATTAAATAACCAGGGAATGGAAGTAAATTTATAAACGGTGTTTATAAATAAAATGGAGTGATTTTGATTGGATAATCAGGGAACTGAATTGAATTTATAAACGATGTTTATAAATGAAGGGAAATAAATTATCATTGGATGATATGAATATTTTAAATTCCAATGTGAATTTAAAGATATGAATTGGGAATCATTTTAAGTAGAAAACGATGAAATCTATTCCAATGTTCGGAATGGAAATTTAATTGGATAATTAAGTTAGATTATACTGAATTTATAAAATAAATTATATCAAGAAGGAATATTAGAATTGAATTAATTATAGACTAATATTTAAATAGATTATATGTATTTATTAGTTATAATAATTAGAATATTCCGAAATAAGCTTTTGGTTTTCAAACAGATTTTGAAATGGGACTTGTTTTATTTTAAAACAAGGAAGTTGGATTTATAAACGATATTTATAAATCTAGTAAATTAAATTATCATTAGATAATTTTAAAGATTTAAATACAAGTATGAATTTGAAAGTAGAATTTGAAAATAGAATTTGAAATGGAATCGAAATGGGAACTTGTTTTATTTATAAAAAAAGGAAATTTAATTTATAAACAATGTTTATAAATTAAATATAAATAAATTATCATTTGATAATTTAGAAATTTAAATTCAAATATGAATTTAACCGTGAATTGGATTTTTTTTTAGAAAAGGGAACGAAGGGTTTATTTTTGGAATTCGGAATATAAACTGAGATGAGATAAATCAGAAGGATTTATAATTTGAAATTTGATTATATCGGATTTTATAAATAATTTATTTATAAAGGGAGTTGGAATTTAATATAGCAAATTGAGTTATAAATAAATTTATAACCGAGTAAGGAAAAATCGACAATTAGAGAAAATCAGAAATGTTAAGTTGGATTTGAAACTAGAATGAATATATACTAAGATATATATTAGAACGAGATTGAAATTTATTTCTAAACGAAGATTATATTTAAATATAATTAAAACGAACTCGCCGCAGCGCGACAGTTCGTAAATTGGCGTTTCGAACTTCAATTGAGTACATGGAACTCAATTTAAGTCGGAATTCTTTAAAACAAGAACCGTCAGGACCAATTTGATAATAGTTTTCTGATGGAAGAGAAAATTCTGGATTTTGAGTTATGTCAAAGTCAAATTTTCAGAAAAACAGCGCTATAAACATTATAAAACCATAACGGTTTATTTAAATAAATTAAAGGATTTTAAGCAAATAAAATCCGAATTTCTATTTAGAAAAATCCAGATTTAGGTTATAAAATATATCTGAACTGAAGTGAAGTATTGTATTTATTGTTTTGAAACAAAAATCAGATTTTAAATTACTGAATAGAATTAACTAATTTGAATAATAATTAGTTATTGAGATTTTAAATTGAAATTGGGTTTTGAATAAGTGAATTCGATTTGGAAATTTATATTCGAAATCGAAAAGGAAAGTTGGATTGAAAATGGAATTCAATTTGTTTATAAGTAAGTTAATATTTTATTTGAACATTTTATGTTCAAACAAAGAAGTGGAATAGGAAAAATAGCTAATTAGAAAATAAACTAGCAAATTAGGTTAAGACGAATGGATTGAGTTGAAACCAAATGAGAATATTTGGATGTGTGTTAAGCAGGTTTGGAATGAAGTATATGAAGAGATATAAATTGAAATGCCCGACAAAAAGGTACACGTTTAAATTCCATATGAGATTTTATGTGCCGAATCGGCAAGCCACTTGGCCTTTTGATTTTCTTTTTGAATGGAAAGGGCTTAGAGAGGCGAGTTGAAGTTTGAACTATCGACTGGTACAAAGGAGGTTATGGCGAAATTTTCTGGGAATTTAGGGAGTTAGAATATTTTTAAGAAATTTTGATAGTTAGGAATCAATGTATCGATATATATAAAATTCGATAAGGAAACGAACTTGAAAATAGAATACAATAAACAAAAAGGAAATCTATAATTGAATCTGGTAAAATTGGAAAGTGAAATGTATACGGGTTTAAAAATGGATAATGGGTTTTATGATGTTGATTTTTAGAGGTAAGTCGTCTTGTCTGTTTTGAAGTTAAGGATGTTTTCTGTCAAGGTCTGAGAGGTAGTTATACCCCCAACTTGTTTGATTTCATTTTTAACTAATAAATAGCAGGATCCAGTCTCGAAGAGAAATGTTTGAATAAGAGTTAGTTAAAATGAAATATTTTGGGTTGTTGTAACGATGTTTTACGCAACATTCGTTTTAACCCAAGTAAGTGGAAATTTGGAAATATAATAATAAATATTTCCTCGGTATAGACATAAATGAATGGTCGTGGAAGAGATAAGTAATTGGAATGTTCTCCAATTATAAATAGAAAATATTTTCTAAGTATAGAAAGTAAAAGATGGAGAAATATGTAAATATTTCCAAACAGCGTGAGAGACCAAGATGATTATTGGAAATATTTGGTTAACAAATATTGGTAAAGAAATGGAGAAATGATTTAATTAATGAAATATTAATTAAAAGGCCCAATGATTTGTTTGGTTGGAATGAATGTTTGTTTTTCTTCGATGGTTAAATAACCGACTATCGAAGTATTTGCCAATAATCGTTGTCAATATGGAAAGACCGGTTGGATTATTATCCGAGAACCACACCGTATTGGCAGTAGCGTTGCGAATCAGATTATATGAAGATAATCAAAGATGGAGTAAAGTGCAAGGAATTTTTCTATTAATAGATATGGTGCCTTCGGTTTCGTTCAGTCCCAGAGTGAAGTGTATGGACAGAATGTCTGACAGAGTATTTCCAATGATCGCATATGTTGGTCTGTATAAATATATATGGTGGCAGAGAATTTATTCTATTAGCATAATATCCAGAATATATTTGTGCAAATCAATTAATGATTTATGGATCTGACAATGTGGCATTCAAAGTGATTGTGCTATCAATGAATGATAAGAAATCGTAGCCTCAGGCATCAACAACAGGGAAATGACAAAAATCGGGCAGGCAACATGGCTATGTGGGTCGCTCCCATTAGGGTGTATGATCACCTATCTAGAGAAATTCCTTTTACTTCTTTAATCTATCGAAGCTGTCCCTTTTCGGGAAACGATTGCTGATCCCAACCACTAGTGATATACATTCAATACACTAAAGCGAAATGAGTGGTCGGTCATGTGTGGGACGGGTTGCAAGACGTTCTTGTTACCCAGTGTTTTCCTCTCTAGAGATACACTATCGGCATGTGGTTCCATACCTTGTCATAGTCGAAATCCAATCTCCAATAAGCGCCCTACGGTTTTTGATTTTGTATTATATATGGAACGTGAGATGCAAGCGTTCCGCTAGATTGTTATTTATTTGATTTATACATTATTAAAATATCACTGGATTTGATATCAAAATTATTTTGGTTATCGTAAGGTAAAAACCATCCGTGTTTATGTGTTGATCGGTCTTACGATCATCATTTCTTTCGAAAAGATTTTGAAAGTTAAACAATTGGTTGGAGTTTACTCACACCAGTCCCATGACTGACCCAGAGTTTATTTTGTTTTGTTTTCCCTAAACTCTTGGGTGCCCATATTTGTACGGGCAGTCAAGTAGTCGAGATTTTACAGATTCACGTGGAGGAGCTTGAATGTAACACCCCGTATTTCTGTTAACACTAAAGTAACAAATTAAAGAATAACTAATCTCAAATGTGAGAATTAAGGGAAACGGGTTGCGCAATTGTGTTCTTCTCGGAATTCTGGTTGAGATAGAGTCCGAGTTTGCATGAATTGGACTTTGTATGACGAAGTTATGGTCATCGGAAGTTTCAGAAAATACAAAACAGATTTCGAAAATTCATATTCCAGAGTCAGATGGGCTAGGCGGGAAATTTCCCGCCAGGGCCAGGTCGACCATAGGGTCGACCTGCCCCCCCCCCCCCCCCCCCCCCCCGCCCCGGGAAGATTTGTTTGGTGACCTGTTTATGATTGTGTGCTGACTCATTAGGGTTTCTGATCTTCTCTGATTGGTTGGGATTAATTCTGGGTTGATCTGACGGCCTAAACTAACCCTAAACTCTATAAAAAGACATGTAGACTCAAACCCTAAAATCAAATTAAAATTAGATTCATGGCCTCCACTTAGCAACCTAGAATAGCCGCCACCAATTGGAGAGGAAGAAAGCTAATCAAGTTCAAATCTATTCAACTCTAACAATGAATCTACTACAAAGGAAAGCTAATTCAACTTCAGAACTCAGATTTCAGAACTCAAGACCTTCTTTGAGTTGTGAGTTCGATTTCTTTAATAAAATAATTGACAATTTAATTGCATTAAGCTATGATTCAGATTATATGGTTATGTTGTGAATTATTGACCGCACGCTATCATCTATGTTGTAAAATTGTGATGTTATCATTTATGTTGTAAATTCTATGATGTTATCATCTATGTTGTAAAGTTGTGATGTTATCATCGATGTTGTAATTCTATGATCACGTATAATCAATTCATTATGATGTTTCATATGCTAGTTTGGTTATGTTGTTGGAACTAATTCATATGATAAATCACATGTATATATGCAAGTTAGGATGTTAATTGAGACATAGATCATATGCAAGTTAGTGAAAATTTTATGCATAACCTTACATGTTTCATGACATCGATTTTAGATCTAAAGTTAGGCTATGACATGTGTGAGTTATATGCTAAATTTTACATGATTGTTTCTACGTTTAGATGTAAGTTTACACCATCGTTATGTTGCATAAATCACATATGCAAGTTTATATAAATATATGTGTTTGGAGTATGAATAATGTTATGTATGTTTGTGGTTATTGCCTACGCAAGTTTACACCTTTAGATGTAGATCTATGACATACATGATTTAAGCAAGTTTATGACTATTGCCCAAACAAATTCACACCTCTTGGTTTGGATCTATGACATATGTAGTTTTGTGCAAGTTTGTGACTTTGTCCTATGCAAGTTTTAGATGTAGAACCTCATTCACACATGCAAGTTCACCCCTTATGTTTAGATCTAGTTTTATCTGTATGTATGTTGTAATGTTTTCTCTTTATTCCATGAGTTAGACTATTCATGTCTAACATATATTTTACGTTAAACGAACAAACGTACAACATGGGGTAATGGGATAATATTAAAAAATTTAATATAAAGAATTTGGCATAAATGCCTTAAATGGCATAAAATAAATTTGTGGTGATAATTGGTATAATTTGGCATACCATAAATGGATGGACATAATTGAGTCAATTATGGCCATAGTTAAATTTGGAATTAATTGATAATTTGAATAGGGAAATTAATTCAAATTGGGGAATGATTAATTAGGTGTAATTAATCGTCTAAGACACGAGGTTAGGCTCTTTTGTGGTGTAAGACTGCCCGGACCCGCCCGGCAAATCCAGCTGCCACAAATGCCAGTCTAATGTGGGAGGTCTTAGGAACAAATTAAATACGTGACAGTTGTAAAGACACGAGGTTAGGCTCTTTTATGTTGTAAGACTGCCCGGACCCGCCCGGCAAATCCAGCTGCCACAAATGCCAGGCTAATGTGGGAGGTCTTTACAAGGTTGCGGTGTTAATGAATTAAGAAACACTTAACCAGATAAACATGTAGTGGGACATGAGGGGGTTAACTGGGTGCCTTGGGTGGCATTCAGAGGGTGCCATGGGTGGCATTTGAAATACGATTAGATGCACTTAACCAAAATTGAAACATGAACATGAATAAGAAGAGGGTTAAGTGGGATGTACTAGAGGGGAACAAGCTTAGGTGGATAGCTTGTGTTAAGTAATGGGGGCCCGTTTCAACCAGTAACCCATAAGTATCTTTATGGGATCGACCCAAGTCGAGAACGGGATACGCGTACTGGGCTTGACTGTAAGAGGCTAAAATGGGTTAGCGGCGACAACGCAAGTCCAACGAGTTCATGTGCGTGTGTGGGCCCGGGCTGGTAGGTAAGACGTTGTTGCATCGTGTAGGTATAAGCCGTGCATTATTGGTGGTATCGGGTTACCACTTTGGGAAGTGATACACCCCACTGTGGGGCTAGCACGGGTATCTACGAGTTAGGGAGCCGATCGCTTGGGGGTAGTGGGTGCACCTAGTGGAGATAGGGGTTGGCGGCACCTATGAAGGCAACTAGGGGTGCACGAAACTAACATTATCATTATTAAGTTTCGTAGGCGGGATCAACCTTAGGGTGACTAGTGGTGGTGCAGTATAGTAATTATCTTATAGTGGTTTAGGTGCGCCTTTAACGTTATCTTTGTTCAATCTTATTTCTTTGTTTACTCTGTCATACCCAATTGTTCACAGTCATTTCCTTATTTTCCAACTTATGCATTAGCCTAGTTATTTTGGTAATTATATTGTTAAAGTTATCGCACTCGCCAGACTTTATGTCTGACCCCCTTTGTTTCCACCTCTTTTCTTCCTCCACGCCCCCCCCAGGTGCTCAGGCTGGAACTAGCACCAGTGGAGCTTAATTTTGGACAGCTATATCTCTGCTTTTAGAAGTTGCTTGGATCGCTGAAGTAAAGTTCAGCCTCTCTTATTTGTTGCTATTTTGTACTGGGGTTATGTCTTTCAATTTATGTACTTTGATTTAGTCAAGATGGATATCATGTACTTTGACTCTGGTTTTTGATGATGTAATCAAACTTACGTGTTACCGCTGCAATGAATAAAATTTTAAAGTTTTAAGTACTGTTTATATCTGTCTTGTTGTTAAGTTTCTGTTCTATACACACTTAAAATGCTCCATGGAAATTAATGCATTCCCTTTGTGAGTGACATTAATGGACGTGGGGTGTTACACGTGGTATCAGAGCTGAAGGTTACCAGAACAGATATGAATATTGAAAAAACTGTTTTTCAAAAGCACTTTTATAAAGAAGTACCTTCAAAAATGCGTTTTAAGGAAAGTATTTTCAAGAGAAAAGCTTATTTTAGAAAGCATAACCCTAAGAGCCATATATCTTTCCTTCGGTTCTTTTGTATTGAATCTTTCTTTTTTCGTTTCAACATGTCTGGAATTCCCGAGATACCCGAGGGGATACTGCTACCAGGATGGTTTAGGAGGTATTTGGAGACTATGGTCGCCACCGCAGGTCCAGCAAATGCTCCTCCTCCTCCTCCTCCTCCTCGTGTCGATACTTTTGCGAAGATATGTAAGGACTTTCGGGCAATGGGTGGAAAACCTTTTCATGGGACAGAGACATTTGTTGAAGCTCGAAATTGGCTAAAGGAGGTGGAAGAATTGTTTGGGATCTTTGAAGTGGAAGATGGAAGAAAGGTCTAGTTAGCTGCTTGGCTAATGAGGGATGAGGCCTCGTTTTGGTGGGAGGTCACTAATGGAGAACGTCCAGTTGATACATGGCTAGATTTCAGGCGGAGGTTTAAAGCAAAGTTTCTCTCACGGGCTGAAGAGGATTTATATATGGAAAGATTTTTGGCGTTGAAGCAAGGGAATCTATCAGTAAAAGAATACGTCAACAAGTTCAATCAGTTGACGAGATTTGGCTTGGACTTGGTGAATACACCAGAAAAGAAGGCCCTGAGATTTGTTAAGGGTTTGAACGAGCCGCTTCATGGGTTAGCTATGACCCACATCCCCATGGGGGCTACCTATGAGAGACTAGTTGACATGGCGCTTATGCATGAAGAGGAGAAGGGCTCCAATGCTAATAAGGCACCCGAGAAGAAAGGGGATCAAAAGAAACCGCAACAGCAACAACAGAACAAGAAAGGTGGTAAAGGCAACTATGGTAAGGGAAAGAAGAGATGCTTTTACTGTGGGACACCAGGCCATCTAAGCAAAGATTGTAGGAAGAAAAATAAGACTGGTTGTTTCCACTGTGGCGAAGCGGGACATCTGATTAAGGACTGCCCAAGGAAAGGGCAAAGGGCAGGGTCTACCTCGGGAGGACAGGTGCAGGATCTTATGGCACCAGGGCAGGCAAGGGGACAAGTTCAGGCTCTCGTGGTCCCACCCTGCAAGAACGAGGTAGAGTAATTTCCGTTGAAAGTTTAGTTTTTCTGTTTGCTGTCTGTACTTTATTCGATTCTGGTGCATCACATCCGTTTATCTCTACATCATTAGTTGAAACACTGCACCTAGGTACTAGTCTAGTTACGGATCCCTTTGTAGTCTCAAATCCTATTGGTGGTTCGGCTCATCTTTCTATGATTTGTCGGGATTTGAGAGTGTTTATCTTGGGCGTTGGGTTTGAATGCAACGCCTTTGTTCTTGGCTTCATAGGCTACGGCTTGATTCTAGGTATGTATTGGCTAACTAGATATGGGGCCATCCTAGTTTGTGAAAGAAGGGTAGTTAGATTGTTGACTCATTGTGGAAAAACCCTTGATATTTCTTGTGACCCTAGAGGTCCAGTAATGCTTAGCTACCTAGAATCCCTTGACGCATCCGATGATGATTTACATTTTGTTCGTATAGCCTGCGAATATGTTGATGTCTTCGATGACGTGAGGGGTTTACCCCCAAAAAGCGAGATAAACTTTCGAATATATCTAGTAGATAATGCAAAGCCAGTTGCATTGCCAGTGCGCCACTTGGCTCCAAAAGAGAGAAGAGAACTCAGTAAGCAAGTGAAAGAATTGCTTGAGAAGGGGTTCATTAGACGTAGGATATCGGAGTGGGGTGCTCCAGTAGTATTTGCCACAAAGGCCGATGGGTCCCTTAGACTTTGTGTGGACTATAGGGAACTTAATAAGCTTACTAAGAAGAATAGGCACCCACTGCCGAGGATTGACAATCTCTTCGATCGGTTAGTTGGCGCCTCAATGTTTTCGTAGTTGGACTTAGCCACGGGTTTCCATCAGTTGAGAGTGGCTGAGGATAGCATAGACAAGACTGCCTTTAGGACTCCAGACAGCTTCTTCGAGTGGCTTGTGATGCCCTTCGGTTTGACAAACGGCCCCGCATATTTTGTTGACTTGATGAGTAGGGTATTTAGGGAGTACCTTGATAAATTCGTGGTAGTCTTTATGGACGACATCTTGATCTTTTCTAAAAGCGAGGAAGAGCATGCCCTACATCTTAGGGAAGTGTTGGAGACTCTTCGAGCGCATAGCCTTAAAGCTAAATTTTCTAAATGTCACTTTTGGAGGAAGGAAGTGCGATTCTTATGGCACGTGGTTTCCAAAGAAGGGATAGCTGTGGATCCCGCGAAGGTAGTGGCCATCCAAGATTGGAAGGTCCCTAAAAATGCTACCGAGGTGAGGAGTTCCTTAGGGTTGGCTGGCTACTATAGGAAGTTTATCAAAGACTTCGCAAAAATATCAGCCCTATTAACATGCTTGACGAAGAAGAACCTAATTTTCACATGGGACGTAGATTGTGATGATGCGTTCCAATGTTTAAAGAGAGCTTTGACCACAGCCTCAGTCTTAGTGTTGCCATATGGGAGTAAGCCATTTACCGTTTATACCGATGCTTGTGGGAAAGGACTAGGCGCAGTCTTAATGCAAGAGGGGAGGGTAATAGCCTATGGTGGAAGGAAGTTGAGAGTGCATGAGAAAAATTACCCTACGCATGACCTAGAGTTGGCCGCTATTGTTTTCGCGCTTAAGTCTTGGCGCCATTATCTTCTTGCCGAAAAATTCGAATTGTTCACTGACCACAAATCGCTCAAATACTTGTTCTCTCAGAAGGACTTGAACTTAAGGAAGCAAAGGTGTATGGAATTCTTAGCATTCTACAACTTCGAGATAGCATATACCCCTGGCAAGGGTAACGTGGTGGCAGACGCCTTAAGTAGGAAAAGGTTATCCTTGAGTCCGTTGTTTGTTGAGCGGCGAAGCTTAGAGTTCATCTCTACGTTTGACTTTAGACCTTCCATTGACTTTGTACCCGGTTTGCTAGCATCCTTAGAGGTCAGACCTACGCTTTTGGGACGGATTAGAGAGGCACAACGAGATGACCCACAGTTGTTTGAGTTAGTAGAGAAGTTCAAAAGGGGGGAGTCATCGAGTCATCTCAGTAGGTATACCCTAGATGATAAGGGTTGGTTACATAGGGACGGTAGACTTTGTGTACCACGGGACGAGAATTTGAGGAAGACCATTCTTGATGATGCACATCGTTCGAAGATGATTATCCATCCCGGTGAGGACAAGATGTACATGGACATGAGACGAGTTTACTTTTGGGCCGGTATGAAGAGGGATGTGGCCGAGTTTGTCGCTAGATGCTTGGTGTGCCAACAAGTAAAAGCAGAGCAAAAGAAGCCTGGTGGGTTGCTTCACCCATTGGAGGTCCCACAATGGAAGTGGGAAAGTGTCTCGATGGACTTTATCGATGGGTTACCGAGATCAAGGAAAGGTAATACGGGGATTTGGGTCGTGGTAGACAGACTTAATAAGAGCGCCCATTTCATTCCCGTGAAGAGTAAGAGGACTGCTCCATGGTTAGCCTCCATATACATTCGAGAGATAGTTCGTTTGCACGGTGTTCCTTCTAGCATAGTGAGCGACCACGATCCTATCTTTACTAGCGAGTTTTGGAAGAGCTTGCAAAATGCGGTAGGGACTCAGTTATGTTTGAGCACCGCATATCATCCTCAGACGGACGGCCAGACCGAGAGGGTGAATCGTATTCTAGAGGACTTATTGAGGTTGTGTGTCTTAGACTTCAGAGGTACATGGGAGGAACATCTTCCGTTGGTGGAGTTCGCATATAATAATAGCTTTCAGTCTAGCATTGGCATGGCACCATTCGAGGCTCTTTATGGACGGCTGTATCGTTCGCCTACATGTTGGTGGGAGTCTACAAATAAGATCTTGCTTGGGCCTGATATGATTAGAGAGACTTCGAAAAAGATCGATTCGATTCGAAGGAGGATGAAGACGGCGCAAGATAGGCAGAAATCTTATGCGAACAAGAGGAGGACAGATCTTGAGTTTGATATTGGGGACATGGTCTTTGTCAAGGTGTCTCCATTACGGAATGTTGTTTGCTTTGGGTCCGTTGGGAAGTTAGCACCAAGGTTCGTAGGGCCGTTTCCTATTAAGGAGAGGATTGGGCAGATGGCGTATAAAGTGGAGTTGCCCGAGAGACCTAGTGGTGTACACGATGTATTCCATGTATCACATTTGAGGAAGTGCTTGCATGAGACCGCGGAAGTGGTAGAGCCGAGCTTGCTTAGAGAGGTGGAGATAGAGCGTGATGCGACGATTCGACGAGCTCTTACGTGCATTCTTGGGTCAGAGATCAAGAAGTTGAGGAATCGAGAGGTCATGATAGTCAAAATGCAATGGGGAGATGATGAGAGCAACGCTACTTAGGAGACGGAAGAGAAGATGCATTCATTGTACCCTTTTCTTTTCGAGGGTATGTCTTTTAATTTCTCCTTTATCGCTTAGCTTTTTATCTTTAGTATGTCCTCTCACTAGTATCTTTAACCTTTAGATAGGGTAGTCCTATGGTTGAAACATGTGTTTGAGAAATGTTATGTATGATGGATGCATGTGGATGCAAGTGGTTGCTAGTGGTTGCTCGTGGATACATATACACACACTTTAGGCACTAGATCGGCTCAGCCACTTTCATACTGCATATTGCATATAAATGGATCTATTTAGTAGAATGAATGTACATTAAATGTGTATATCATATGGATGTTTCATTTTAATGAATGGTAGTGCACACACGTAGTAATGGTATGTATAGGGTTCCTTGCATACATGATGGATACATGGCACTATCATTATTTGCATTAAGGAGGTCAACTAAATCAGTAGATTGCCTCATTTTGCATTAGATAAAGAACATATACACACACTTCTTGCATATGTTCATACAACATTAGTAATTTTATAAGGACAATGGATGCCTGTATTTGATGGTTGAGTAGATGGTTGTTTGGATTTTAGGATATGCATTCTCCTTAACTTGGAGATTTCGGGGGCGAAATTCTTTAAGGAGGGGAGAATGTAACACCACATATTTCTGTTAACACTAAAGTAACAAATTAAAGAATAACTAATCTCAAATGTGAGAATTAAGGGAAATGGGTTGCGCCATTGTGTTCGTCTCGGAATTCTGGTTGAGACAGAGTCCGAGTTTGCGTGAATTGGTGTAACAACCTGTATTTTGAATAACAAGTTATAACATAAATCAAGGCAGAATTAAATGATAAAATATGAATCAAGGGAAACGGGCTGTGCCATTGCGTTCGTCTCGGAAAAATACGCGAAATAGATTCCGATTTTTCGAAAATCGGAGTTCGTATGACCAAGTTATGGCCCGTCAAAGTTTTCAGAAAATTTCAAGTTCAAATTTGAATTCAGAGTTCAAATTTCAGCTGAGCAGGATAGGCGGGAAAAGTTCACGCCACCCCCCCAAGTCGACTGGGGAGTCGACTTGGGAGTCGACACACCCCAGGCTGTGTCGACTGCCCAGTCGACACCCCTGTCGACTTGGGTGGTCGGCCAGTCTGGCCTGGGTGCACATGACTTGTTCCTCAAGACAGGTTTTAAGGCTGGTGACGGATTTTAATGGCCCAGATCTGAATTAGGGTTAATCCTATGGCCTAAACTAACCTAAACTTCTATAAAAGGACCCTAATACCTAGCCTAAACCATCATAAATCAAACCTACAACTAGATTATGCCAAAATGTTTAATCATGGCCTCCACCCTCTTGCCATAGCCTCCACCTTCATTCATATGAGAGTTCCTAAGCTTGTTTGAGAGTTTCTAAGTCTGATTCAAGGCCAAAGTTCAATCTTTCTTCACCAAAGCAAGGATCTTCTTCTTATTTCTCAAGGGTTTTCATTGAAGCTTGTCATTTGGGGGTTTTTAGAGTTGCTAGTGGCTTCGTCTCAATCTTATTTTTATTTTATAAGTCTTCATAGCATAGTAAGCCCTATACTACTTTTAGATTCTAACTATGAAGTTAAATATGACATGTTGCAAGTTTGAGTTTGGGGCCTAAGTATGATTTGTGCTTTGATTCTATCATGTTATGCATAGATTTATTCTATGCATGTTTGTAAAGCTATCACCTTGACCTTATGCATAGAAAGCTATGAGCTTTGATTGGAAATGTTGCATAAAGCAACATAGAAACTCTCATAAACCTTATGTTATCTTGCATATGATGTTATATGCGAATCACTAGCTATCATTCTATGTCATTTATGATCATGTTTCACCTATTTGCTAAAGTTTGATATCATGCATGTTTTGAGGCTTATAATGTAATATGAAAGTTTATGATCTCTCATAAACCTTATGTTATCTTGCATATGATGTTATATGCGAATCACTTGCTATCATCCTATGTCATTTATGACCATGTTTCATCTATTTTGCTAAAGTTGATATCATGCATGTTTTGAGGCCTATAATGTAATATGCAAGTTTATGAACAAATTTGCCTCATATGCCACCATGTTTAACTTGTGGCCCAAACCTTATTAATTATGTCATGCTTCTAAGTTCCCCCTTTGAGATCCATTTGCGTTTATGCGAACTTACATGCGATGGGGTTACGTTATGGGTAAACTATAATGACATAAAAACATGACTTGAAAAGATGACATGAAATATGACATGTGATTATGCTTGAAACATGAACATGAACTTGGACATGACTTCTAGAAAACATGATAATGGCCAACTCGAGGTTGGGTTGAGTTTGTAGCATAAATCTACCCGGAACCGACCGGCTTAACTAGTGGCTACAAGCAATAGGACCCAATGTGAGTAGTTGGTCATGTCGCACTTGAAACCCGAGGTTAGGCTAAGTTGTGGTGTAAAGCTACCCGGACCCGCCCAGCTTAACTAGTAACCACAACGAGGTCTAATGTGAGAGGTTGGGTGCATTAAATTAATTAATGCCACATGATAGGGTTAAGTCATGGACCACTTGAATACTTAACCAATTAAACGCGATGGGTTGGTAGGGTTAAGTCATGGACTACTTGAATACTTAACCAATTAAACCCGATGTATTGATAGGGTTAGGTCATGAACTGCTTGGATACACTTGACCAACTCAATACATGGTTAGGATAGGGTTAACCACACTTAACCCGCTTGAAATCCTAGTTACGTGGTCCTTTTCAGCAGTAACCCACTTGGGAGTATCATGGGTACCCTGGACTAGGCTAGGGTGGGGCACGATTACTGGACTGATTGTAAGAGACCAAAAGAGACGGCTGAATGGTGCATCGGTTGTTCAGGCGGACCATGGTCGTGCACATTAAGTCCGGAGTTGAACATGGGCACCAGTAGGTTTAGACTGTGCGTGCTTGAATTGTGTCTGTGGTTTACACCTTAGGGCTGGATACACCCTGGGGTGGGCCTTGCACAGTTAACTACATTCCATGATTAAGCCATATGACACCGATACACGACGAGTTAGGCTTATAGGGAGCCGATCGACTAGACCGAGTAGTTGGACCTTGATTTAGGTCACCTCATGATATTGGGCCAGCTTTGGGCCAAGGGATCATTTCTTGTTTATACTTGACATGGATTGGAATACTAGTACACACTTGGTGCAACTTAACCTTGTATATGCGATGCCACACTTGATCTATCTTGTTAACTTTTCACCATGCCAGTTATCACCCTATGTTTCATCTCTGCTTTACATGTCCAGTTAACTTTATTAGTTTTTATACTAATAGTAGGTAGGACTTACCAATCTTTTTGACTGACCCGTTTTCTTTCGCCTCTTTTCTTCTGTTCCCCCCCCCCAAGGTTTACAGGGTGGGAACACCGGTACCTAGCTTGGATCTTTAGCTGCTTTTCTGGATAGCTCATGTACAGTTTGGACTTGAGCACGCTATGGCTTTGTTCTACTTTGGGGATAGTTACTTTATGTTTTTTTCCAGTTTTCAGTTTATGTTTCTAGACTTTGTTTTGTGGGAAAATAATGACCAAGTACTTTGATGTAACTTGACTATGGTTTTGAAATGTTAGTTTTTACCCGCTGCTTTATTTACTATGTTTTTACTTATATGTTCTGTCTTGTGATATCTGCATGCATGTTTACCTTGTTTAACGCCCCTCCAAAGCTAGTGCGCTTGCTAGAGTGGCATTGGCGGAGGTGGGGTGTTACAATTGGACTTCGTATGAAGAAGTTATGGCCATCGGAAGTTTCAGAAAATTCAAAACAGATTTCGAAAATTCAAATTCCAGAGTCAGATGGGCTAGGCGGGAAATTTCTCGCCAGGGCCAGGTCGACCCGGGGGTCGACCTGCCCCCCGGGCAGATTTGTTTGGTGAGCTGTTTATGACTGTGTGCTGACTCATTAGGGTTTCTGATCTGCTCTGATTGGCTGGGATTAATTCTGGGTTGATCTGACGGCCCAAACTAATCCTAAACTCTATAAAAAGACATGTAGACTCAAACCCTAAAATCAAATTAAAATTAGATTCATGGCCTCCACTTAGCAACCTAGAATAGCCACCACCAATTGGAGAGGAAGAAAGCTAATCAAATTCAAATCTATTCAACTCTAACAACGAATCTACTACAAAGGAAAGCTAATTCAACTTCAGAACTCAGATTTCAGAACTCAAGACCTTCTTTGAGTTGTGAGTTCGATTTCTTTAATAAAATAATTGACAATTTAATTGGATTAAGCTATAATGTGGATTATATGGTTATGTTGTGAATTATTGACCGCATGTTATCATCCATGTTGTAAAATTGTGATGTTATCATTTATGTTGTAAATTCTATGATGTTATCATCTATGTTGTAAAGTTGTGATGTTATCATCCATGTTGTAATTTATTATTATGTATAATCAATTCATTATGATGTTTCATATGCTAGTTTGGTTATGTTGTTGGAACTAATTCATATGATAAATCACATGTATATATGCAAGTTAGGATGTTAATTGAGACATAGAACATATGCAAGTTAGTGAAAATTTTATGCATAACCTTACATGTTTCATGACATCGATTTTAGATCTAAAGTTAGGCTATGACATGTGTGAGTTATATGCTAAATTTTACATGATAGTTTATATGTTTAGATGTAAGTTTACACCATCATTATGTTGCATAAATCATATATGCAAGTTTATATAAATATATGTGTTAGGAGTAAGAATCATGTTATGTAAGTTCGTGGTTATTGCCTATGCAAGTTTACACATTTAGATGTAGATCTATGACATACATGATTTATGCAAGTTTATGACTATTGCCTAAACAAGTTCACACCTTTAGATTTGGATCTATGACATATGTAGTTTTGTGCAAGTTTGTGACTTTGTCCTATGCAAGTTTTAGATGTAGAACCTCATTCACACATGCAAGTTCACCCCTTATGTTTAGATCTAGTTTTATCTGTATGTATGTTGTGTTGTTTTCTCTTTATTCCTTGAGTTAGACTATTCGAGTCTAACATATATTTTACGTTAAACGAACAAACGTACAACGTGGGGTAATGGGATAATATTAAAAGATTTAATATTGAAAATTTGGCATAAATGCCTTAAATGGCATAAAATAAATTTGTGGTGATAATTGGTAACTTGGCATACCATAAATGGATGGACATAATTGAGTCAATTATGGCCATAGTTAAATTTGGAATTAATTGATAATTTGAATAGGGAAATTAGTTCAAATTGGGGAATGATTAATTAGGTGTAATTAATCGTCTAAGACACAAGGTTAGGCTCTTTTGTGGTGTAAGACTGCCCGGACCTGCCCGGCAAATCCAGCTACCATAAATGCCAGTCTAATGTGGGAGGTCTTAGGCATAAATTAAATACGTGACAGTTGTAAAGACACGAGGTTAGGCTCTTTTGTAGTGTAAAACTGCCCGGACCCGCCCGGCAAATCCAACTGCCACAAATGCCAGTCTAATGTGGGAGGTCTTTACAAGGTTGCGGTGTTAATAAATTAAGAAACACTTAACCAGATAAACATGTAGTGGGACATGAGGGGGTTAACTGGGTGCCTTGGGTGGCATTCAGAGGTTTCCTTGGGTGGCATTTGAAATACGATTAAATGCACTTAACCAAAATTGAAACATGAACATGAATAAGAAAAGGGTTAAGTGGGATGTACTAGAGGGGATCAAGCTTAGGTGGATAGCTTGTGTTAAGTAATGGGGGCCCGTTTCAACCAGTAACCCATAAGTATCTTTATGGGCTCGACCCAAGTCGAGGACGGGACACGCGTACTGGGCTTGACTGTAAGAGGCTAAAATGGGTTAGCGGTGGCAACGCAAGTCCAACGGGTTCATGTGTGTGTGTGGGCCGGGGCTGGTAGGTAAGACTTTGTTTCATCGTGTAGGTATAAGCCGTGCATTATTGGTGGTATCGGGTTGCCATTTTGGGGAGTGAAACACCCCACTGTGGGGCCAGCACGGGTATCTACGAGTTAGGGAGTCGTTCGCTTGGGGGTAGTGGGTACACCTAGTGGAGATAGGGGCAGGCGACACCTATGAAGGCGACTAGGGGTGCACGATACTACCATTATCATTATTAAGTTTCGTAGGTGGGATCAACCTTAGGGTGACTAGTGGTGGTGCAGTATAGTAATTATCTTATAGTGGTTTAGGTGCACCTTTAACGTTATCTTTGTTCAATCTTATTTCTTTGTTTACTCTGTCATACCCAATTGTTCACAGTCATTTCCTTATTTTCCAGCTTATGCATTAGCCTAGTTATTTTGGTAATTATATTGTTAAAGTTATCGCACTCGCCAGACTTTATGTCCGACCCCCTTTGTTTCCACCTCTTTTCTTCCTCCCCCCACCCCCCCAGGTGCTCAGGCTGGAACTAACACCAGTGAAGCATGATTTTGGACAGCTATATCTCTACTTTTAGTAGTTTCTTGGATCGCTGAAGTAAAGTTCAGCCTCTTTTATTTATGGCTATTTTGTACTGGGGTTATGTCTTTCAATTTATGTACTTTGATTTAGTCAAGATGGATATCATGTACTTTGACTTTGTTTTTTGATGATGTAATCAAACTTACGTGTTACCGCTGCAGTGAATAAAATTTTAAAGTTTTAAGTACTGTTTATATCTATCTTGTTGTTAAGTTTCTGTTCAATACACACTTAAAATGCTCCATGGAAATTAATGCATTCCCTTTGTGAGTGACATTAATGGACGTGGGGTGTTTCATTGAAGTAGGAGGCTTCACCAGTTAGCCATTGTAACGACCTGGATTTTTCGGATATTTGAATTCGAATATTTAAATTTATTTTAAATATTTTATTTGGAATTTAATATCGAATTCATTAATTAAACGACGAATGAACGTTTATATTTATATAAATTATAAAACGAACTCGAAACAGCGCGGTAGTTCGTAAAATTTATTTTCAATTTCAATTGACTATACTGAATCCGTGTTAAGTCGGATTTCAGTGAAACAAGAAGCGTCTGAATCTAGTTGATCATATTTTTCTAATAAGGAGAAAAATCGAGTTTTCGTTTTATAGATTTTATTGTACGTCCAAATCAAATTCTGAAATAGTCACTGTAGAATCGTTTATATGCCATAACGATTTATTGAAATATAATTTAATATTGGCTTCGAATTTGGATAAGTCCTTTGAGATGTAGTCATACTTTAATTTTTAGAATTTTACAGTAATTTTTATTTCATAAATTAAGAAATTTTTATTTGGAGTATTTCGCACCCTATATCAACATTTTGGGGTTTCTCAATATAAGTTAACCATATATAAAAAGGGGATTTGTAGGCAGAAGATGACACACTGGCTGTTGTTGTTTCATTTAATTGGTCAGGGAAGTCCTCGCATTTTTATATATTTCCCTCGACAAGTGAATAAAAGGAACTTAAAACCGAAAGCTTATTATAAACATCAACTCAGACCTTTGTTGAAACCTAAAACGTATGCAGCCTTCACCTATCTATGACCTACCCGTGCCTTTTCTACCTTAGGCCATGCTCTTTGAAAACATGTGGATACGCCAAAAGGACACACACACATGAATGGTGCTGGAAAAATGTTCAGCTACCCATAGCTATAACATAGTCTATTCACTGTTCAATGAAATAACGTTGTTTCTGTTCAACCATAATTTCCCCTATAAAATGACATCAGTTGCCCCAGGTTAGCACAGCAACAGTTCTTGATCCATCGAAGAAAAGATAAAATAAAGGAAGTAAATGTCAACCGCTATTCTTCTGCATGCATGGCCTAATGTTTAGATCACATACTGAACCTATGAATTTTGTCAACCCCTATTTAGTATCTGCACACCTAAACACACCCTACACTATACGGCTGAACCCTCAAAGATAATGCACATGCAAAATCTCATCACACAGTAATGAAGAAAAAAAATGCACAGATACGAGTAAGCAACCAAACATAGGGACATGCATACCCTTGGGAATGTATGGTAAGACAAGGCCTAAAAACACAGATCATCTATTTCTTTTAAAAACAAAATCTCATGTAATCTTATTAAATAAGAAAAATCTCGCACAGGACATACAATCTATGTGCAGTGATTTTCCAATCTTAGCAGGTGTGAAAGCTGAAAACAAAATCTCATGTAAATCTTATTATATAGGTAAAATCTCGCATAGGACATACACAACAGCTACTCTGCTGTTCGACTGAGCCTGTCCACATGTTTACATGACTATATCTGCAATGCCGTTCCCCAAACATCATGCGTGACGGCCAAACAATCAAAAGCCTTGGGTGCCAAGCAGCTCTTCACCTATAAATGCGCGTTGACTCCATTTCTTCCGCAAGCTATTAAAGGCTTCAAGAATTTAAAAACTCCACCTAAAAACAAAATGAACAATACCAAAGAAAAATATTTCAACGAAATGGCGGTTCCTTCTACTTATGGGGAGGGAGTGCCAGAGTAAGGGAAAGTGGGGCGAACGTTGGTGTAAGGGGAAAGTTGTGGAGCTCTGACATGCTTCGATTGGATTGGTGAAGATGAGGAGTACTGGGGAACGTGTTCAGGCTTAAGGCCTTTGCGTTGGGTTCAGGGGCAGTAGAAAGTTTAGCAAAGGTCATTTGGGAAGACACGTAGCCTGGTGACGGGGCTAACGACCTGTTTAAGCAACGATTAAGGTACATAACGCATTAATTAATTTTCTGGTAATCAAAACAAAGTCATACCGTGTTAAGTTGAATGATAAACCAATATTTTTTTTACTACTATTAATAACAGACGACACGAGTTCAGTGTTGGTCGTTCCTGCGGAAATTCGGTGGAGACTCGATAGCGAAAAAATGTGGTGTTCGAAGGTGGTGCTCTATCGCGGCAAGCTAAGGGAGGTGATGATTCGGGTAGACGTACGTAGATGTAAAGGTGGCCTGTACGGTTTTGGCGTTGGCAAAGGTTGATGGTCTGCGATGGCCTGCCAAGGAGGTCGAAGGGACGTAGTCGGGTTGGAAACCGTGGTTGCGAGTTCTGCAAGGCGCGGTTGTGATGCAGTAAAGGGGATGGCGGTGATTATTTTGCAAGGAAGAATGGGTTACATTTTTTCTATTGCTTGCATGGAGGAGTGTTTGCGTGAGAATGGGGTACTAATGCTACATACGTGTGATGAGAGGAAGCATGGAATGAAAAGGAAAAAGTATGCAAAGAAGAGAGAAGATTGGATAAGTAGGGCGGCAATAGGAATGTAACGTGTGGGGGACTATTTTCAAAAGCTGACGTGTGCTCATTAATGGATAATATCAAAGTTAAGGTAAGCATTAAATTAATTATTATATTACAAATTATGTATAAATCGTTACATTATGGTACTGGTTTAGGTGAAATAAACAAAACAAAGTTTCAAAGCTACATACAGAAAGATAATGTATATTTGGAGTACGGTCATGGATGTGGTGAGCTTCACGAGGCATGTATTTCTAAACCGGGAACAGGAAGAAGGTTTAGTGGCGTAATATTTGGGTTTGGAGCATAAATAAATTAAGGTAATTATTTAAATATTTAATTATATTGAACTAGTTTAACTTGCAACAATATTAGCATGGTCACACAATATCATCATACGATCACAGAATCTCGTGAAAATCAGTCAAATTGGAATCACAGTAAAGGAGGCTACGCTGTTGAGTAGTTCAGAAAGGGACATAAGAAATCAGATTCCGCTTAATTTTAAACGTCAGTTTAAAATTTAACGAAATAGCGCGACGAACGTCAACACAAACAAAGGTGAGTTAATTCTCACACATTTCTGAAATACTAGGATGTACTAAATTCGTATAATTAAATTTAATTGGTTGATTGGATGCCTTGTATGCCTATGGTTGCTTTAATGGTTGACGTTAATTACATTATCTTCATTTAAAATATTTCTATGTACTGATATGAAATATTCTAATGATCTGTGATGCAGGGAAGAACAGGTAGGAGGAATCAAACCGGTTCCTCAAATATTTGATATGCTGTTATTTCATATTTTATGAACTGTTTAAAACCCATTGACTTTAAACCCTGTTGGTTGTTGGTTGTGGTTGACCTTCGAATCAATATATAGTATTGATTATGAAAGAAATAGCAGATGGCCCATGGTATACCCCGCTTTATGAAGTTCGATTCACCGTCATGTGAATCGCTAGAAAAGAAGTTACGAAATTATTTTATAACCAAATATAGATTTTTAAATATATTATTTTAAATAAAGTTTTAAAAAGAGAATAAACCAACCACCTAAATACGTTGATTGGGTTAACCAAAATCTACCGTGCGCGAAGCACGTGCTTATTAAGAGATTTGAAAAAATTGTATTTGGCTAATTCAAGTGACCAGAAGTAACGTAACAATTAGAACGGGGTTATATTGATATTGATTTAATAGGAATCAAAGTGAATAGAATTATTTAGATTAATTAATCATTAATTTATTTAAATGATAAGATCAATAACGATTGACTAACAGGTTGATCACATTTAGAGTTGAACGAGTTATTGGCGTTAACTGAAATTGTTTGTTTAATTAATTCATTTATTTAAAGAGAATGGTTAAGTTATCTAGTTTTATTTTAATAAATGTTGAAATGTGATTATTTATCATTTATTAAGAAACAAAGAAGAATTTGAAGTGGTAAATCAAACGAAAACCCGAGTTTGAATTAAAAAGATGCGATATAGAACTATATTAAAGAAGAAATGGTATTTCATCAAGACGAAATAAAAATGGGATTTGATTTGATATTGGAAATGAGTATCGATTTGTGTATTACAACTAATATTTATCTTAAGATAAGAACGTTGTTGAACAAGGTCTGAGAGGTAATTAAAATACCCCAACTTGAACAAGTTCAAGATTATCAAAAGATGATATTAGTCGTAATGGTGAAGGTGTTTGAATAAAATATTACGGGAAATAACAGTGTAACGTTAATTGAAGGACTTGAATATATATATATATATATATATATAATAAGATGTCGATGTAAAGGGAAATATAAAGGGCTTGATGGTATGAAATGGTATTTCCGTGACAAAGGAAATAAAAAGGAGATTTGTGAAAAATATAACGGTATTTTCAAAGTTAAGAAATGAGATTTAAACGGAATGAGTGGTGGTTGGTATTCAAATAATGAAGCCAAAGAGGATGTTGTAATAATTGTTTTACGAATGATAAGGGATTCGAAAATATTAACATTTTTAAGCCAAAATATTATAAGGGCCAAGTGATGTTGAATATAAACCAATGGGTCTGTTTATTTTTATGGTTGTTTGTTTTGATAGTTAAATAACCGACTATCAAAGTCTGACCCAACGTTATTGGTATGGAAAGACCGGGTTCGAATTTATATTCGAAAACCATTCCGACCAATGAATACGAATACGTCGGAGATGCTGATCAAGATGGAGCAATTGAAGACCGTAAGTTTCCATGAGCGGAAGATCTATTGTTAAATACCTCTGGCTGATCCCCAGAGTTAACGATGGTTCTGTCGTGATTGGAATCTGCAGGTTGCAAGGACTTCTCGCTGCTGATCCATGGGGTGATTCCTATATTGGATGCAGTAGGAGAGTACCTTCGGTTCATACTGTACCTGGATGATGTATATTGACGATGTGAATGGTGGCCAGATGTTTCAAAAGTCGATTATAGCCTCAAGCCTCATCAACCGGGAAATGACAAAAATCGGGCAGGCAGCATGGCTATGTGGGTCGCACCCATTAGGGTGTATTGTCACCATCTAGAGAATATTCATATTTGTTACTTCTTTCATTTCTGTATCTCCTGGGGATTACGGTGGTCGTGCGACAAAAAATCCGTAAGGTGACAATATGCTCGATACACTCAAGAGAAATGAGTGGTCGGTCATGTGTGGGCCGGGTTGCAAGACGTTCTTGTTGAACCCAATGTATTCGTCTCTAGAGATACACGATCGACAGGTGGTCCCATACCTTGTCATAGTTGGAAATCCAATCTCCAATATGCACCCGCGGTTTTGATTGTATACTATATATATGTGGAGCGTGAGATGCAAGCGTTCTACTAGATTCTATTTACTTGTATTTAGACACTATTATAATATCAGAAAAGATATTGATTTCAAAATGGTTTGGGTTATAGTAAGGTAAAAACCGTCCGTGTTTATGTGTGGACTGGTCTTACTATTATCCTTTTATTTCAAAAGGATTTCAAAGTCAAAAAACTTGGTTGTTGTATGAATTTATCACTGAAAGTATTTCAGACTTATCCGGGTAAATTTTGTTTTAAATCAAATTTGCTCGGGTCAGACCGAGTATATTATCAGGTTAGGTATCGATTGGAGCTTTAGAAGAGGAGTTGAAGTCGAGTCGTATTCCATATATATACTGGTACTAGTTTATTTCCGTTGTGTGTTGTATGGATCTGAATATATACTCTGTTGTTGTAATATACAGTTCTTTATAAAGTATTATTGATTATTATATTTTGTCCATTCCGCTGTGAGATTCTGATCTTATTATTCTTCTATTCTAACATTTCTTTCTTTCTTTTCTCACCCTCCAACTTCTTTCTATTAGCTTTCTGGGTTTTCAATAATTGAATTTGGACACGGGACGTGTTAGTGTCTGGATTCGAGTGTCGAAAGACCGGGTCGCTACAGTTGGTATCAGAGCAATGGTTTAGGAATAACCTTGGCTCTGTGGTGTAACTCGATAGAGATTGGGCTAGTAATACCCTAGATCGAGTTGAGTGTATATATATACAAGAGTGCGTAATTGTAATTTGAATATAAAATTATTTTTATATTGTTTTGACCTAAAATATTTTATGGGAAGGTAAAATTTATTATTTTATCAAACTACTATTTGATTTAAATAAAATTCAAGTATGTTGAATTTAAATGGTTTAATAAGACTAAAAGGAAATTTCATTATAGAATCGGTGGATGAAATTTGAATATGAAAAAGGAAATTGAAATAATTTGGTTAAAGTGATTGTGATTGTGAATTGTTTGTTGGTTGCTAAATTGATTGAATATAAGAATTCATCAACAGTTGAATGAACTGAAAACTAGAAAACAAATTTCAGAGTAAAATCAATATGAAATAGAACAAAATGGTATAACCCTGTGCATTGGAAATTGAGTTAAGGGAAGACTACCAGAAGGCTATGATAATTGACTTGATCACGGAGAGTGAAGCACAGATCGGAAAAGGAAGAGCTGTTAGAGGATTTGCTTCGAAACTGGAATAAAGTTGCCCGACAAAAAGGTTAACCTTAATATAAATTCATTTGGGTGATGATTTTATACCCGGAATGGGTAAGCCGCTTGGTTTTATTTTCTTTGGATCAATATGAGAGGGCCAGAGTAGCGTTTGTAGTTGTTTCGATAAAACTGTGCAGAGGAAGTGCTGGCGAAATTTTCGAAAATTTTATAACTGGGTAATATTTTTGATAATACTTTAGAGGAATTATTTTGAAAAATAAGTGTGGTTGGAACATTCTTTTTACCTAGCAATTTCGAGGACGAAATTTATTTAAGTGGGGAAGAATGTAACGACCTGGATTTTTCGGATATTTGAATTCGAATATTTAAATTTATTTTAAATATTTTATTTGGAATTTAATATCGAATTCATTAATTAAATGACGAATGAATGTTTATATTTATATAAATTATAAAACGAACTCGAAACAGCGCGGTAGTTCGTAAAATTTATTTTCAATTTCAATTGACTATACTGAATCCGTGTTAAGTCGGATTTCAGTGAAACAAGAAGCGTCTGAATCTAGTTGATGATATTTTTCTAATAAGGAGAAAAATCGAGTTTTTGTTTTATAGATTTTATTGTACGTCCAAATCAAATTCTGAAATAGTCGCTGTAGAATTGTTTATACGCCATAACGATTTATTGAAATATAATTTAATATTGGCTTCGAATTTGGACAAGTCCTTTGAGATGTAGTCATACTTTAATTTTTAGAATTTTACAGTAATTTTTATTTCGTAAATTAAGAACTTTTTATTTGGAGTATTTCGCACTCTATATCAACATTTTAGGGTTTCTCAATATAAGTTAACCATATATAAAAAGGGGATTTGTAGGCAGAAGATGACACACTGGCTGTTGTTGTTTCATTTAATTGGTCAGGGAAGTCCTCGCGTTTTTATATATTTCCCTCGACAAGTAAATAAAAGGAACTTAAAACCGAAAGCTTATTATAAACATCAACTCAGACCTTTGTTGAAACCTAAAACGTACGCAGCCTTCACCTATCTATGCACCTACTCGTGCCTTTTCTACCTTAGGCCATGCTCTGTGAAAACATGCGGATATGCCAAAAGGACACACACACATGAATGGTGCTGGAAAAATGTTCAGCTACCCATAGTTATAACATAGGCTATTCACTGTTCAATGAAATAACGTTGTATCTGTTCAGCCATAATTTCCCCTATAAAATGACATCAGTTGCCCTAGGTTAGCACAACAACAGGTCTTGATCCATCGAAGAAAAGATAAAATAAAGGAAGTAAATGTCAACCGCTATTCTTCTGCGTGCATGGCCTAATGTTTAGATCACATACCGAACCTATGAATTTTGTCAACCCCTATTTAGTATCTGCACACCTAAACACACCCTACACTATACGGCTGAACCCTCAAAGACAATGCACATGCAAAATCTCATCACACAGTAATGAAGAAAAAATGCACAGATACGAGTAAGCAACCAAACATAGGGACACGCATACCCTTGGGAATGTACGGTAAGACAAGGCCTAAAAACACGGATCATCTAATTCTTTTAAAAACAAAATCTCGTGTAAATCTTATTAAATAAGAAAAATCTCGCACAGGACATACTATCTATATGCAGTCATTTTCCAATCTTAGCAGCTGTAAAAGCTAAAAACAAAATCTCATGTAAGTCTTATTATATAGGTAAAATCTCGCATAGGACATACACCGCAGCTACTCTGCTGTTCTACTGAGCCTGTCCACATGTTTACATGCCTACATCTGCAATGTCGTGCCCCAAACATCATGCGTGGCGGCCAAACAATCAAAAGCCTTGGGTGCTAAGCAGCTCTTCACCTATAAATGCGCGTCGACTCCATTTCTTCCGCAAGCTATTAAAGGCTTCAAGAATTTAAAAACTCCACCTAAAAACAAAATGAACAATACCAGAGAAAAATATTTCAACGAAATGGCGGTTCCTTCTACTGATGGGGAGGGAGTGCCAGAGTAAGGGAAAGTGGGGCGAACGTTGGTGTAAGGGGAAAGTTGTGGAGCACTGACATGTTTTGAATGGATTGGTGAAGCTGAGGAGTACTGGGGAACGTGTTCAGGCTTAAGGCCTTTGCGTTGGGTTCAGGGGCAGTAGAAAGTTTAGCAAAGGTCATTTGGGAAGACACGTAGCCTGGTGACGGGGCTAACGACCTGTTTAAGCAACGATTAAGGTACATAACGCATTAATTAATTTTCTGGTAATCAAAACAAAGTCATACCGTGTTAATTTGAATGATAAACCAATATTTTTTTACTACTGTTAATAACAGACGACACGAGTTCAGTGTTGGTTGTTCCTGCGGAAATTCGATGGAGACTCGATAACGACAAAATGTGGTGTTCGAAGGTGAAGGTGGTGCTCTATCGCGGCGAGCTAAGGGAGGTGATGATTCGGTTAGATGGACGTAGATGTAAAGGTGGCCTGTACGGTTTTGGCGTTGGCAAAGGTTGATGGTCTGCAATGGCCTGCCAAGGAGGTCGAAGGGACGTAGTCGGGTTGGAAACCGTGGTTGCGAGTTCTGCAAGGCGCGGTTGTGACGCAGTAAAGGGGATGGCGGTGATTATTTTGCAAGGAAGAATGGGTTACATTTTTTCTATTGCTTGCATGGAGGAGTGTTTGCGTGAGAATGGGGTACTGATGCTACATACGTGTGATGAGAGGAGGCATGGAATGAAAAGGAAAAAGTATGCAAAGAAGAGAGAAGATTGGATAAGTAGGGCGGCAGCAGGAATGTAACGTGTGGGGGACTATTTTCAAAAGCTGACGTATGCTCATTAATGGATAATATCAAAGTTAAGGTAAGCATTAAGTTAATTATTATATTATAAATTATGTATAAATCGTTACATTAGGGTACGGGTTTAGGTGAAATAAACAAAGCAAAGTTTCAAAGCTACATACAGAAAGATAATGTATATTTGGAGTACGGCCATGGATGTGGTGAGCTTCACGAGGCATGTATTTCTAAACCGGGAACATGAAGAAGGTTTAGTGGCGTAATATTTGGGTTAGGAGCATAAATAAATTAAGGTAATTATTTAAATATTTAATTATATTGAACTAGTTTAACTTGCAACAATATTAGCATGGTCACACAATATCATCATACGATCACAGAATCACGTGAAAATCAGTCAAATTGGAATCACAGTAAAGGAGGCTACGCTGCTGAGTAGTTCAGAAAGGGACAGAAGAAATCAGATTCCGCTTAATTTTAAACGTCAGTTTAAAATTTAACGAAATAGCGCGACGAACGTCAACACAAACAAAGGTGAGTTAATTCTCACACATTTCTGAAATACTAGGATGTGCTAAATTCGTATAATTAAATTTAGTTGGTTGATTGGATGCCTTGTATGCCTATGGTTGCTTTAATGGTTGACGTTAATTACATTATCGTCATTTAAAATATTTCTATGTACTGATATGAAATATTCTAATGATCTGTGATGCAGGGAAGAACAGGTAGAAGGAATCAAAACGGTTCCTCAAATATATGATATGCTGTTATTTCATATTTTATGAACTGTTTAAAACCCATTGACTTTGAACCCTGTTGGTTGTGGTTGACCTTCGAATCAATATATAGTATTGATTACGAAAGAAATAGCAGATGACCAAGGTATACCCCGTTTTATGAAGTTCGATTCACCGTCAGGTGAATCGCTAGAAAAGAAGTTACGAAATTATTTTATAACCAAATATAGATTTTTAAATATTTTATTCTAAATAAAGTTTTAAAAAGAGAATAAACCAACCACCTAAATACGTTGATTGGTTTAACCAAAATCTACCGTGCGCGAAGTACGTGCTTATTAAGAGATTTGAAAAAAAATGTATTTGGCTAATTCAAGTGACCAGAAGTAACGTAACAATTAGAACGGGGTTATATTGATATTGATTTAATAGGAATCAAAGTGAATAGAATTATTTAGATTAATTAATCATTAATTTATTTAAATGATAAGTTCAATAACGATTGACTAACAGGTTGATCACATTTAGAGTTGAACGAGTTATTGGCGTTAACTGAAATTGTTTGTTTAATTAATTCATTTATTTAAAGAGAATGGTTAAGTTATCTAGTTTTATTTTAATAAATGTTGAAATGTGATTATTTATCATTTATTAAGAATCAAAGAAGAATTTGAAATGGGAAATCGAACGAAAACCCGAGTTTGAATTATAAAGATGCGATATAGAACTATATTAAAGAAGAAATGGTATTTCATCAAGATGAAATAAAAATGGGATTTGATTTGATATTGGAAATGAGTATCGATTTGTGTATTACAACTAATATTTATCTTAAGATAAGAACGTTGTTGAACAAGGTCTGAGAGGTAATTAAAATACCCCAACTTGAACAACTTCAAGATTATCAAAAGATGATATTAGTTGTAATGGTGAAGGTGTTTGAATAAAATATTATGGGAAATAACAGTGTAACGTTATTTGAAGAACATGAATATATATATATATATATATATATATTATAAGATGTCGATATAAAGGGAAATAAAAAGGGCTTGATGGTATGAAATGGTATTTCCGTGACAAAGGAAATAAAAAGGAGATTTGTGAAAAATATAACGGTATTTTCAAAGTTAAGAAATGAGATTTAAATAGAATGAGTGGTGGTTGGTATTCAAATAATGAAGCCAAAGAGGATGTTGTAATAATTGTTTTACGAATGATAAGGGATTCGAAAAAATTAACATATTTAAGCCAAAATATTATAAGGGCCAAGTGATGCTGTATATAAACCAATGGGTCTGTTTATTTTTATGGTTGTTTGTTTTGATAGTTAAATAACCGACTATCAAAATCTGACCCAACGTTATTGGTATGGAAAGACCGGGTTCGAATTTATATTCGAAAACCATTCCGACCAATGAATACGAATACGTCGGAGATGCTGATCAAGATGGAGCAATTGAAGACCGTAAGTTTCCATGAGCGGAAGAACTATTGTTAAATACCTCTGGTTGATCCCCAGAGTTAACGATGGTTCTGTCGTGATTGGAATCTGCAGGTTGCAAGGACTTCTCGCAGCTGATCCATGGGGTGATTCCTATATTGGATGCAGTAGGAGAGTACCTTCGGTTCATCCTGTACCTGGATGACGTATATTGACGATGTGAATGGTGGTCAGATGTTTCAAAAGTCGATTATAGCCTCAAGCCTCATCAACCGGGAAATGACAAAAATCGGGCAGGCAGCATGGCTATGTAGGTCGCACCCATTAGGGTGTATTGTCACCATCTAGAGAATATTCATATTTTTTACTTCTTTCATTTCTGTATCTCCTGGGGATTACGGTGGTCGCGCGACAAAAAAGCCATAAGGTGACAATATGCTCGATACACTCAAGAGAAATGAGTGGTCGGTCATGTGTGGGCCGGGTTGCAAGACATTCTTGTTGAACCCAATGTATTCGTCTCTAGAGATACACGATCGGCAGGTGGTCCCATACCTTGTCATAGTTGGAAATCCAATCTCTAATAAGCGCCCTCGGTTTTGATTGTATACTATATATATGTGGAGCGTGAGATGCAAGCGTTCTGCTAGATTCTATTTACTTGTATTTAGACACTATTATAATATCAGAAATGATATTGATTTCAAAATAGTTTGGGTTATAGTAAGATAAAAACCGTCCGTGTTTATGTGTGGACTGGTCTTACTATTATCCTTTTATTTCAAAAGTATTTCAAAGTTAAACAACTTGGTTGCTGTATGAATTTATCATTGAAAGTATTTCAGACTGATTCGGGTAAATTTTGTTTTAAATCAAATGTGCTCGGGTCAGACCGAGTATATTATCAGGTTAGGTATCGATTGGAGCTTCAGAAGAGGAGTTGAAGTCGAGTCGTATTCCATATATATACTGGTACTATTTTATTTCGTTGTGTGTTGTATGGATCTGAATATATACTCTGCTGTTGTAATCTACAGTTCTTTATAAAGTATTATTGATTATTATATTTTGTCCATTCCGCTGTGAGATTCTGATCTTCTTATTCTTCTATTCTAACATTTCTTTCTTTCTTTTCTCACCCTCCAACTTCTTTCTATTAGCTTTCTGGGTTTTCAATACTTGAGTTTGGACACGGGACGTGTTAGTGTCTGGATTCGAGTGTCGAAAGACCGGGTCGCTACAGCTATAGACTATCATATTCCCGTCGTGTACTATGTGGTATTTGGAAACAGGTGTTTATAACTATTCCAGGAATAACTATTGTGCTCTGATGATGGTATATATATAAAGTTATTGATTTGTATTTCAAAAAGTTATGTTACATAATATATTTTATTTGTTCCGCTGTGAGATTTGTCTTCTTTGTTTTCTTCTATTCTAACATTTCTTTCTTTCTATTTCTCATCCTCTAACTTCTTTCTAATAATGATTCGTATTTCTGTGCAATTTGGGTTGGACGTGTGGTGTTATTAGTCGACTCAGATAGTACGGATTTGTGAGCCGTTACGGTTGGTATCAGAGCTTAGGTTGAGCGAATATCTAGGCTTGGGTGGGACGTGCTCATTAAAGATAGGGTCAGCAGTACCCTAGAATGAGTTGAGTGTGTATATATATAAATACGAGAGAGCGTATTTTTAATTGATAAAACAATTGTTTTATATTGTGTTGACTAGTCTGTTGAGTGGTTTATAAATTTTGGTTGATTTGTGGGACGCCACGAAGTCAATAAGAATTTCTGAACACTTGAACAGAAGATTGGACATAATATTGTTTTAAAAAGGGTGAATGAAATAATTTTGCCCAAATTTCTATTTTGATATAGAAAGTGTAATTTTCTGAAATTATTATCATATATGGATGAGTTGGTTGATAATATTATAAAATTGGAATGGTTATATATAACCAAATAGAATTTGTATATAAATAAAATATACAAATGAGATGAATTAAAATTGGATTCAGGATCAGAACTTGGAATTAAAATCTTGGGTGTTTGGAAAAATATTTTCTGAAGTATATTAAAATGATATAGCTTTGTTTTGAAGGGTTTTTTATTTTAAAAATATTTTTTGAATGGATTTTGAAAGTAATAGAGCACTGAACTCACTTTCAGCGGCTGGAAAATAATTCTAATTATGATTGCAGCATCATCAGTGTTCATTTTCGACTTCTAAGTGATGGATTGCTACCTTAGAAAAAAAAATTGGTGGAAATTTGTTTGAAAGAAAACTAGTTGGTTTGAAAATTCAAATGTTTTGAATTTGAGATTGTTATGTATATATTTATATGATTTCTACAGGATTCGAAATGAAAACCCGGGAATTTGAATTCTGAAATTTAAATTAACTTAAGCAAGTTAAATGGATTGAAGTGAATAAATTGATCAAAATCATTTTGAATGAATGTGAATGGAATATGAATTGGATATGAATGCATTGATTGTAAATCATTCAGATTAAATGAATGTGAGCGTATATGATGTGCGATGTAAATGGAAACCAAATGTTTTGGTAGAACTTAAGTTGTGAAAATATGAAGAATTCAGGTTCAACATAAGTGGTTTTTGGAAAGTAAATGGGTTGGTAGCATTTTCCTACCTTAGTAATTTCGGGGACGAAATTCTTTTAAGGGGGGAAGAATGTAATGACCCGGATTACTGTCGATTTATTTTAAATATTTAATATGGTTTTAAATATTGAATTAATAATCTAAATCAATTTTTATATTGAGTCATCGATCAAATAATCAAAATTCGATTTATTTTGAATATACTGAATAATCGTAATCTGAAAACAAATCTAGTTTAATTCGAATTTAAAACTGAATCAAAACAGTTCAAATGATCAATACAAAATTCTATTTGAATTAGAATAATAATATTTATTTATTATCGAGGAATTAATGGTCTGAAATTTAATTTTTATTGATTTAAATTAATATATTTTCCAGATGATCAGTTGAGGCTTTGAAATCTATCCCAGTGTGTCTAGAGTAGGGGTATAACCCTAAAAATGTTGGTTGTTGGGTTTACAAAGGAGTTCGAAATCACGGAGTATTTTAATTAAAATCGTACCGGTTCAAACTGAAATAAAATAAATTATTATTATAAAATAAATTCCTTAGTTCCTAAGGAATCAATGTAAACCTACACTAAGTTACTCCTTCTCCTTTCACTTCACGTATGATATGTCCCCTTCCTTCATAACTAAGTAAAACATGATTTAATGGCATTAGTACGTCTGGTTCCCTTGGCATCTATAAATTAGCATCGACCTTCATTATATTCTGCCCATTTTTCTCAGATCTAATTCAAGAAGTTCCTTCGATCCATTTATTTTTCCTGTAGTCAAAATCGAAAAAAGGGAAATCCACTTTTCTTTTCCAATTTAAAACCGTAAGTTCCCAAATCAGAATCGCAGGTTTTAGTGAAAGAAAAAATGGCCACTCAAATCGAAATCGATGGTTCGTTCATTGATTCCAAATCATGGGAAGGGTGCGACGCCACCTTTGGTAATCGATAAAAGGGGTTTTGTTCAGCGCGATGGTTTCTGGGGCTCAATAGTTCGAGTGTAGCCTAGGGTAGAATGGCGAGTGTTGTAGGAGGAGTGCGACTTGGTATTATTGGTCATGACTTCCACTGTCGATCTGACAGGAGCGCATCACGATGAGTTATGGGGTGCGATGCTCTATTGTAGGACGCGGCGTTTACTGTCGATGGGTGGGAAGCAGGTCACGATGGAAGGAAAGGGCGCGATGAAGACTGGGATGATGTACGGCGAGTTGGAATTTTATTAGAAGGTATCAACAATTTTATGAAGTCGTTGTTGATGTTCATGAGGGTCTGGGAAAACATTGCAATAGGGGATTGTGTCGAGTTCGACACTTACGACAGTGTCAGGAGGAGGTTGAGATGTCGAATATCATGGTAGGGTCAGCAGGGGTTTTTTGATGAAGAAATATTGGATTATAAGGTAAGAATTTAAGTTATTTAAATTACTTAAGAATGTTAACTAATATGTGTATAGATATAAACTAGTTAAAATTAGATATGTCATGTTTATATAAATAAATTAGTTAGATTTATTTAATGGGTAATCAGCACTAATTAACATTTAGTGAAGGAATTAATTATTTGATTTTAAAACTGTATACTTATAATTTATTTAAATGGCTCATACAAATTAGTAATTGATCACATTTATGTAGTTAGCTGGTAAAGTAAGTAATTGAAAACACATCATTTGAGTATGGGACATAATATTACTTTTAATTAGATAAAAATTTGATATTTGTTAAAGGAGAGCAAAGAGAATAATTAATATAGCCCATATAATTCACACAATTTTAAGTACTATATTTGATTCATACAAGGTTCAAAAGGGCTAACGCAAGTCGAGTTGGACATTTAGCGGGAAATGGATTTGGATTTTTCCAGAGACCCATGGAATATAAATCAAGCCCCTTCTATTTATTTCAACAATTAAAAATCAGGTGAGTAAATCTCACTCGGAATTTACTATTTAAATTTTATTTTGAATAGTTAAAAATATTTGTTGTGGATTCGTTTAAATATTTTTGTGGTTGTTATATATATGTTAGTTATTTAGGCTTGGTTGTTGTGGTTATTATATATATATATATATATATATATATATATATATATATATTGGTGGTTGGATTCCTGCAGTACCATTAACGGATGCCCGTAGTATAATTAGCGGATGACCCTATGTGCCCCACGCTATGATAGTGGATGACCTTCTATACCGCGATATCATGCCTCGAAGCAAGATGGGTATTATTTATGTTGGCTAACGTCTATGGATGCAGGAAAACAGGTTGGAGGAATCTAACTGGATTCCTCAAAAATATTATCATTTTTTGGTTTAATATATGTTATCTTATATGATGTGTTAGAAAACCCCGTGGTTTATAATTTGGTATTTTGGATGTTTGAAATATCATTGGGCATAAACGGTAATTTATAGAAATATCATAAATAGGGTTTTGAAATTTAAAAAGGAAAATTCTATTTTTCTAAAATATAATTTGAATTTAGAATGGGCTAAAGATATTTACTTGTTTTAGAAAATAAATAAAAACAAGTATTGCATTTATAAACGATGTTTATAAATTAAATAACCAGGGAATGGAAGTAAAATTATAAACGGTGTTTATAAATAAAATGGAGTGATTTTGATTGGATAATCAGGGAACTGAATTGAATTTATAAACGATGTTTATAAATGAAGGGAAATAAATTATCATTGGATGATATGAATATCTTAAATTCCAATGTGAATTTAAAGATATGAATTGGGAATCGTTTTAAGTAGAAAACGATGAAATCTATTCGAATGTTCGGAATGGAAATTTAATTGGATAATTAAGTCAGATTATACTGAATTTATAAAATAAATTATATCAAGAAGGAATATTAGAATTGAATTTATTAGAGACTAATATTTGAATTCAATATTTAAATAGATTATATGATATATATATATATAGATTAGTTATAATAATTTGAATATTCCAAAATAAGCTTTTGGTTTTCAAATAGATTTTGAAATGGCACTTGTTTTATTTTAGAACAAGGAAGTTGAATTTATAAACGATATTAATAAATCTAGTAAATTAAATTATCATTAGATAATTTCAAAGATTTAAATTCAAGTATGAATTTGAAAGTATAATTTGAAAATGGAATTTGAAATGGAATCGAAATGGGATTCGTTTTATTTATAAAACGAGGAAATTTAATTTATAAACAATGTTTATAAATTAAAGATAAATAAATTATCATTTGATAATTTAGAAATTTAAATTCAAGTATGAATTTAACCGTGAATTGGAAATTTGTTTCAGAAAAGGGAACGATGGGTTTATTTCTGGAATTCGGAATATAAACTGAGATGAGATAAATCAGAAGGATTTATAATTTGAAATTCAATTATATCGAATTTAATAAATAATTTATTTATAAAGTGAGTTGGAATTTAATATAGTATATTTAGTTATAAATAAATATATAACCGAATAAGGAAAAATAGACAATTAGAGAAAATCGGAAATGTTAAGTTGGATTTGAAACTAGATTGAATATATACTAAGATATATATTAGAACGAGATTATTGAAATTTATTTCTAAACGAAGTTTATATTTAAATATAATTAAAACGAACTCGCCGCAGCGCCGCAGTTCGTAAATTGGCGTTGCGAACTTCAATTGAGTATATGGAACTCAATTTAAGTCAGAATTCTTTGAAACAAGAACAGTCTAGACCAATTAGATTATAATTTTCTAATGGAAGAGAAAAATCTAGATTTCATCTCATAGATTTTGAGTTATGTCAAAATTAAATTTTCAGAAAAACAGCGCCATAACCATTATAAAACCATAACGTTTTATTTAAATAAATTAAAGGATTTTAAGAAAATAAAATACGAATTTCTATTTAGAAAAATCCAGATTTAGGTTATAAAATATATTTGAACTGAAGTAATGTAATGTATTGATTTTTTGGAAACAAAAATCAGATTTTTAATTATTGAATAGAATTAACTAATTTGAATAATAACTAGTTAATGAGATTTTAAATTGAAATTGGGCTTTGAATAAGTGAATTCGATTTGGAAATTATATTCAAAATCGAAAAGGAAATTGAAACGAAAATGGAATTCAATTTGTTTATAAGCAAGATAATATTTTATTTGAACATTTTATGTTCAAAAAAAGAAGTAGAATAGGCAAAATAGCTAATTAGAAAATAAATTAGCAAATTAGGTTAAGACGAATGGATTGAGTTGAAACCAAATGAGAATATTTGTGTAACAACCCGGATTTTTGAAAAAGGTGTGAAATAGCTCAGAAAATTTTGGCGTTTAAAAATAAAAATTAAGATTTAATCGTTGAGATTAAATGTTTGTAATTGGGATTTGGACATTGACATATCTTTGAATGTAGTATTCGTTTTTATTTTTATTTTTTTGTGACCTCAGTATAAAAGTTTCGCCAAAGTTAACATTATATTGACAAATACTAGTTTTGGATCCGTGTTTCGCACACGGGTAAATGTTGAAAGCAGTGTGAACGTTTGTCAAAGTTTGGCAGAGAAGCGATACTTATGTCATTAAGTAGTTTGAGAATTATTGGTAGAATTCAAATTAGAAATGCAGATCTTGTAATCTAATATTGTAAATGTATTTTTATACTTGATATTTGATGATGGCTTTGAAATTTAGTTTACTTTCAATTCTATTTTGAATCATTTTTGTAAAAAGTGAATTTAAATTCTAAATTTGGTTTGTTAAATTTTTACCGTATTAGTATTTTAAACTGATTTAAAAATATTGTTGAGAAATTATAATTTGATTTTTTTAGATCAAGTAAATTGGGTGTTAAATGGAAAATTTAGATTTATATTTGAATATATTAAAAATATTAGTGTTGTAGTGCATACTTAGAGTATTTTCATGATATCTCCACTTGAACAATACAATAGTTTAAATAATTATTCCCATTTTGTGAAGTTAGGTGGAAAATGGTTGTCACCTGTTGGCTGGTTCTGGATTTTTCTGGGCGCATCCTATATTATTTTGTTTAACTGACCTTTCCTCCTTTATGAAAGGGGGGACAGCCGTTGTTTTGGAGGGGGATTTCTTTTCCGAGGGACGTGACCTCCTAAATTCCAAATCAAAATCATGGTTGATTCCATTTTTTCCCCAATTCGAGATTGCTCTTCCCATCACCGGAACCGCCTCCTGCTACATCTTCCCATTTGTCGCCACCGCGAGTCTGTAACTTTCCCCCTTCTGGCATCACCAACACCTCCGATTGAACCTATGTACACCATGAATGCTGCCGGTCAAGACCAAAACTTTCAGTTCACTAAGCCACCGTGAAGCTGTCGCCGACCAGTTTGAAATGTTGTACATGTCGATGGCCTTACATCAATTGAATTAAGCCTCCCTCCGAGCCCAAACGTCCTGTCGCAACCGGGCTTAGATCACCGCGGTCCCTTGGTTGTCATTCTGTTGTCCGTCATCGCAATAATGGTAAGTTTATCTTACAATTAAATCTATTTTTAGTTTGCAACTTGGGTTTACACAAAATATGATGGTTGGGACGTTTCTTTTGTCGTTCGGTTGGCTACTTAGGATTATCTGTTCTATCATAATGTTAATTACTTGTTAATTTTCAGCCTGCACATACATGTTGTTTGGTTTTGGCAGAATTCAGCTACTTGCATGTTTCTAGTCTTAGTGTGACCCATTTTCAAGTGTTGCTACTATGTTCTGTCAATTGGTTTAGCAGCTTATGTGACTCACGCTACATATAGCTTTCACTTTAGACATATATGGTATTTCCCCTATAAATATTGGATTTTTTTTTAGAAGCAACTATAATTATATATATACTGTCATAATGGTTGTAGGATTAAATGGTTTCTTGTAATTGTAACTTGCATGCACCATATATAAAATGGGGGAGATGTTCTACTCACTTCATAGTAATTTGCAGCTGAGTTCCCCTTTAATGAGGACCATTGCATTCCTACTGTTATCCTTATTGCATGAGACCTGAGCATTTCCTTGTGCACACACTCCATACGAGTATTCCTTTACTTTGCGCTTAAAGACAGACATGATTTTCACTACATTCGTTTGCCTTATGGGTCCGAATCATTCCTAGTTGTCCAGTATTGGCTATGTTGTTTTTGGTAGTTGTAGGGTATTACAGTTTGGATTTTTTTCTTTCTTATTTGCATACACTTCCACATTAAGGACATATGTTGTGCCTTAAACATGTTTTTACTTTTCATTAGGCATGTTACTTCTTTACCCAAACAAAACGGCGTACCATCTTACGTTTCTATGGTTGTTCTCTTAGTTTTTCAATTGTTAGTTTCTCAGTAATTAAGAACGGTATTTGTTGAATTGTTTGACTAGAAAAGAGAAAGGAACATTCTTCTTTTGTTTGTGTTAAGGTCTTTCAAAGTTTTCCAAATTACAGTTCGTTTTTGTTGCTCAAGACGATGAGGAATTTGAGGCTGAATTTGAGGAGTGGATTTCTTCACTTAAATGTCTTCAAAGTCCTCTGGTTGCTTTTTATGTTTAATATTCCATTTTTAATTCGGTCCTGAATATTTGCGAAATAGTCATTTGCATATTTCCTGAATTTGCTTGACTTTGTTTAGATTTGATTTTCATTGTCTATGACTTTGCTTCGGCTTGATATTTTGACTGTTTTAACACAGTTTTGAACTTGGCTTTCTAGTTTCTTTCTTCGTGTATAAAATCTTCTTCCAATAGTTTTGCTGATAATGCACATGCTGTGTTAATCCTTTTTGTTTTGGTGCTAGCTGAACCGTTTGTCGAGGCAGTTCTTTGTTTGTTTGTAACATCTTCAGGAAAATTTTCTTATATGAGAATTCTTTGTGAATTCATGTCTTGTTATTGTGTTTTGTTTAGTATATTCTATAAATAGTCGCGTTAGTAGGGTAAACTACAAAATGTTAATAGAAATCTTGTTTATATATTTTTCCATGTACAACATTCGAAATATTACACTATACTGCACAGTTTATATGTAAATACTCATATATAAAGATACACAGCCATTCCAGCACTAAGCATAATGTATACCAAACAATATTAGAACTTCTTGTATAAGATATGAAATATTTTTCATTGCAAATTGCATTCAAAAACTACTTGCAGATCACAATAGTTTTGAATTGATTCTTTTTGCTATCTTGGAGTGCTTAGTTCTATGACCCTGATGCGATCTCTTACATTGTTATACTATTGTCTTCCTTGGGATCCACATAAACTACAATGATATGACCCAACAAAACTTGATGGAAATCTGAAATTGCTAGTAGTCTGCAACTATAAGCAGAGACTCAACCATATAGAAGAATTGGGAGAGCAGGAAGTTTTAGAGAGTAAATTTAAAATGCTTCTAAATTTCAATAAATTTTAGTTTGGATATCACATTTTTGGGTTAATTGTTGGAGATGCTCTAATGTCTAGATCGGTGAGATGTGGATATCATAATGGAAAGTTAGGTTTTGTTTCATTTATTTATTTAGTAAATTATTTAGCAATACCAGGGATATACTGGCGAATAATCACTGCTTAACTAACTGAATCACCATTATAGTTAATGATAGCATTTTTGTTACCCTGTTTTTAAATTCCTTGCCTTTGACTAAACTATCAACACCATTTGTTTCATTTAATGATTTGTTTGAGGCTTATCTAACGTTTTTGCTGCACTCAACCACTTCCTCCACAACTAACATGGATTTGTATATAAGTGGGTTGTTGGCATGCCTATTTTGTTTATCGCTTACGTCAAGGAACGTATTGGCACTTGCATTTCAGGTCCATGCAGTTCTGGTTTTAAAGAACAATCTATTGTACGTACATTGTTTAGATGATTGTCATTTAAGTTAACAAATCCCATAATTTACAGCCTTTATTTATTCTAGCATAAAGTCCTTTCTCCGCACATTGTAATACATGCATGTTGTATCAACCACACCCCATTTGCATGCCTACCTAGTCAGTCGCAATTGTTTCCTCTTTTTGCTGTGGCATCTTTTGATGCAGGCACTTTACATTTTTCTGTTTACCATACCATTATATATGTACAACCTTTTTCATGGAAGTTAATGTAACACCCCGAATTTTGAATTATTGAATTAACTAAATTTTAGAACACTTAATTTTTAAAAGAGGAATGAAGGGAAACGGGTTGCACCATTGCGTTCGTCTCGGAATTTCGCATGAAATAGAGTCCAAGTTTTCAAAAAACGGAGTCCTGACGAAGGAGATATGGCCCTCGGAAGATAAGAGAAAAAAATTATATATATATATATATTTATTGAGCAGGCCGACCAGGGAGGTCGACCTCCCAAGGGGGGGAGGTCAACCATAGTGTCGACCTGGGGTTCGACCTCCCCCTTGGGGGATCGAACCTGGTTCGTCTAGGTTGCTGGATGGTGCGATTCTTTGGGTTGGGACGATTTTTGATGGTCCAAATCAGTTCTAGGGTTAATCCTAAGGCCTAAATAACTTCCTATACCTATATATACACACTAAGACCTAACCCTAATTCATAAATAATTTCTAAGACACCATTATGCTTTCAAAATCTCTCTCTTAAACCCTAGCCGCCGCCTTTAAATCAAATCTCAAGTGTTCAACTTCAACTCAAATTAAAAATTAGAGCTTCTACAACAATTCAAGAAGATAAATCAGCAACACCACAACATTTCTGCACCAATTTCAGTGCATAATTCTATTCTTTAACCACGAAAGGTGAGTACGGTGATTTTCACAATATAATGGGTTTAAAAGTAACATGATGAAGTTGTAAAAAGGATTCATGTGTATGTATGTAATTTATACCTCATCCAAGTTTTCACCTTTTGATCCATGACATCATATGCCTATGTTTCTATGTAAAGTTCATACCTTTTATCAGTTTATTCATGTTGAATCTTTTATTATGCCTCTATGCTAGTCTATATGCCTCTTTATTTCATGGTGAAGTTTTATTCCAATTTTTATGAATTGGTTCTCTCTTCTTACCCTTATTCCTTTTATTTGTGGATCTAGGCTACCTTCGAGCCTATATTAAAAATACGTGCAAATGCGAATACGTGGGAACGGTAGGGAATATTGGGAATATGGGAAATTTTGGAAAATTGGATAATTTTGGATATTACTGGATAATTGGATAATATGTGAAATTGGCATATTTGGGTATGAATTACATGGAATTGATGAAATTGCCTATAATCGTAAATTTGTAATTGAGGCTAATTAATATGTAATTAGTGAAAATTTGGAATAGGCAATATTATAAACATGATTATATATTTAATTGGATATACATGACATGAAAATTGGGTATGGGTGAAATACAATTATTATTAAACCTTTGACACATGGTTAGGCACAATTGTGGTGTAAGACTGCCCGGAACCGCCCGGCAAATCCAGCTGCCACAATTGGACGTCTAATGTGAGAGGTCAAAGGAATGAATTGTAGGCATAACGGTTAATGACACGAGGTTAGACCCGGTTTGTGGCGTAAGACTGCCCGGAACCGCTCGGCAAATCCAGCGGCCACAAAGTGTTCGGTCTAATGTGGGAGGTCATGCACCGTTCGTCATAAGGAATGAATTAAGGAATACTAACCATAATATGACATGGGTATGGTTAGAGGGTTAAGTGGGGTGATATGTAAATTATGACATGTAAATATGGACTTAACCGGAATAAGGTAAGGCATGTAAATTATGACATGTTAGTATGGACTTAACCGTAGCATGTGTAAGACATGGACATATAAATTAAAATGGTTAAGTCGGAGGAAAACCTAGTGGGGGCCAAGCATAGGTAGGAGGCTTGTGTCGGATGGGGACCCGTTTCAACCAGTAACCCGTTTGGGTATCTAATTGGGCCCGGTACTAGGCCGGGGTTGGGACATGCTTACTGGGCTTGAATTTAAGAGGTCAAAACGTGAATAGCGGTGGCAATGCAAGTCCAACGGGTTCATGTGCGTGCATGGGTCCGGGCTGGTGGGTAAGATGTTGTTGCATCATGTGGGTATGGTCGTGCATTTTTATGTTGGTATCGGGGTTGCCACTTTGGGGAGTGATACACCCCATTATGGGGCCAGCACGGGTGCCTATGGGGTTTAGGGAGCCGATAGATGGGTAGGGTAAGGGTACTTTAGCGGTGGTAGGAGCAAGCCGGTACCTACGATAGTAGCTAGGTACAAGTACCTACCAAGTTTGTCATGTGGGTACAGTTAGTGGGAAGGGATCAACCTTTAGTAAATGGAGACTAGTAGATGTGCGGTGTAATTAAGTAATATGGTGTAACTTAGCAAAAGTGTGGTGTAACGAAATACATGTTGGTTGAGTTGGATAGTCCTTTGGGTGCTAGTCTGATGTTGACTTCGGTCTTCGGGGTTAGTACTTGGAGGGTTGTTCGCTTAGCCAAGGTGTAGGATTGTCTTAGTACTTAGGGACGAAATCATCTTGTCTATCCTTTTTATCTACCTTATCTATGTTACAGTCATATAATGATGCCTATTTATGTCTTGATCATTTACCTTACCTATTATTTGTTAAAATTACTGGACTCGCCAGACTTTATGTCTGACCCATTTGTTTCCACCTCTTTTCTATCCTCCCCCCTCCTGGTCCGCAAGGAAGGAATACTACAGCTTAGTGCCGATTTCTTTCAGATGCTTGAAGTGAGTATATGTATCGCTTTGGACTGTCTCATCTTTATGGCTTTGCTTATACTCAGTGAGGATTTATGCATTTATGTTATTTAAGTATTTGCTTCTTTATATACTATGAAATTTTTGGAAAAGACTTTTGATCCTGTTGTAATGGTTTTGGAAACTACTTATGTAAGCTCGTTTTGAGTTATGATGCTATGACATAAGTTTTAACTTCCGCTGTGTTGTTTTATTTATTCTTGTAATTTATCTGTTCTATACAACAATAACACTTCATGGACATTGATGCATTCCCTTTGTGAGTGACATTAATGGACATGGGGTGTTACACGTGGTATCAGAGCTATGGTTACAAGAACAGATAAAAAGTTTTGAAAAGTGTTTTCAAAAGTATTATTTTCCTAGAAAGTATTTTCAAAAACTTGTTTTAAAGAAGCTATTTTTAAGGAAAGTTTACTTTAAAAAGCATAATCCCCGCAAGCCATACATCTCTCTTTCGCTTCCCTTGTTTTGAAACTCTTTCTTTTTCTTTTCAGCATGTCTGGATCATCTGAGATACCAGAGGGTATTCATGTACCCAGTTGGTTTCGTCAATATCTCGAGGCTAGGGCCGTTATCGCGGGTCCGGCCAACGTTCCTCCTCCTCCTCCCCCAGCTCCAGTCATTCCTCCTCATGGAGATGCTTTCTCCAAGATATGTAAAGACTTTCGTTCAACGGGTGGAAAACCTTTTAGTGGGTCTGAAACGTTCGTTGAAGCTAGAAATTGGTTGAAAGAAGTTGAGGACCTGTTTGGCATTTTCGATTTGGACGATTGTAAGAAGGTCCAATTGGCTGCTTGGCTGATGAAGGATGAGGCTTCGTTTTGGTGGGAGGGTACTAATGGAGAGCATGCTATAGAGACGTGGGCAGATTTTAGGGGAAGGTTTGAGTTGAAATTCCTTTCTCGAGCTGAGGAGAGTATGTACATGGAGAGGTTCTTGAAATTGAAGTAGAAAAACTTGACTGTTAAGGAGTATGTGACCAAATTTAATAAGTTGGCGAGATTTGGGATAGAGTTGGTGAATACACCCCCACAAGAAGGCCTAGAGGTTTGCAAAGGGCCTGAATGAACCGCTTCATGGTTTGGCTATGTCCTACATTCCAATGGGGGCTATGTATGAAAAGCTTGTTGATATGGCGTATATGCATGAAGAGGAAAAAGGCGCAAATTCTTCTAAGTCGCAAGATAAGAAGGAGGATCCAAAGAAAGCCCGACAGCAAAAGAAAGGTGGTAAAGAAAAGAGGAAGTGTCACAACTGTGGGATACCCCGCCATCTGAAGAAAGACTGTAGGAAGAAGAAGAAGTTCGCTTGTTATCATTGTGGTGATGCGGGTAATGCTGTGAAGGACTGTCCTAAGAAGCAAGGGAAGAGGGCAGGTTCTACTTCGGGAGGGAAAATTCACGCTCTCATGGCTCCGGGACAGGAAGAAGGTAGAAAAATTCTAACGAAAGTTTGATTTTCTTATTTGATCATCCTGTCCGTACTTTATTCGATTCTGGCGCATCACATTCGTTTATCTCTACATCATTTGTTGAAACACTGCACTTAAATACGAGTCTCGTTGTGGATCCCGTTGTAGTCTCAAATCCTATTGGTGGGTCGTCTCATTTATCCATGGTTTGTAGGGATTTGAGATTGTCTATCTTAGGCGTTGGTTTTGAATGTAATGCTTTTGTGCTTGGTTTCATGGGCTATGGGTTGATTCTAGGGATGGATTGGCTAGCCAAATATGGTACCATCCTAGATTGTGAACGAAGGGTAGTAAAATTGTTGACTCGTAGTGGAAAGACCCTTGATATTTCTTGTGACCCTAGAGGATCGGTGATGCTTAATTATCTTGAGTCACTTGACGCATCCAATGACGATTTACATTCTGTTCGTATAGTCCGTGAATATTTTGATGTCTTCGATGAGGTGAGGTGTCTACCCCCAAAACGTGAGATAAACTTTCGTATTTATCTTGTAGACAATGCAAAACCAGTATCTCTGCCAGTACGCCACATGGCTCCTCGTGAGAGGAGGGAACTCAATAAGCAAGTAGGGGAGTTGCTTGAGAAGGGGTTCATACGACGTAGTATATCGGAGTGGGGTGCTCTAGTAGAATTTGCCACAAAGGAAGATGGGTCCATTAGACTTTGTGTGGACTATAGAGAACTTAATAAGCTTAATAAGAAGAATAGGCACCCACTACCGAGGATTGACGATCTTTTCAATCAGTTAGTTGGCCCCTCAGTGTTTTCGCAGTTGGACTTAGCCACTGGCTTCCATCAGTTGAGAGTGGCTGAGGATAGCATAGACAAGACTGCCTTTAGGACTCCAGACGATTTCTGTGAGTGGCTTGTGATGCCCTTCGGTTTGACAAACGCCCCCGCATACTTTGTTGACTTGATGAGTTGGGTGTTTAGGGAGTACCTTAATAAATTCTTGGTGGCCTTTGTGGATGACATCTTGATCTTTTCTAATAGCGAGGAAGAGCATGCCCTACATCTTAGGGAAGCGTTGGAGACCCTTCGAGCGCATAACCTTAAAGCTAAATTCTCTAAATGTCACTTTTGGAGGAAGGATGTGCGATTCTTAGGGCACGTGGTTTCCAAAGAAGGGATAGTTGTGGATCCCATGAAGGTGGTGGCCATCCAAGATTGGAAGGTCCCTAAAAATGCTACCGAGGTGAGGAGTTTCTTGGGGTTGGCTGGCTACTATAGGAAGATCAAGGCTTCACAAAGATATCAGCCCCATTGACACGCTTGACGAAGAAGAACCTAGTTTTCACGTGGGACGTAGATTGTGATGATCCAACATTTAAAGAGGGCTTTGACCATAACCCCAGTCTTAGTGTTGTCAGATGGGAGTAAGCCATTTACTGTTTATACAGATGCTTGTGGGACAGGACTAGGCGCAGTCTTAATGCAAGAGGGGAGGGTAATAGCCTATGGAGGAAGGCAGTTGAGAGTACATGAGAGAAATTACCCTACACATGACCTAGAGTTGGCCGCTATTGTTTTCGCGCTTAAGTCTTGGCGCCATTATCTTCTTGGCGAGAATTTGAATTATTCACAGACCACAAATCGCTGAAATACTTGTTCTCTCATAAGGACTTGAACTTAAGGCAACAACGGTGGATGGAATTCTTAGCGTCCTACGATTTCGAGATAGCATATACCCCTGGCAAGGGTAATGTGGTGGCATACGCCTTTAGTAGGAAAAGGTTGTCCTTGAGTCCAATGTTTGTTGAGCGGCAAAGCTTAGAGTTCATCTCTACGTTTGACTTTAGACCTTCAATTGACTTCGTACCCGGTTTGCTAGCATCCTTAGAGGTCAGACCTACGCTTTTGGGACGGATTGGTGAGACACGGCGAGATGACCCACAGTTGGTTGAGTTAGTAGAGAAGCTCATAAGGGGGGAGTCATCGAGCCATCTTAGTAGGTATACCCTAGATGATAAGGGTTGGTTACGTAGGGACGGTAGACTGTGTGTACCACGAGACGAGACTTGAGGAAGACCATTCTTGATGATGCACATCGTTCGAAGATGACCATTCATCCCGGCGGGGACAAGATGTACATGGACATGAGACGAGTTTACTTTTGGGCCGATACGAAAAGGGATGTGGCCGAGTTTGTCGCTAGATGCTTGGTGTGCCAACATGTAAAAGCAGAGCAAAAGAAGCCCGATGGGTTGGTTCACCCATTGGAGGTCCGCAATGGAAGTGGGAAAGTGTCTCGATGGACTTTGTTGATGGGTTACCAAGATCAAGGAAGGGTAATACGGGGATTTGGTTCGTGGTAGACAGACTTACTAAGGAGAGGATTGGACAGATGGCGTATAGAGTGGAGTTGCCCGAGAGACTTAGTGGTGTACACGACGTATTCCATGTATCACATTTAAGGAAGTGCTTACATGAGACCGCGGAAGTGGTAGAGCCGTGCTTGCTTAGAGAGGTGGAGATAGAGCGTGATGCGACGAGCTCCTACATGCATTCTTGGGTCGGAGATTAAGAAGTTGAGGAATCGAGAAGTCAAGCTAGTCAAAGTGCAATGGGGAGATGATGAGAGCGACGCTACTTGGGAGACGGAAGAGAAGATGCATTCATTGTACCCTTTTCTTTTCGACGGTATGTCTTTTAATTTCTCCTTTATAGCTTAGCTTGTACTTGTTCTATCTTTAATATGTCATCTCGCTAGTATCTTTGACCTTTAGATAGGGTAGTCCTATTGTTGAAACATGTGATTGAGACATGTTATGTATGGTGGATGCATGTGGATGCAAGTGTTTGCTAGTGGTTGCTCGTTGATGCATATACACACACTTTAGGCACTAGATCGGCTCAGTCACTTTCATATTGCATATTGTATATAAATGGATGTATTTAGTAAAATGAATGTACATTGAATGTGTGTATCATATGGATGTTGCATTTGAATGAATGGTTGTGCACAATGTAGTAATGATATGTATAGGGTTCTTTGCATACATGATGGATACATGGCACTATCATTATTTGCATTAAGGAGGTCGACTGAATCAGTGGACCGCCTGATTTTGCATTAGTATACGAACATATGCACACACTATGCATATGTACATGAGAAGCATTAGAAATTTATAAGGACAATGGTTGCTTGTGGTTGATGGTTGAGTCGATGGATGGTAGGATACGTTCTTCTTGACTTAGAGATTTCGAGGACGAAATCCTTTAAGTAGGGGAGAATGTAACACCCCGAATTTTGAATGATTGAATTAACTAAATTTTAGAACACTTAATTTTTAAAAGAGGAATGAAGGTAAACGGGTTGCACCATTGTGTTCATCTTGGAATTTTGCATGTAATAGAGTCCAAGTTTTCGAAAAACGGAGTCCGGACGAAGGAGATATGGCTCTCGGAAGACAAGAGAATATATATATATTTGAGCAGGCCGACAAGGGAGGTCAACCTCCTAAGGGGGGAGGTCGACCATAGTCTCGACCTGGGTACTCCCAGGTCGACCTAGGGGTCGACCTCCCCCTTGGGGTTTTGAACCTGGTTTGGCCAGGTTGCTGGATGGTGCGATTCTTTGGGCTGGGACGATTTTTGATGGTCCAGATCAGTTCTAGGGTTAATCCTAAGGCCTAAATAACTTCCTACACCTATATATACACCCTAAGACCTAACCCTAATTCATAAATAATTTCTAAGACACCATTATGCTGTCAAACTCTCTCTCTTAAACCCTAGCCGCTGCCTCTAAATCAAATCTCAAGTGTTCAACTTCAACTCAAATTAAAGATTAGAGCTTCTACAACAATTCCAGAAGATAAATCAGCAACACCGCAACGTTTCTACACCAATTTCAGTGCATAATTCTATTCTTTAACCACGAAAGGTGATTACGGTGATTTTCACAATATAATGGGATTAAAAGTAACATGATGAAGTTGTAAAAAGGATTCATGTGTATGTATATAATTTAAATCTCATCCAAGTTTTCACCTTTTGATCCATGACATCATATGCCTATGTTTCCATGTAAAGTTCATACCTTTTATTAGTTTGTTCATGTTGAATCTTTTATTATGCCTCTATGCCAGTATATATGTCTCTTTATTTCATGGTGATGTTTTATTCCAATTTTCTATGAATTGGTTCTCTCTTCTTACCCCTATTCCTTTTATTTGTGGATCTAGGCTACCTTCGAGCCTATATTAAAAATACGCGCAAATGCAAATATGTGGGAACGATGGGGAATATTGGGAATATGGGAAATTTTGGAAAATTGGATAATTTTGGATATTATTGGATAATATGTGAAATTGGCATATTTAGGTATGAATTACATGGAATTGATGAAATTGCCTATAATTGTAAACTTGTAGTTGAGGCTAATTAATATGTAATTAGTGAAAAATTGGAATAGGCAATATTATAAACATGATTATATGTTTAATTGGATATACATGACATGAAAATTGGGTATGGGTGAAATACGATTATTAATAAACCTTTGACACAAGGTTAGGGGCAATTGTGGCGTAAGACTGCCCGGAACCGCCCGGCAAATCCAGCTGCCACAACTAGACGTCTAATGTTAGAGGTCAAAGGAATGAACTGTAGGCGTCTCGGTTAATGACACGAGGTTAGACCCGGTTTGTGGCGTAAGACTGCCTGGAACCGCCCGGCAAATCCAGCGGCCACAAAGTGTTCGGTCTAATGTGGGAGGTCATGCACCGTTCGTCATAAGGAATGAATTAAGGAATACTAACCATAATAAGAAATGGGTATAGTTAAAGGGTTAAGTGGGGTGACATGTAAATTATGACATGTAAATATGGACTTAACCGGAATAAGATAAGGCATGTAAATTATGACATGTAAGTATGGACTTAACCGTAGCATGTGTAAGACATGGACATTTAAATTAAAATGGTTAAGTGGAAGGAAAACCTAGTGGGGGCCAAGCATAGGTGGGAGGCTTGTGTCGGATGGGGACCCGTTTCAACCAGTAACCCGTTTGGGTATCTAATTGGGCCCGGTACTAGGCCGGGGTTGGGACACGCTTACTAGGCTTGAATGTAAGAGGTCAAAACGTGAATAGCGGTGGCAACGCAAGTCTTTATGTGCGTGCATGGGTCCGGGTTGGTAGGTAAGACGTTGTTGCATCGTGTTGGTATGGCCGTGCATTTTTATGTTGGTATTGGGGTTGCCACTTTGGGGAGTGATACACCCCACTGTGGAGCCAGCACGGTGCCTATGTGGTTTAGGGAGCCGATCGAATGGGTAGGGTAAGGGTACTTTAGCGGTGGTAGGAGTAAGCCGGCACCTACGATAGCAGCTAGGTACAAGTAACTACCAAGTTTTTCATGTGGGTATAGTTAGTGGGAAGGGATCAACCTTTAGTAAATGGGGACTAGTAGATGTGCGGTGTAATTAAGTAATATGGTGTAACTTAGCAAAAGTGCGGTGTAACGAAATACATGTTGGTTGAGTTGGATAGTCCTTTGGGTGCTAGTCTGATGTTGACTTCGGTCTTCGGGATTAGTACTTGGAGGGTTGTTCGCTTAGCCAAGGTGTAGGATTATCTTAGTACTTAGGGACGAAATCATCTTGTCCATCCTTTTTATCTACCTTATCTATGTTACAGCCATATCATGATGCCTATTTATGTCTTGATCATTTACGTTACCTATTATTTGTTAAAATTACTGGACTCACCAGACTTTATGTCTGACCCGTTTGTTTCCACCTCTTTTCTTTTCTTCCCCCCTCCCCCCCCCCAAGTCCGCAAGGAAGGAATACTACAGCTTAGTGTCGATTTCTTTCAGTTGCTTGAAGAGAGTAGATGTATCGCTTTGGACTCTCTCATCTTTATGGCTTTGCTTATGCTCAGTGGGGATTTATGCATTTATGTTATTTAAGTATTTGCTTCTTTATGTACTTTGAAGTTTTTGGAAAAGACTATTGATTGTAACAACCCGAAAAATCTGAACCAGTTTGAAAATTTTAATTTGGCTATTTTAGTGAATTTAAAATATTTTAAATAATAACGACGAAAAGTAAGTTTTGAATCGATGTTTGAAAATAAATATAATTAATTTTAATTATAAACAAGGCCTGAAATGGCGCGGTAGTTTCAAAATTTGAATTCAAATTTTGACTGACTGTACCGGATGCAAAACAAAATGGATTTTAGTGAAACCAAAAATATTTAAATCTGTTAGTGAATATCTTTCTAACGAATCTGAAAAATCGAAGTTTCATAGCGGGAAGCAAAAGTTATGGCTAAATGAATTTTCAGAAAGGTCGCTATAGAGTTTATATAGCCCGTGAAAATGGCCATTTTGCAGACGACCTCAAAATTCGACGAAACCACTTTTGTTGGATCCGGGATGTCAAATATATCTAGGTTTCAAATTTCATTATTTTTGAAGCTAGTACGTGAGCGTGGGAAAGGAAAATATGTTTGGTCGATTTCTATTAAATTGGATCGACCAGAAAAGGGCCATTTTTCAAACGGTCTCAGAATTCGACGAAACTAATTTTGTTGGGACTGTATCGTCAAAACATAGCTAGATTTATTTTTCTGGAATTTTTAGAATCAATATATGGCCCTGGAAAATTGAAATGTATGTTCAAATTAAATATTGAATGTTTTATATTTTAATTTGAAGGAAAACTGACTGAAATAGTCGAATGGGCCTAGGAAACATATCCCATTGTATTCGAAATGGGGGTATTTAGCTAGGGAAGATAGTCGTTGTCTTTGGATTAGAGTTCGTATGAGATAAGGGGTATTTTTGGATTTAAAAATTTATAAATATTAAAAAAATATCATTGGGCCACATCATTTCTCTCTCCCCAATTTATCTTTAGATCGACGACGAAAAGTGCTTCCCCCCTTCCCATCCATTTTCCGGCCAAACCGCTGCGATTCAGACCTCGACCCAGTTGAGCTTTTTGTAGCCCTCTCCTTCCTCTTCAAATCCGACCTAGCCTCGCCCTCCCTCTCCTCGTCATCGTCAAGAACAGAGCTCCCGAAGTGGACGACTTCACGCCACCGCAGGGATCGCCAGAGGCGATCGGATCTGACGCCTCACCCACGCGCGGAGGCGCCTCTCGACGCTCTTTAACGTGGCGCCGACAGATTGGCGCGATACTTCACGGATTTGCCGCAAATTGGAAACCTAGTTTCGAACCTTTCTGCTGAGGTACAGCTAAATATAATTTCAACTAATTATAGCACTTTAAAGCGCTACGGTTTTTGATTTCACTGTAAAAATCATATCTTTTTCGTTTCTTGACGAAATTCAGTGAAACAAGAGATAGTGGACTCGTGCGGACGTCTTCTAGATTCTAGAAGAGACTGGATATTTTTCTGAACCTTCTGCTATTTTTGGTGGAGTAGAACCCAATGTGAGATTTCTGAATTATAAACGATATGGAAAACGACGATGAATAAATTATATAGTCGATATATGAGTTATATAAGCATAGTACACCTCATGTGTAAGCATTGTATAAGTTGTACGTTCGATGTATAAGTTATATATGCATTGTAAAATTTATATATGTGTTGAAATAGAAGTGAAATATACTTATATATATATATATACGCCCCTCGTCCACAAACCATGGACGATATTTATTGGTTGTGATTGGTGTGAAAATTGGTTGATAGCAAATGGTTGATTAGAATTGTTTGTGGTTGAAATTGATTGATTGTGGTTGGAAAATACCCGTTTGTGGTTGAGAATTATTTGGTTGAAACCACATAGGATTAGTTTGTGGAAAAGAAAATAAACATGCCGCCTGCGTGCGAACTAGATGCATGAAAACCCCATTGTCAAAAGCTGCGAGGCTTTAAGGTAGAGCGAGGAGTCGTACTAGGGACAGTCCCGGTTTTAACTATCCTGCCGTTATGCTACCGAAATTTTCAATAATATTCATGTGTTAGAATTATTTTCATGTGTTGAAATTATATTCGTGTGTTGAATAGAAATTCATGTGTTGAATATAAATTCATGTGTTGAATAGAAATTCATGTGTTGAACGACATTCATGTTTTGAAATAAATTGTTTTATAATAAAAATCATATTTTTATCATCTATATGAACTATGTAAAATAGTCGTGTTTTGAAATAAATTGTTTATAATAAAAATCATATTTTTATCAACTATATGAACTATATAAAATAGTCGTGTTTTGAAATAAATTGTTTTATAATAAAAATCATATTTTTATCATCTATATGAACTATGTAAAATAGTCATGTTTTGGAATAAATCGTTTTACAATAAAATTCACATTTTTATTATATACATGAACTGTTAAAAATAGTGAAGTGTTGAAATAAATGTTTGTTGGATAAAAATATCATTTTTATCAAATTTATGAAAAGAATATCGTTTTGAAATCAAAGAATAGATTATATTTATATATATATATAATTAAAATAAATCGAATAACGAAGCTGCAGTTCGTGTTTTGAAACCGTGATTTCAAACGATTAGTGCGGGAGATCCGACCATCGGATTTTCCAGAAACCGAAACCGTTGGGTTCGCTTTGGAAATATCTTTCCAACGACACCAACTTTGTGAAGATCCAACGGTTGGATTGTTTGGAATGTTTAATTCAAATCTGAAGAAAAACAGCGCCAGAATCGATTATATATATATATATAATTGATTAAATTAAATCGAATAACGACGCTGCAGTTCGTATTTTGAAATTGAAACTTCAAACGAGTGTACCGGGAGATCCGACCGTCGGATTTTCCCAAAACTGAAACCGTTGGATTCGTTTTGAAAAGATCTTTCTAATGATGTAAAATTTGTTAAGATCCAACGGTTAAATTTTCAGATATGTGTAAATCAAATCTGAAGAAAAACAGCGCCACGGCCGCGTTATGTCCCGAAGTGTCGTTTGAATGAAATGGCTATTTTTAAATAAATAAAAATAGCGATAAATCGTTATAAAATATTATAAACGATATGGAATGGAAATAAACTAAATTTACCTGGTTTATTGAATATTTGATGGTTGAATGTGAAATTTATAAACTAACTGGAGGTTAGCTAAGTCGGATGGTTTCCTGGGTTTTGATCTGATGTTGGTTTTGGCCTTCGGGGTTAATATTTGGGAAATTGTTCTCTTACTAATTTACGGTTAGTGACTAATGAATTGGAATAAGGCGTATGTTGTGTTTGTGTAGCACTTGTTAATTATATATGCGAGTTGCTCAGAAAGACCGGGTTTATCCCGTTCTGAATAACTGAATCGACGATAAGAAGTTGACGATGAAGACGGTGGTTGAAGACCGGAGACCTTCACCTCGGTTGGATGATAACTGATGTCCTGATTGGGAGGCATCCCGAAATATGGATAATGAGTAGTGATCGTCCAGACGTACGAGGAGATCGATGGGTATGCGAGGTATATAGTGCCTCCGGTTTCGTTCAGACCCAGAACGGACTTGTAAATGGACTGTGTGTCTGACATTGGAATTCATTCTGTGTGATTGATAGCCATCAGTTACATAGTGTGAATTGTCTGTGTGGCATGCTAAGATGCAGTGATCAAGGCTTCTGTTGAAAAGCAAGGTCTTGTGGTTGATGATCAAAGCACAGCCTGTGTGGCATAGCTTTGTGTATAACGTGAATTCGCGAGCCTCACACCCCGGTATGAACCAGAAACGGGAGAGGACATCAGGGAGGGCCTGCGTTCCTTTCTATCTAGAGGTAGTGTCAGTGCGTAAACTGGCTGACATATATATTATTTTCACCTGTGTGGTTGTTGCTGTTGCGAGGCGCCTCGAATATATCGGTGACTATGTGAAGCCGATGGAGTCATTCGTTGGCTCATTTACGCCCCCAAAGGGCAGGGGAACATAGTGTCAGGCATAATAATCCACATCGGTGGACCGACCCTGACTATCCAAGGGGCAGTTGCGGTTGTTCCTGAGGGGCGGGCTAGAGCATCTCGAAGTCGGTAAGGACTATCTTTTTCCTTGGTTCATGGCGAAAATCCAATTTCCAAATACGACATCGTGCGGTTTTGATTGCAAACCTATATGTGGCGACATGATATATGGTACCCATGCCGTCTATGATTGATATTTATGATTGTTTATAAAATTAGAAACTAACTGGAAACGAGCTAAGATGGGTGGTTTCCTGGGTATTGGTCTGATGTTGGTTTCGGCCTTCGGGGTTAATACATAGGGAATTGTTCTCTTACTAATTTACAGTTGGTGTTTGATTAAGAATTGAACGATAAAGTTTACATTTTAAGTGATTTTACTTTACACTTATTAAGCATATCTTGGTCGATATAAGGTAAAACTCTATCCTCCGGTTTGTGTTGCATTGTTTGATGGGACTTGAGTCTTATATCGGCTTCATTTTTATAAAAAGCATTGTGATGTTTAAAAGATTTACTTGTTTTAAGCACTAGCAATCCAATGGAGTAAACCCGTTCCACAAAAGTGGCGTGGTCCTGCGATTAGCCATATTATAAAATGTGTTGAGTAGATTTCTCATACCAGTCCCATGACTGACTCGTAGTTTGTTTCACTTGCAAACTCGGGTGCCCCCTTTTTCTACATGGGCAGCCTTGTATCCAGGTTTTAGCAGGCTCTTCTGGATAGCTAGAGTTGAAGATGGATTCTGTCATTTATCTCTTTTTATGCCGTTCAGCTCCTATTGTACATATTATGTTTGTTTTCCGCTGTAGACATTTATGTATAGCTAAACTATATTTTGTACCAAGTATGATCCTATATACTGTGTAACTCTGATGATTACGTTTATCCAGTGTATTCTATTGTTCATTATTTGGTGTATTTATTTATTTCTGTTCGCTATTATCTGTTTATGTGTTATATTCCAAAGATTACCCTTGCCACCATCGTACGGGGTTTTGGGGTCATCACAACGTGGTATCAGAGCTTTAGTTAAGCTTAGTTCTGGAATATAACATATTAACGAACTCGTCAGAGATAGAACCAGTAGTGTTCTAGGGCGGATAACTCAATACAGATAGGATTAGTAATATCCTAGTATGAGTATAGCAGAATTAGAATAACTCGTTAGAAATGGGGTCAGAAGTGCCCCAGAACGAGTTGAGAGTTATATGTTTATAAATAATGTATTTGCGATTATATATATAGTCTGGTTTTAGAAATATGATTTTTGAATATATAAAAGATAATTTGAAAAGTAAAAGAGTATATGAATTGATTAGTATATTTTTGAAAAGTAAAAAACAAATTGATTGTTGTTTGTGTTGTGTGATAGTGGATTTGATTAATTAAATTATCAGAATGATAGTTAATTTAATCAATAAGAGAATTAAGGGTAGAATTTATTCGATTAAATCACACATTGAACTGAGTTAAAAATAGATAGAAATATATACATGTGCATTATATATGTTTCAGCAGGTAAATGGATTAGCTGTTGAGTAAAGAAATTATTTGCGTGCCTGACAAATAGGTAAACCTTAATGAGTTGGTTGCGCGATTTTATTATTATATCAACTCCTATGAATGCCATTGGATGCGGAGTGCTGGTTGTTCTCTGTGTAATAATAAACGTCGCCATAGGCTAGTAACAATTAATTTTGAACTACATTACATGGCATACTTCTTGGAGATAGGCATACTTCATCATATACCACATAAGCATTTGCAGCTTGTGTGATGAGGTTGAAGATTTACCATACGAGTGTGAGGCTTGTATGGCGATGACTATATATTACAGGTTGAACTGATGACTGATATGGACCATATAAAATGTAACGGTAAATTGCCAGATTAATAAAAAAACCCACACGGGTCGGGAGATGACAATAAACACGTCTCTCTGGTCATTAAGGCACAAAAACCATTTATAGGGTGATGAGAATTTATTCTCTGGAGTTATGATCTATACACACTCCCCTGTGGACACCGGAATATCACTATAAATATGTCCATGCTTATTAGGATTTATTGGGTACCTAATACGGCCCAATAAATTTCCAAACCCCTCCCCGTACAAAGGAGGTTATGGCGAAATTTTTCGAAAATTTAAGGTGTTAGCCAAATTTTTGAAGAATTAGAAAATTCTCAGAAACTGAAAAGTTGGAGAATGGGAGCCAGATTGAAAGTAGAGTTGATTAATCAAACCACTTTCGACTTCGTTCCTTTTCGGGGACGAAAAGTTTAAAGTGGAGGAGATTGTAATAACCCGGAAAATCTGAACCACTTTGAAAATTTTAATTTGTCTATTTTAATGAATTTATAATATTTAAAATAAATATTATAAATAATAACGATGAAAACTAAGTTTGAATCGATGTTTGAAAATAAATATAATTAATTTTAATTATAAACAAGGCCTGAAATGGCGCGGTAGTTTCAAAATTTGAATTCAAACTTTGACTGACTGTACCGAGTGCAAAACAAAATGGATTTTAGTGAAACCAAAAATATTTAAATCTGTTAGTGAATATCTTTCTAACGAATCTGAAAAATCGAAGTTTCATAGCGGGAATCAAAAGTTATGGCTAAATGAATTTTCAGAAAGGTCGTTATAGAGTTTATATAGCCTGTGAAAATGGCCATTTTGCAAACCACCTCAGAATTCGACGAAACCACTTTTGTTGGATCCAGGATGTCAAAGTATTGCTAGGTTTCAAATTTCATAATTTTTGAAGCTAGTATGTGAGCGTGACAAAGGAAAATGTGTTTGGTCGATTTCTATTAAATTGGATTGACCAAAAAAGGGCCATCTTTCAAACGGTCTCAGAATTCGACGAAACTAGTTTTGTTGGGACCGTATCGTTAAAATATAGCTAGATTTATTTTTCTGGAATTTTTAGAATCAATATGTGGCCCTGGCAAATTGAAATGTACGTTCAAATTAAATATTGAATGTTTTATATTTTAATTTGGAGGAAAACTGACTGAAATAGTCGAATGGGCCTTCGAAACATATCCCATTGTGTTTGGAATGGGGGTATTTACCTAGGGACGACAGTCGTTGGGCTTGGATTGGAGTTCGTATGAGATAAGAGGTATTTTTGGATTTTTAAAATTTGTAAATATAAAAAAATATCATTGGGCCACATCATTTCTCTCTCCCCGATTTATCTTCAGATCGACAACAAAAAATGCTTCCCCCCTTCCCATCCATTTTCCAGCCAAACCACTGCGATTTAGACCTCGACCCAGTTGAGCATTTTGTAGCCCTCTCCATGCTCTTCAAATCCGACCTTGCCTCGCCCTCCCTCTCCTCGTCATCGTCGAGAACGGAGCTCCCGAAATGGACGACTTCACGCCGCCGCAGGGTTCGCCAAAGGCGATCGAATCTGGCGCCTCACCCACGAGCGGAGGCGCCTCTTGACGCTCTTTCATGTGGCGCCGACTGATTGGTGCGATTTGCCGCAAATTGGAAATCTAGTTTCGAACCTTTCAGCTGAGGTACGGCCAAATATAATTTCAACTGATTATAGCACTTTAAAGCGCTACGGTTTTTGATTTCACTGTAAAAATCATATCTTTTTCGTTTCTTGATGAAATTCAGTGAAACAAGAGACAGTGGACTCGTGCGGACGTCTTCTACATTCTAGAAGAGACCGGATATTTTTCTGAGCCTTCTGCTATTTTTGGTGGAGTTGAACCCAATGTGAGATTTCTAAATTATAAATGATATGGAAAACGACGATCTATAAATTATATAGTCGATGTATGAGTTATATAAGCGTTGTACACCTCATGTATAAGCGTTGTATAAGTTGTTCGTTCGATGTATAAGTTATATATGCATTGTAAAAATTATATATGTGTTGAAATAGAAGTGAATTATACTTATATATATATATACGCCCCTTGTCCACAAACCATGGATGCTATTTATTGGTTTTGATTGGTGTGAAAATTGGTTGTTGATGGCGAATGGTTGATTAGAATTGTTTGTGGTTGAAATAGATTGATTGTGGCTGAAAAATACCCGTTTGTGGTTGAGAATTATTTAGTTGAAACCACATAGGATTAGTTTGTGGAAAAGAAAATAAATATGCCGCTTGCGGGTGAACTAGATGCATGAAATCCCCATTGTCAAAAGCTGCAAGGCTTTAAGGTAGAGCGAGGAGCCGTACTAGGGACGGTCCCGGTTTTAACTACCTTGCCGTTATGCTGCCGAAATTTTCAGTAATATTCATGTGTTAGAATTATTTTCATGTGTTGAAACTAAATTCGTGTGTTGAATAGAAATTCATGTGTTGAATAGAAATTCATGTGTTGAACGACATTCATGTTTTGAAATAAATTGTTTTATAATAAAAATCATATTTTATCATCTATATGAACTATGTAAAATAGTCATGTTTTGAAATAAATTGTTTTATAATAAAAATCATATTTTTACCATCTATATGAACTATATAAAATATTCGTGTTTTGAAATAAATTGTTTTATAATAAAAATCATATTTTTATCATCTATATGAACTATGTAAAATAGTCGTGTTTTGAAATAAATCGTTTTATAATAAAAATCACATTTTGATTATATACATGAATTGTTAAAAATAGTGAAGTGTTGAAATAAATGTCTATTGGATAAAAATATCATTTTTATCAAATGTATGAAAAAAATCGTTTTGAAATCGAAGAATAGATTATATATATATATATATATAAATATAATTAAAATAAATCGAATAACGAAGCTGAAGTTCGTGTTTTGAAACCGTGATTTCAAACGGTTTGTGCGGGAGATCCGACCATCAGATTTTCCCGAAACCGAAACCGTTGGGTTCGCTTTGGAAATATCTTTCCAACGACACCAACTTTGTGAAGATCCAACGGTTGGATTGTCTGTAATGTTTAATTCAAATCTGAAGAAAAATAGCACCAGAATCGATTATATTTATATTTATATATATATAATTAAATTAAATCGAATAACGACGCTGTAGTTCGTATTTTGAAATCGAAACTTCAAACGAGTGTACCGGGAGATCTGACCGTCGGATTTTCCCAAAACTGAAACTGTTGGATTCGTTTTGAAAAGATATTTCTAATGATATAAAATTTGTGAAGATCCAACGGATAGATTTTCTGATACGTGTAAATCAAATCTGAAGAAAAACAGCGCCACGGTCGCGTTATGGCCCAAAGCGTCGTTTGAATGAAATGGCTATTTTTAAATAAATAAAAATAGCGATAAATCATTATAAAATATTATAAACGATATGGAATGGAAATAAACCGAATTTACCCGGTTTATTGAATATTTGATGGTTGAATGTGAAATTTATAAACTAACTAGAGGTTGGCTAAGTCGGATGGTTTCCTGGGTTTTGATCTGATGTTGGTTTCGGCCTTCGGGGTTAATATTTGGGAAATCGTTCTCTTACTAATTTACGGTTAGTGACTAATGAATTGGAATAAGGCATATGTTGTGTTTGTGTAGCACTTGTTAATTATATACGCAAGTTGCTCAGAAAGACCGGGTTTATCCCATTCTGAATAACTGAATCGATGATAAGAAGTCGTTGATGAACACGGTGGTTGAAGACCAGAGACCTTCACCTCGGTTGGATGATAACTGATGTCCTGATTGGGAGGCATCCCGAAATATGGATAATGAGTTGTGATCGTCTAGACGTACGTGGAGATTGATGGGTATGCGAGGTATATAGTGTCTCCGCTTTCGTTCAAACCCAGAACGGACTTGTAAATGGACTGTATGTCTGACATTGGAATTCATTCTGTGTGATTGATAGCCATCAGTTACACGGTGTGAATTGTCTGTGTGGCATGCTAAGATGCAGTGATCAAGGCTTCTGTTGAAAAGCAAGGTCTTGTGATTGATGATCAAAGCACCGCCTGTGTGGCATAGCTTTGTGTATAACGTGAATTCGCGAGCCTCACACCCCGGTATGAACCAGAAACGGGAGAGGACATCAGGGAGGGTCTGCGTTCCTTTCTAGCTAGAGGTGATGTCCGTGCTAAAACTGGCTGACATATATATTATTTTCACCTATGTGGTTGTTGTTGTTGCGAGGCGCCTCGAATATATCGGTGACTATGTGAAGCCGATGGAGTCATTCGTTGGCTCATTTACGCCCCAAAGGGCGGGGGAACGCAGTGTTCAGGCATAATAATCCACATCGGTGGACCGGCCCTGACGATCCAAGGGGCAGTTGCGGCTATTCCTGAGGGGCGGGCTTGAGCGTCTCGAAGTCGGTAAGGACTATCTTTTGCCTTGGTTCATGACGGAAATCCAATTTCCAAATACGACATCGTGCGGTTTTGATTGTAAACCTATATGTGGCGACATGATATATGGTACCCATGCCGTCTATGATTGATATTTATGATTGTTTATAAAATTAGAAACTAACTGGAAACGAGCTAAGATGAGTGGTTTCCTAGGTATTGGTATGATGTTGGTTTCGGCCTTCGGGGTTAATACTTAGGGAATTGTTCTCTTACTAATTTACAGTTGGAGTCTGATTAAGAATTGAACGATAAAGTTTACATTTTAAGTGATTTTACTTTACACGTATTAAGCATATCTTGGTCGATATAAGGTAAAACTCCATCCTCCGGTTTGCGTTGCATTGTGTGATGGGACTTGAGTCTTATATCGGCTTCATTTTTATAAAAAGCATTGCGATGTTTAAAAGATTTACTTGTTTTAAGCACTGACAATCCAATGGAGTAAACCCGTTCTGCGAAAGTGGCGTGGTCCTGCGATTAGCCATATTATAAAATGTGTTGAGTAGATTTCTCATACCAGTCCCATGACTGACTCGTAGTTTGTTTCACTTGCAAACTCGGGTGCCCCCTTTTTCTACACGGACATCCTTGTATTCAGGTTTTAGCAGGCTCTTTCTGGATAGCTGGAGCTGAAGATGGATTCAATCATTTATCTCTTTTTATGCTGTTCAGCTCCTATTGTACATATTTTGTTTGTTTTCCGCTGTAGACATTTATATATAGCTAAACTGTATTTGTACTAAGTATGATCCTATATACTGTGTAACTCTGATGATTACGTTTATCCAGTGTATTCTATTGTTCATTATTTGGTGTTTTTATTTATTTCTGTTCTGCTATTATCTGTTTATGTGTATATTCCAAAGATTACCCTTTCCACCGTCATACGGGGTTTTGGGGTCGTCACATTGATCCTGTTGTAATGGTTTTGGAAACTACTTATGTAAGCTCGTTTTGAGTTATGATGCTATGAAATAAGTTTTAACTCCCTCTGTGTTGTTTTATTTATTTATTCTTGTAATTTATCTGTTCTATACAACAATAACACTTCATGGACATTGATGCATTCCCTTTGTGAGTGACATTAATGGACATGGGGTGTTACAGTTAATGTACACACACGCTGCATGTATCCATACTACATATGTTGCTTCATGTATTCCAGTACTATATACATTGCATGGCAAATCCAAGAGAAGAGGCACAAGAAGAAGCATGGGGGCGCAAAGCTCGTCAAAAGCTGTAATTTATTAAAATAAATTTATGTGCAAATTCATTTTTTTCGCTGTGTAAATACTATAAAACTCTGATATTTTTTATAAAAATATTGCGTTACAGATATTATGTACTGTGATTCTATGTGAAATATCATTTTAAACCCTATAAGCCGATAACAGTTCGTCGTTTTGAACGTTCTGAGTTGGTTTAACTACCGACCTGGGGTGGTCAAATTGGCGGGCTGTTACAGTTGGTATCAGACCTATGGTTTTTCTGAAACTTGGCTTATTGGGTTTAAAACTCATTAGAGATAGGGTGGAAATACCCTAGAATGAGCGGAATCGATATAGAATCACTCTTGAGAGGAAGTGATTTGGGGTTTTGAAAAAAAAAATTAAACTTTGAATTTGACAAAACGAGATTTGAGCGATGTCCGATTTAAAGGGGTTGTTAAACAAGAACTGAATCAGTTTTGAAATTGGCTCGGATCGGTATTTGAAATAAAGTAAGAATACCAGTAATAATAAATAAATAATACAAACAACTAAAAGTAATTTAGTTATTTTTCTTGGATAGGTATATGGTTTGAATTGAGTACAATTTCCATTGAGATATTCTGTATGACAAGGATTTTGAGTAAATGGATTAGTAAGACCAAGCGGTATGGGACGTTTGGTAATACTTCTCCGGTTACTCTCTTGACTTCTCATATGGAATATTCTATTGTTTTGTGTTCTTCATTGTGAGATTTGCCTCATAAAATATACTTGTAATGTGTCGTATTTGAGTAATTACGGTTTGAAAGTAGACTTCAATGACTGAATTGAAGTATTTCCTAAGTTGACATGCTTTTATATCATCAGTATGACGATATTTTTTGTTCTATATCACAACTATTGTGATTTGATTTATTTGGTCATATTGTTTTATATATGATATTTCTTATGAGTATCATATTGATTTATATATGATACTCTGGATTGATTTATTTTATCATATTGTTTTTATATATGATAAATTGAATATTAGCTTTGTTTGTTTAATTCGAGTTGTGATTATTATTTTGTTTAGCATATTTTCAAAATATATTAAGTTTATAAAGTGTTTTGACGTTATAAACACTTTGAAATTCATGGCATACATATATTATAAAATAATATTCAAAAAATACTTTTGATTTTGGGATTGGGATAGATTGGACTCTGTTGTACCAATGGGCCAAAACTCCATCTTGGTCGACCTGATTTAGGTTCGCTACTTGAATCACAGTGGTTTTAAATTCCGCCCACCTACCACCAAAGGTCAAACAGTCTGCTACATTATGAAATTTTGTTGTTTTGATCGGGATTCCCGATCAGTGGGTCACAGACTACATCAAATGGAGGCATGGGCGTCCCACGTGTAGTCCCGTGAACGGGTAGCATACGGCCTTCATCTTAGACCGTCTTGGTTATCCTGGGTTGATGGCCAGGTGTCGTTATGGCGTTATGAGTGGATTACGGTGCGGATGTCTCGATGCACGCTCGAGCTCTACCACTGTGATTTTACAATACTAGCGTCTGTTTATTTGGTATTTATGAGTCAAGTTATATTTATCCCATAATCCCCTAATATTTTGTTACATTACTATACCTGATTTGATTATATTATCATATTGATCTATATATGATAATTGTTATGAGTATCGTATTGATTTATACTTATATTATCATATTGATTTTATATATGATAATTGTTATGAGTATCGTATTGATTTATATATGATACTCTGATTTGATCTATATTATCATATTGATTTATATATGATAATTGTTATGAGTATCATATTGATTTATATATGGTACTCTGATTTGATTTTATTATCATATTTATTTATATATGATAATTGTTATATTGATTTATACTCTGATTTTATTTACAAATGATAAATGCCATGAAGATTTTATCGACTTGATTGATTATCCTAAGATATTTACAAGTATCGCATTGATTTATATGTGATACTTTATTTTGGTTCATTTTATCATATTGATTTTATATATGATAATTGTTATGAGTACTATATTGATTTATATATAATACTCTGATTTGATCTAAATTATCATATTGATTTATATATGATAATTATTATGAGTATCGTATTGATTTATGTATGATACTCTGATTTGATTTATTTTATCATATTGTCTTTATATATGATAATTGTTATGAGTATCGTATTGATGATACTCTGATTTGAGTTTTCAAACATTAAATGCCATGAAGATTTTGTTGACTTGATTAATTATCATAAGATATTTGTTATAAGCGTCTTATTGTTATGAGTATCGTATTAATTTATATATGATACTCTATTTTGGGTTATTTTATCATATTGTCTTTATATATGATAAATGTCGTAAAGTGTTTAAGTATGCTAGTCTATTATAGTTTATTTTTATCACATTGTTGCATCTGTTATGAGTATCGTTTTGAATTATAAATGATACTCTGATCTAATTATTTTATAAGTGTTATGAGTATCGTGTTGCTTTATATATGATACTCAGATTTGATTTAATTTATCATATTGTTTTACATATGATAAATACCAAGAAGATTTTATTACGCAATACCCTAGCTTGTTTTATTTACCATCTTGGTTCATATATGCACTCTAAATTGACTTATTTTGGTATAGTGTTTATATATATATATATATATATGATAAATGTTATGAATATCTTTTTGGTTTGAAAATGATACTTCGACTCAAATTGTTACCATAATATTTGTTATGGGTATTGTATTGATTCATATAAGGTACTCTGACTCGAACATATATAATGTTATGAGTATCGTGTTGCCTTATGTATGATACTCTGATTTGTTTATTACCTTTACATGTGAAGATTTCAATATAAGATACTCTAATCCGATCGGGTATAATATTAATTATATATGACGAGTATTATTTTTGATAAAAAGGTAGTAAATAATGAGTACCATACTGATTTATGTTATCATATTGCAACTGCCACAAAGATTTTACTAGACCGTCACTAATTTATTTTATCATATTGTTCTTATATATGATAAATGTGAAGATTTTATGGGTTTCGACTTTAATTTATCATCATATTATATGTGATATTTACTATGAATATCATATTGGTCCTATTTTCTAAAACCATTATGAATAGAATCGTATTGATTTATATACGATACCTTTATATTGGAAACGGAGAGTGGGTATCCCAAAATATGAGTTATATTTGGGAGATGAGTTAAAATTTTTACAATTAAGTAATCAAATTGGAAATTTTCTATTGGCAAAGGTTACCGATGTTTCAAACTTTATATGTTGGATACTTAAATTAAAGGATGCGATATTGGTATTCCGTAATGTTGTATTTGAACCCGCGTAAATTGCGAGGAAACAAATTTTATTAAGGGGAGGAGTTTGTAACAACCCTGATTTTTGAAAAAGGGGTGAAATAGCTCAGAAAATTTTGGCGTTTAAAAATAAAAATTAAGATTTAATCGTTGAGATTAAATGTTTGTAATTGGGATTTGGACGTTGACCTATTCTTGAATGTAGTATTCATTTTTTTAAATGTTTTTGTGACCTCAGTATAAAGGTTTCGCCAAAGTTAACGTTATATTAACAAATACTAGTTTGGATCCGTGTTTCGCACACAGGTAAGTATTGAAAGCAGTGTGAACGTTTGTCAAAGTTTGGCAGAGAAGCGATACTTATGTCATTAAGTAATTTGAGAATTATTGGTAGAATTCAATTTAGAAATGCAGATCTTGTAATTTAATATTGTAAATGTATTTTTATACTTGATATTTGATGATGGCTTTGGAATTTAGTTTACTTTCAATTCTATTTTGAATCATTTTTGTAAAAGTGAATTTAAATTCTAAATTGGGTTTGTTAAATTTTTACCGTATTAGTATTTTAAGCTGATTTAAAAATATTGTTGAGAAATTATAATTTGATATTTTTAGATCAAGTAAACTGGGTGTTAAATGGAAAATTTAGTTTTATATTTGAATATATTAAAAATATTAGTGTTGTAGTGTATACTTAGAGTATTTTCATGATATCTCCAGTTGAACAATACAATAGTTTAAATAATTATTCCCATTTGGTGAAGTTAGGTGGAAAACGGTTGCCACCTGTTGGCTGGTTCTGGATTTTTCTGGGCGCATCCTCCATTATTTTGTTTAACCGACCTTTCCTCCTTTATGAAAGGGGGGACAGCCGTTGTTTCGGAGGGGATTTCTTTTTCCAGGGGCGTGACCTCCTAAATTCCAAATCAAAATCATGGCTGATTCCATTTTTCCCTAATTCAAGATTGCTCCTCGCATCATCGGAACCGCCTCCTGGTATATCTTCCCATTTGTCGCCACCGCGAATCTGTAACTTTTCCCCCTTCCGGCGTCACCAGCACCTCCGATTGAACCTATGTACATCGTGATTGTCGCCGGTCAAGACCAAAACTTTCAGTTCACTGAGCCACCGTGAAGCTGTCGCCGACCAGTTTGAACTGTTGTGCATGTCAATGTCCTTACATCAATTGAATTAAGCCTCCTTCCGAACCCAAACGTCCTGTCGCAACCGGGCATAGATCACCGCGGTCCCCTAGTTGACATTCTGTTGTCCGTCATCGCCAACAATGGTAAGTTTATCATACGATTAAATATATTTCTAGTTTGCAACTTGGGTTTACACAAAATATGATGGTAGGGACGTTGCTTTTGTCGTTCGGTTGGCTACTTAGGATTGTCTGTTCTATCATAGTGTTAATTACTTGTTTATTTTCAGCCTGCACATACGTGTTGTTTGGTTTTGGAAGAATTCAGCTACTTGCATGTTTCTGGTCTTAGTGTGACCCATTTTTAAGTGTTGCTGCTATGTTCTGTCAATTGGTTTAACAACTTATGTGACTCACGCTACATGTAGCTTTCACTTTAGACATATATTGTATTTCCCCTATAAATATTGGATTTTTTAGAAGTAACTATAATTATATATATACTGTCATAATGGTTATGGGGTTAAATGGCTTCTTGTAATTGTAACTTGCATGCACCATATATAAAATGGGGGAGATGTTCTACTCACTTCATAGTAATTTGTAGCTAAGTTCCCCTTTAATGCGGACCATTGCATTCCTACTGTTATCCTTATTGCATGAGGCCTGAGCATTTCCTTGTGCACACACTCCATACGAGTATTCCTTTACTTTGTGCTTAAAGACAGACATGATTTTCACTACATTCGTTTGCCTTAAGGGTCCGAATCATTCCTAGTTGTCCAGTATTGGCTATGTTGGTTTTGGTAGTTGTAGGGTATTATAGTTTGGATTTTTTTCTTTCTTATTTGCATACACTTCCACGTTAAGGACATATGTTATGCCTTGTACATGTTTTTACTTTTCATTAGGCATGTTACTACTTTACCCAAACAAAATGGAATACCGCCTTACGTTTCTATGGTTGTTCTCTTAGTTTTTCAATTGTTAGTTTCTCAGTAATTAAGCCGGTATTCGTTGAATTGTTTGACTAGAAAAGAGAAAGGAACATTCTTCTTTTGTTGGTGTTAAGGTCTTTCAAAGTTTTCCAAATTACAGTTCGTATTTGTTGCTCAAGATGATGAGGAATTTGAGGCTGAATTTGAGGAGTGGATTTCTTTACTCAAATGTCTTCAAAGTCCTCTGGTTGCTTTTATGTTTAATATTCCGTTTTTAATTTGGTCCTGAATATTTGCGAAATAGTCATTTGCATATTTCCTAAATTTGCTTGACTTCATTTGGATTTGATTTTCGTTGTCTATGACTTTGCTTCGGCTTGATATTTTGACTGTTTTAACATGGTTTTGAACTTGGCTTTCTGGTTGCTTTCTTTATGTATAAAATCTTCTTCAAATAGTTTTGATGATAATGCACATGTTGTGTCAATCCTTTTTGTTTTGGTGCTAGCTGAACCGTTTGTCGAGGCAGTTCTTTGTTTGTTTGTTTGTAACATCTTCAGGAAAATTTTCTTATATAAGAATTCTTTGTGAATTCATGTCTTGTTATTGTGTTTTTTTAGTATATTCTATAAATAGCCACGTTAGTAGGGTGAACTACAAACTGTTAATAGAAATCTTGTTTATATATTTTTCCATGTACAACATTCGAAATATTACACTATACTGCATAGTTTATATGTAAATACTCATATATAAAGATACACAGCCATGCCAGCACCAAGCATAATGTATACCAAACAATATTAGAACTTCTTGTATAAGATATGAAATATTTTTCATTGCAAATTGCATTCACAAACTACTTGCGGATCACAATAGTTTTGAATTGATTCTTTTTTCTATCTTGGAATGCTTAGTTCTATGACCCTGATGCGATCTCTGACATTGTTATACTATTGTCTTCCTTGGGATCCATATAAACTAAATGATATGACCAAATGAAACTTGATGGAAATCTGAAATTGCTAGTAGTCTGCAACTATAAGCAGAGACTCAACCATATAGAAGAATTGGGAGAGCAGGAAGGTTTAGAGAGTAAATTTAAAATGCTTCTAAATTTCTATAAATTTTAGTTTGGATATCACATTTTTGGGTTTTGTATTAATTGTTGGAGATGCTCTAATGTCTAGATCGGTGAGATGCGGATATCATAATGGAAATTTAGGTTCTATTTCATTTATTTATTTAGTCATTTATTTAGCAATACCAGGGATAGACCGGTGAATAATCACTGCTTAACTAACTGAATCACCATCATAATTAATGATAGTATTTTTGTTACCCTGTTTTTAAATTCCTTGCCTTTGATTAAACTATCAACACCATTTGTTTCATTTACTGATTTGTTTGAGGCTTATCTAATGTTTTTGCTGCACTCAACCACTTCCTCCACAACTAACATGGACTTGTATATAAGTGGGTTGTTGGCATGCCTTTTTTGTTTATCGCTTACATCATGGAACGTACTGGCACTTGCATTTCAGGTCCATGCAGTTCTGGTTTTAAAGAACAATCTATTGTATGTACATTGTTTAGATGATTGTCATTTAAGTTAACAAATCCCATAATTTACAGCCTTTATTTATTCTAGCATAAAGTCCTTTCTCCGCACGTTGTAATACATGCATGCTGTATCAACCACATCCCATTTGCATGCCTACCTAGTCAGTCGCAATTGTTTCCTCTTTTTGCTGTGGCATCTTTTGATGCCGGAACTTTACATTTGTCTGTCTACCATACCAATATATATGTACAACCCTTTTCATGGAAGTTAATGTACACACACACTGCATGTATCCATACTACATATGTTGCTTCATGTATTCCAGTACTATATATATTGCATGGCAACACCAAGAGAAGAGGCGCAAGAAGAAACATGGGGGCGCAAAGCCCGTCAAAAGCTGTAATTTATTAAAAGAAATTTATGTGTAAATTCATTTTTTCCGCTATCTAAATACTATAAAACTCTGATATTTATTATAAAAATATTGCGTTGCAGATATTATGTACTGTTATTCTGTGTGAAATACCATTTTAAACCCTGTAAGCCGATAACAGTCCATCGTTTTGAACGTTCTGAGTCGGTTTAACTACCGACCTGGGGTGGTCAAAATGGCGGGCTGTTACAATTTGGATGTGTGTTAAGCAGGTTTGGAATAAAGTATATGAAGAGATATAAATTGAAATGCCTGACAAAAAGGTACACGTTTAAATTCCATATGAGATTTTATGCGCCGAATCGGCAAGCCAGTTGGCATTTTGATTATTTTTTTTGAATGGAAAGGGCCTAGAGGGGCAAGTTGTGGTTTGAACTATCGACTGGTACAAAGGAGGTTATGGCGAAGTTTTCCGCGAATTTATGGAGTTAGAATATTTTTAAGAAATTTTGATTGTTAGAAATCAATGTATCGATATATATAGAATTCGATAAGGAAACGAACTTGAAAATAGAATACTATAAACAAAAAGGAAATCTATAATTAAATCTGGTAAAATTATAAAGCGAAACGTATACGGGTTTAAAAATGGATAATGGGTTTTATGATGTTGATTATTCGAGGTAAGTGGTCTTATCTATTTTGAAGTTAAGGATGTTTCAGTCAAGGTCTGAGAGGTAGTTATACCCCAACTTGTTTGATTCCATTTTTAACTAGTAAATAGCAGGATCCAGTCTCGAAGAGAAATGTTTGAATAAGAGTTAGTTAAAATGCAATATTTCGGGATGTTGTAACAATGTTTTACACAACATTCGTTTTAACCCAAGTAGAAATTTGGAAATATAATAATAATTATTTCCTGGGTATAGACATAAATGAATGGTCGTGGAAGAGATAAGTAATTGGAATGTTCTCCAATTATAAATAGAAAATATTTTCGAATTATAGAAAATAAAAGATGGTGAAATATGGAAATGTTTCCAAACAGCGTAAGAGACCAAGGTGATTATTGAAAATATTTGGTTAACAAATATTGGTAAAGAAATGGAGAAATGATTTAATTAATGAAATATTAATTAAAAGGCCCAGTGATTTGTTTGATGGTTGGAATGAATGTTTGTTTTTCTTTGATGGTTAAATAACCGACTATCGAAGTATTTGCCAACAATCGTTGTCAATATGGAGAGAGCAGTTGGATTATTATCCGAGAACCACTCCGTATTGGCAGTAGCGTTGCGAATCAGATTATATGAAGATAATCGAAGATGGAGTAAAGTGCAAGGACTTTTTCTATTAATAGAAATGGTGCCTTCAGTTTCGTTCGGTCCCATAACGAAGTGTATGGACGAATGTCTGACAGAGTATTTCCAATGATCGCATATGTTGGTCTGTATAAATATATATGGTGGCGGAGAATTTATTCTCTTAGCATAATATCCAGAATATATTTGTGCAAATCAATTAATGATTTACGAATCTGACAATGTGGCATTCAAAGTGATTGTGCTATCAATGAATGATAAGAAATCGTAGCCTCAGGCCTCAACAATCGGGAAATGACAAAAATCGGGCAGACAGCATAGCTATGTGGGTCGCTTCCATTAGGGTGTATAATCACCTATCTTGAGAAATTCCTTTTACTTCTTTATTTTATCAATGTTGTCCCTTTTCGGGAAACAGTTGCTGATCCCAACCGTTGGTGATATACATTCGATACACTCAAGCGAAATGAGTGGTCGGTCATGTATGGACCGGGTTGCAAGACGTTCTTGTTGAACCTAGTGTATTCCTCTCTAGAGATACACTATCGGCAGGTGGTTCCATACCTTGTCATAGTCAGAATCCAATCTCCAATAAGCGCCCTGCGGTTTTTTATTTTATATTATATATAGAACGTGAGATGCAAGCGTTCCGCTAGATTGTTATTTATTTGATTTAGACATTATTATAATATCACTAGATTTGATATCAAAAATATTTTGGTTATCGTAAGGTACAAACCATCCGTGTTTATGTGTGGATCAGTCTTACGATCATCATTTCTTTCGAAAGGATTTTGAAAGTTAAATAATTGGTTGGAGTTTACTCACACCAGTCCCATGACCGACCCAGAGTTTATTTTGTTTTGTTTTCCCTAAACTTTTGGGTGCCCATATTTGTACAGGTAGTCAAGTAGTCGGGATTTTACAGATTCACTTGGAGGAGCTTGAAGATGGAGGCTTCACCTGTTAGCTATAGACTATCATATTTCCGTCGTGTACTATGTGGTATCTAGAAACAGGTGTTTTAACTGTTCCAGGAATAACTGTTGTGCTCTGATGATGGTATGTATATAAAGTTACTGATTTGTATTTCAAAAAGTTATGTTATATAATATATTTTATTTGTTCCGCAGTGAGATTTTTCTTCTTTGTTTTTTTCTATTCAAACATTTCTTTCTTTCTATTTCTCATCCTCTAACTTCTTTCTAATAATGATTTATATTTTTGTGCAATTTGGGTTGGACGTGTGGTGTTATTAGTCGACTTAGATAGTACGGATTTGTGGGCCGTTACAATGAGATATGTATGTGTTATAAATTTGATAAAATTTAAATGATCATTAACTTGCTAATTCAAAATTTATTAATAATTTACTTACCTTAATTTCCTCCTTTTTCTAAGGCTTCCCCCATTCTTCCTGAATTCAGAAATCACGATTGTTTTAACACCTATAACTGATCCATTCGATCAATTTCAACCTCCATTCCTCCTACCCAACCCCTCCACCAAGGCCATCAAATGAATCAACTAATCAACGTCTTCTTTTTTTTTATTCCCATATTTTCATTACTAATTCGAACCCACAAAACACCGATACTTTACCATCTTCTTCAGACATTCAAACTGTCGAATTCCCCTTCGAGCTTCTCGATGTCGTGATCCAAAGCCTAACACCACGTAAGCAGAAAAATTTACCGCTTACTCTCCTAACTAGCCATCGCTACTTCATTCTCAGCCTCGTCCTTCAGAATTGCCTATAATTGATACCAGATTCGAACCCTATGAACCACTCGCCCCTCCTCATGCTATCGATTAATGGTCTGAAGGTGCAGATGAAATCATATCCTTCGTGTGCATTATTCTGATATCATGCTTGCGATGTTTGATACGAGCCACGATTTTATTGAATCAATTTTCTCTCCCTTTTTTTAATATCAAAGGTTTTGATTTAGTTCCGAGGAACGAAATGAATAAAAGAGTGGTAGAGAAGGGGGGTCATTGCTATTTGTATATGATTTGATTTAGAGCGGCATATTTTTCTTCATTAAATCTAAAGTTCGGATTTTCAGAGAAACGAAAATGAAAAGGAGATGGAATGGGGAGTAGACGCGATTATATAGAAGGGGAGTAGATCTGCTAAAGGATACGAAGTAGGTTAGCTTAGGTACGGATTAAGTACAAGCATTTTAAATTCGATCTGATTTGTATTTAATTCAATTCGATATAAAGAGATTTTTATTTCATTTTATCGATTTGATTTCAAGCTTATCCACAAATTTCATAATCAAATATCTTGGGGTACATAACTTGGAATCACGGGCCCTCATTTTAACGTAATGACTGACGTTTCAATGTTATATCGCTGTTCTGAACTCAATGGAATAGATTCTTAAATTGTGTTCGAATGTATATATAAAATAACCATATTAAATTGATATAATATAATTTAAATTTAGAAACAATCAATTCCTTGATAAATTATTATTATCGTGTATAGTCAATATAATTTATATTGATCATCTCAATCGTTTCAATTCAGTTTTAACTTCAAATTTTATTATTCTCGTTTTCAGATTACTATAATTCAGTATACTCAAAATTAAATCGTATTTGATTATTTAATCGACAAACTCAATATAAAATCCATTTATATTATCAACTCGACATTTAAAACAATATTAAATGTTTAAAATAAATCGACCAAAAATCTGCATCATTACAGGCATCGATCTAGATACATGTAGATTTGACATATGAGATCCTGTGTGGGTCCCCTATTCCTTTTGCACTTCTGGTCGTTGGTGGTGTTGCTGGTATCTCCTCGTTATTTCCAAGTTATTGAGTGTTGATTATTAAAGTTGAAAGTGCATGCTAACGTATTTTACCTCGTATCTGATGTGAAGCTCATCCAAGTCCAAATTCATGCATAGCCAATTCCGCTTATCCAAAATTTTGTAACCTCGTTAAGGCTTGCATATCGAGTAATCTGATCATCTCTCTGGACTATCCGCCACAATGATCAAGCAATCTATACATTCAAATCTGATGTATAACGGTCTTGTAAAAGGCGGATTATCAACACTTGATTTTTGGATATGAACGCTATCTTTCATTGAAGATGCTTTTGGAAATATATCATCTTTTTAAATCAATCTTTCCCTATCAATGTATTCATTATTCATTGGTTGGTTGAGAAATTGTGTTGTATGTTGAAATTAGTTTTTTAACGAATAGAGTAAAACAAAAACGCCGTGACTGACATGTATTTTTGAATATTTTTTATAGGAGGCACAATCTTATGCATATGTAAAAATAAAAAATAACATGAAAATAGAGAAATTTCCATCAATTAGTTGATTTTATGTTCATAAATAACATGTAATAATGATATTATTTTGAGAATACATAGATCATTCCACTTAAATAAACAATATGAATAAATTTTGAAAAGCGCAAATTATATTTTAATATAAAACAAAAATGTTTTTTATTGTAGAGTAAGATTGAAATATAAAAGTAAAAGATATGACTATAATATTCAATGATATAATTACACTAATTAGAAACTTGGAGATCACCAATGGTGACTAACTCAATGAAGCATGTCCAAAAGGATACAATTATGGCGAGAAATCTAAATGGAAACGACAGGAGAAAGGAATGGAAAAGAAATAGAGATGGAAAAAGATGTGAATATAGATGAATAATATGAGTGACATTTATATGACTCGATAGATATTTCTAGAATGTTATATTTGTGTATGAAGTTTGAATTTTCCTATGTTGGCATGAATAAGCTTCTTGTCAAAAAAAAAAAAAAATCATACTCCATTTTCGCTGCCTCTAATTTTTTTATGTATTTATTTTGTTACGATTTCGTCAAAGATGCAACCTTGAAGGTTGCTTTATAACGTTGCAAATTGATATAATAACTACATTATTATTGAATTAATAGTTACGAATTTCACTTTTCAACATTTTATTCATCTTCCCTTAAATTTATTTTTGCGTTCGTTAAGTTTTGCATACATATATAAAAATATATCTGATTGAATTTTCGATTAATAATAACAAACATTGATTTTCATCCTGGATATGTATAACATATGAATAATATTTTCGTTTACCATGATGACATTTTAGTATCATATCTTCATCCATATATATAATACAGTCATCAATAAGAATATCTCATTGATGTAATCAGAATAAACTAATTAAATCTTTCCAACACTGTAAACCATTCCCGTTTTGAGATTTCAATCATTTATTTGTGGTTTAATACATAACATTGAAATTCATAGATCTCCTGAAATGGTATAAAGATAAACCAAGATATATTCATTTTTTAAAATTCATTAATTAAAATCATTTAGCTTTGTAATGACCTGTATTTTACACATTGAGTGGATCGTAACTTAATTATATTTAGTTCCCTAGTGGTCGGATCATTCTCAGATTTTTAATATGTTGCTTATGGGGATGTGAAACATGTCCGTCATGTTTACCGAATTAACTTGTGACATTTTTCCCTTGAGTTAGCTGTTTTAGCTATATATTTTGATAGATATCAAATCAGGTGCTGAACTCGGTCTTATTTGATCGGAATGGTGGTTTATGATTCCGTAGAGTGGTCACATATGAGATTTGGTCCAGCAGTTTGGGAGAAGTCGCTGCTTTAAGTTCAAATTTTGTTAGGCAGACTGATTAGTAACTAATGGGCTGATTAATGTAGCCCATTAGGCTGCTGACTTGCAGGTATAAATAGGGGGTTTGTGGAGAGAATTAGGGTTACTCTCTTCATTTAAACATTAGGTCGAGCGCCTCTATTTCTCCTGTTCAACCTAATCCATAATTCTTTATCAATTCATTCTAAATCAAAATCTAGAGCAAGATCTACATCAGGAAGATCGGATCTCATAGTATTTCATCAAATATGAGATTTTCTACGATGCCTCTTTGCAGTCCAGGCCTTTATTTATCAATAATTCACCAGGTCTAGGTTTTGGTGAGTGATGGATATCTCTCACACAAATATTATGGATAATATGTGTGGATTTAAGGTTATTTCACACCATGCATTTTTAATTTACCTAAAACCAGATTGCCTATGTTAATTTCAGTACCCTAAAATAATCTGATTGAACATATACACGGGTAAGTCATTAAATTAATCATGTTTAATGTCATTTATATCCTAATTATGCTAGATCCATGATTTTTATGCTATTACATGTATGTCCATGTGTGTATGATAGATCATGATTGAAGTTTGGTAAATTGTTATTTTATCTGTTGAATTGCTTGATTTTTTCGTTTAGAATTGTGTGTTGTAGGCTTAGAATTGATAAACAGAGCAAATGGAAAGTTCAGATGATTAGATTCAAATGAAACTTGGTGGAGGAACTCTGGAGGGTGTCGAGATGATGCCTAGGAAATTTAACGGCAAAATGTGCTAAGGCTATGGACCAGTACCGGTCCACAGGGGATGGATCTCTTGTTAGTTCGGTCCATAGGATGGGCCTCTTAGAGGTCCATCAAAATTCATCGGATTCAAGCAAAACTTGATAGGGAAGGTCCGGAGGATGCCGGGAGACTGCCCAAGAATTTTCATTTGAAAATTCATTAAGTGCATGGACTGGTACCGGTCCATAAAATCAACATGTATTGACTTGATTTTTGGTGCGCGACATCTACAAACTTCATGAAAGCTACGGATAAAATTTGAGCCAAAATTAACCTAAGGCTATAGACTGGTGCCATTTCATATGGGATGGATCTCCTGTCAGTCTGGTCCATAAGGATGGATCTCCTACAGGTCCATAGGAGATGGACCTCCTGGAGGTCCACGCCATTTACTCATTTGGACATGAAATTTTTCCTATAGCAAGATGATATCCTACGAAGACTACGGTGCAAATTTGGGTGGAATTGGATGGGTCGAAGTTTGATTTCTCATGTTCTCTTTGATGGACCGATAGAGAAAATTATCAGGAAGGAGTTAGACTTCGAGACTGTACTAGTAGGAAGAAGGGGCCGTTCTGAGCTCGTTGGTAAAATTAGATTGTGAAATCTTCTATGGATTGAAGTAGTTATTGACATGTGATATTTCTTCGATCATGAATTCAAAGCGAGAGTGTTTGAAGATGAATTGAGGTACAACTGATTGTGGGACGAGGCAATAAGGTAATGAATCGACTCAAGTAGAACTTGAGCTCATAAATCATAAGACGAGGGATTGACTCGGGTGGTACTCGAGCACAAGAGATAATGGATTAATTCGAGTGGTACTCAAACTAAAGTATGGAGTCCTTAAGGATAGCATGGAGATTTAGAAGGGCTATGGAATCATCAATATTCGAAGGTTCTAGTAGACTCAAAGCAGGGGTATCGTAGGGACGCCTATCAAGATCTGAGAGATCGAGTACTTTGAATCGCTCAGGAAGTAATCTAGTTGTCTCGAGGAGGAAAATGTATGGGACATGCGATAGTCTGACTAGAACCGGGGATTCCATTATCCCTTGACAAATGGTAACGGCCAGTCATTCGATATCGATGCATTCGAGGTTGTAGTCGGTGAAACTAGGTTATTGATTGTTGTGGATGATATGCTTGCTTGTTTATGTACTCTTCTATTTCTTTTGGATAGGCTATCTCCATAGGACATTAAAGAGAAGCGAGATTGGGAATCCTATACTGACTCGTCTCTATTCTGTGTATCTCTAGAATATTAATGAGATTATTATGTGCTAACTTTGTGGTTGCAGGGACAAATCAGGTGAGATCTAAACTGTCTATTGTCATATTATCTTATGTAACTGTTGATAGTTCTTTTATCGCTCACTAAGACGGTTATTGATTCAAGGTATTATGTCTTCTCTTATTACCTTGGGTTACTCATTGATGTGATCGATGAGTAGATCGAGTAGTAGGTTACAAGTTTAGTGGCGCTGATGTTGTACGGTGACGAGCAGGAGGCTGGCGTATTATTTTATATTATCGTATTACTTTTCCGTTATTTTGTTGAGAGACTATGAGGGATGTAGTGAGGCATTTTGTAATCAGATATTCATACTAGGATGTATTGTACCTAAGATTTTATAGTTTTATGGAGATGAGATCTTCTATTCTTTTATGCTTCACTACTACATCCTATTGTATATTTTATTATTATATGCATTGTGAGTTATACGAGAGGTTATGTTTCATGATTATCTACCTTGACTATCGGCCCAAATCGACCTGACATGATGGATTAGTGTAGAAGGTGTGGATGCGGTCGTCACATTTGGTATCGGAGCTTTGTTTAATCGATTTACCCAAAGTTCGAAAGTGTAAAAGCGTATGAGAGACATACATGTAATTTTTTATGGATGATTACTATATTATATATGTATACAATATAGTTTAGTATACTAGTAAGCACTTGAGAACCATTGTGTCCTTTCTACGACGTAGATTAATCATTCTTGTTTCAGAGTAAGAATGAGTTGTCGAAATTCGAGACATGCTGTTAGGGATGAGCCTGCTATTAGAGGGGTAGGCGAGGGAAGCTAGTCGGGAGATGCAACTGCTATGCTCGATTATCTTGCTATGTTTGAGGCCATGATGACAACGATCATGAGAAGGATGCCCACTCCAGAGGTGGTAGTAGAGGGTGGTGCTCCTTTGCAAGCACTTAGGGCTGTTGATTTCTCCAATTGTGCAAGGATTATACTTCTCTGGGTGGCAAGCTGTTTGTTGGTACAGAACCTCCTATTGAGATTCAGAATTATATGGATACTCAGATTGCCATCTTCAGGAATTTTGGAACTGATGATGCAACTAAGAGGAAGCTTGCATCAAGGCAGTTGCAAGGATGGGTAATGGATTTATGGAACTTTATTACTCTTGAGGATTTGAAGGACCGGATAACTTGGGATCCGTTTAGAACTAAGTTTGAGGAGGAGTTTATTTCTACGTCCAGAAGTCGATACTCTTTAATTTTGAGTTGAATCAAGGCAGAAGGCATGTCTTTAAGTATGTGACGGAGTTCGAAGCTTTGTCGAAGTATGCTTGTTTGTACATTGAGGCTCCATATATGAAGAACGAGAAGTTTATTATGGGCTTGGATGGGTGTCTTGGAAAGTATCTAGTGGATCATATCGAGGATCCATATGAAAAACTAGTCAAGAAGATTCTAAGGAAATAGTGTTTGTTCCTTGGTAAGGAAGAAGCTGTTGTTGAGAACAAGGAGGACTCAAAACCGTAGCACAGTGGCGGGGGTAAGAAAAAGTGGAATGGAAAGAGGAAGCAACAACAGTAAGGGAAAAATGTCCAGAAGAAACCTAAGGGTGAGGTCACCTGCTTTAATATCATGGGAAGGGTCATTATTCCGAGCATTGTAAGGTTCCAAAGGCGGAGAAGAAGTGTTATAATTGTGATAAGCCTGGGCATTTTAAGAAGAACTGTCCAGAACCGCTGAAAGATAAGCATGTTGTAAAAGCGTATGTGCTTGATGTTGTGTCGTCTTCCTCGAGGGGTCCGACTACTGCAAACAAGGGGAAGAGTGTTGTTGTGCATGGTATGGTTTCTATCCGAGGTATTTCAGTTCGAGCTTTCTTTGATCCTGGAACATCGCATTTTTTAATTTTATAATGAACTTGTTTGCAACTTAGGTTAGAACCTGAAATCGTTGATATACCATTGGTTGTGACTAACCCTGTAGGCAGTTTGATTAGTCTTGGTATGCTTTTTCGCGATCTAGTTTTGTCGATTCATGGTTGCTCTTTTGTTTGTGATTGTTTAGTTTTGAACTTCGCAGGGTTTGAGATCATTTTGGGAATGGATTAGCTCAAAAGGTATGCGACTATAGTGGATTGTGAGATGCTCGAGGTGACGATAAGGAATGTGGAAGGGCAAATGGTTGTGATACGCAGAATGCGAGAGGACAGGGTCCTAGCCAACTTTTTATATTTGTCTGCGATTCAACAGGATGGATTGTCATCGGTGCCAATCGTTTGTGAGTTTTCAGAGGTAACACCCCATAATTTTAAAGAACACTATAGTGATAAACTAAAGAATACTTAATAAAATATTGGGAATTAAGTAAAACATACGCGTTCATCTTGGAATTCTTCTTAAGATAGACGATAGACTCCGAGTTTGCGTGAAACGGACATCATATGAAGAAGTTATTAAGCCTAGAAGTTTGTATATGCACAGAATAATTATATATATACAAATGGATCAAAATTTTCAAAATAATTCAAAACAATGAAGCGAGAAGGGCTAGGAGTGGAATCGACCCATTGGAGGGGTCGACCCGAGACTCGGCTGGGTCGACCCTGGGGTTGACCCAGGGTGTTTGGGGTCGACCCATGGTTTGACACCAAAAGGGGGGTCAATCCCTATATAGATCTAGGAAGATTCTCTTTTCTAAACTTGGACTGAATTGTTGGCTTGGTTCGTTGGCTTTAGGCTATAAATAGGACCCCGTTTCTCTTGTTTTTACACATAAAAAACAATGAAGAACAAGATGCTTCCCTTGATTGGATTGAGTTAGCCTATTTTGCTTCAACAATAGCTTATATGCATACAAGAATTTCTTCTTTAGCTTTAGCCTAATTATTCTATGTTCGTTAGATCCAGTCCCTGTGAGTTTATGTTGTTTAGATATAAACATTTAATAAGTAATCTTGATATGTTTATAAATCTAGACCTTAACCTATGCCTGTTAAGAATTTGATTCATACCTAAATAGATCTGTCATTACATGTATTCCTCTATACACCTGATCAACTGTTCAATTCTCATACGCCTATTCCTGATTTGCCTATTTCTGTCATCATATGCCTATTCCTAATATGTCTATTTCCGTCATCATATGCCTATTCCTGATATGCCTATTTCTATCAAAATATGCCTATTCTGTTATTATACCTATTTTTGTCATTTAATGCCTTATTCTGTTAGTAGCTCTATTTCTGTTCTCTTCTCTCCATCTTTCCCTTTTTATTTTTATAGCCTAGGCTACCATCGAGCCTAGGCCTATCGCCGAAATATGCTAACAGACGAAATTGGGAATGGTTGGGAAAGATAAATTTTGGGCATATGTTATATTTTGAATCATGACCATAATTTGGGAATAACTTGTATTATGAACTAATGTACGAATAAACTTGGGCCATATGTTATATTATGAATTATGACCATAATTTAGGGCGTATAAATTTGTAGGCTTAATTTAAGATTAAGAGGAACATGATAATGAAACTGTGAGTAACCTACTGTAACTTGCGGAGATGTTTAATCTGTTAAAATGACTAATCTGCTGAAATCTGTAGAAATTGAATAATTTAATCGAAAAACCTATGATGAACATGAATAATTGTTTAAGAACGAATAGGCCTAAATTTATAGTAAATATAAATTGTAACCGCCTTAGACACGAGGTTAAATTCAACTTGTGGTAGAAATCTGCCCGGAACTGCCCGAAAAATCCAGCATCCATAAGTGGTCAATTTAATGTGAGGGGTATAGTGTGTAAATATACATGTAACGGTGTTAGGACATGAGGTTAAGTCCAGTATGTGGTAGAAGTCTTCCCGGAACCGCTGGACAATTCCAACACCCACAAGTGGTCAGCTTAACGTAAGAGGTCTAGTGCATTAACATATATATGAATATGTATATAAAAGGATATAAATAAGTGGAACTAATTGTGATTAATGGAAACAAATAGGAAATGAATGGAGGTTCCAACAGTAAAAGAATTGGAATGAACGGGGAATGATAATAACCTGTTAACCTGTTTAATCCGTGGGGATTATATAAGCCGTTAAACTGTAACTTATTGAATTTGTGGGGTTAAGTAAACTTCCTTGAATCAATGAGGGGTTAAGTAAATTGTAACACCCCGAATTTTCCGTTAACTGTAACTTAACAAATTAAAGTATAATTAATTCTAAATGATGAAATCAAGGGAAACGGGTTACGCTATTGCGTTCGTCTCGAAATTCTGCTTGAGATAGAAACCAAGTTTGCGTAAAACGGATACCGTATGAAGAAGATATGGACGAACGAAGTTGGGCAGAAAACCAGAAACGGGTCAGAATGCACTGGCGCACTTGGGAAGTGCGCCAGAACGAAATTGAACTGGCGCACTTGGGAAGTGCGCTAGTACAATTTTAGCCTGGCGCACCTGCCAAGTGCGCCCAGGTCAGAAAGACCTGCTGGGCAGGGTCTGGTCGAATTCTGAGGCTTGGCTGAGTCACTAGGGCTTACATGTCAATTTATGATTGGCTTCTCTTGAGATGGATGGTCTGGATTAACTCTAGCTTCATCGACAACTCTAACCAGATTGAAATTCTATAAATACAACTCAAGTCTAACCCTAAATTCACACAAATAATAGAATACTAAAGCCGTCATGCTGCTGGAAAGGAACTAGGAGTGGCCGTCAATTAGAAAGCCTAGAGACAAGCCAACACTAAAGCTAAACACGAATCAAAACAACGTTAGTCTACCCAAAGGAAAGCATTTCAAATCCAAAATTCAGAATCCAGAATCCAAGTTCGTCGTTCTTTGTAAGTATAGTGATTTTTCCGATGAGAATAAAACTAAGAATTGATTCGATGTAAATTGGAAGTGGAATTGTGTTATTATGTAACAACGATGTTAATTCATATCTATGTTTTGAAATGATTGTGTTGTGAATGAAATTGGGATGTTTGTGATATAATTAAGATTGATGTTGATCCTGTTGTACTTTTAGAATGATAACAACATCACAAGCAAGTTGTATAGTTCATGATTATGTGATTATATAGATCGTTTGTGGTTAGAACCTCATATATATACTTTATGCTAGAAAATCTTTATGTCTAAATGGTTATGTTCATATACATGCCCCTATGTTTATGTAAAAGTTGCAAGTTCCTAATTGGATCCATGTCAAGATCCACTTTAGTACATGTTTCATGTTGTAATTAGATATGCGATTGGATCTAGTTCACACCCTTGTCATAAAGTTATACATATTTATGAAAAAGTCATATTCTTGTCATGTGCTAGTGATGTTCGATGTTATGCCTAGATCCAAAACAAGTTTAGACCTATGTTGTCTAAATCATATGCTATTTCATGTGACACCTATTTGGTTAGACCCTTATTTCAATGCAAATTCACATATATGTAAAATTGATTTAGGCTATGTAGCAAATTCACATATATGTATATTGACTATTTTGCAAGATCACATCTATGACATTCATGTTGGCCATTTTGCAAGTTCACACCTATGATGTTCATATTTACTGTGCCAAAAATGCCAAGTTTACACCTATGTTATGTTTACGTTTATGAATTCCCTTATGCCTATTTGTGTGCGCTAAATTAGGCTAAGTTTTTAGCCTAATATCATATGTTAAAAATTATGTGAACGAAAATTAGGCTAAGATTGTTAGCCTAATGTTTAAACGGGGTAACGTTGGGAATATTAGAAAACTTGTCATATAAATATATGAAATTGGCATGTTTGTCACATGCCAAAATTGGTGGCATTTAAACGGTATAAATTCTTATACCAAGAATGTTAAACTTGGAATGTGCGCCACAACATTTAATTGTTGACAAATTTACATACATTAAGTGATAAAGACAAATATGTAAATTTAGAAAATACGAATATGCTTAACACGAGGTTGGATTGAGTTGTGATGTAAATCTGCCTGGACCCGCCCGGCTGTCCAGTAGTCACAACAATACCTATCCAATGTGGGTGGTTAAGCATGAAGCCCAATAAGGACCCGAGGTTACAATGAGTTACGGTGTAAATCTGCCCGGAACAGACCGACACATCCAGTAACCGTAACAATATATGTCTAATGTGAGTGGTCGGTGCTTTAAAAGGCTAAGGAAAGATGGTAGGGTTAAGTTAACTAAAACACTTAACCAATTCAACATGTTAATGAAATTGATGGGTGGGGTTAGGTAAATACAGAAACTTAACCACTTAGCATGTTTGACTAGAAAACCCTAGTAACGGGGACCCATTTCAGCAGTAACCCAATTAAGTATCATGGTACCCTGAAACTAGGCAGGGCGGGCACGATTATTGGGCTGATTGTAAGCATTCAAAGCGACGACGGTGGGTGCAACAGTGTGGGTTCTAACGGAGTGCGGGCATGCACACACACTTCGGAGCAGACAAACATGGCACTGGGGGCACCAGTAGTATAATCTATGCATTCTAATGTCTGTGTCGGGGTTGCCACCATGGGACTTGATACACCCCATGGTGGGGCCAGCATAGGTATCTACAATTTCTGGGGGCCGTAAGACACAGATGATTATGCGAGTAGGAGCCGATCTTTAAAATAAGGGGATCACTTTACCCTTAGAATAGGGTGCATCTTTAGAAACGGGATCACTTTAACCTCAGCATAAGGTGCATCTATAGAAACGGGATCACTTTACCCTCAGCATAGGGTGCATCTCTAGAAATGAGAACACTTCACGCTCAGCATGGGGTGACAGTTAAGATAATACAAGTAGGTGTAGAGATAGTGTGGGGGTGCGATAGTATATTCGTTTCAGAACTACCTTACCTAGTTTATGATACTTTCATGTTCCAGTTTATACCTATCATGCCCTTATTCTTATTTTCATACTGAAGAGTCACTAGACTTACCAGGCTTTATGTCTGACCCTATTTTCTTTCGTCTTCTTTTCTTCCGTTTCCCCCCTCCCCCCACGTCCGCAGAGAGGAAACAGCTTAGCTTAGTCAGATTCTTTAAAAGCTTCAAGAAAGTTGATGTACGGTTTGGAGTCTCTTTCCTTGGCTATGGCTGTTGGTCACACTCTATGGGGATTTATGCAGTTTTAATCACGTTTTATGCTTCTTTATTTAAAAACCAAGACAGAAATGATGTTGTAATGTTTTTGGGAAGCTGTTATGAGACAATTATGGAAATGTGTTGTATGAACAAGTATTTTATGAAATAAAAGTCTGATGTTTTCCGCTGCTTATATATATATATATGTTTATATCTGTCTTGTGTTTTATCTTTGACTTTTACTTACAAACCTCCACCAAAGTTTAGGCAGTCCCTTGTGAGTGACCTTAATGGAGGGTGGGGTGTTTCACTTGGTATCAGAGCATAGGTTTTTGTAATGACCCGGGATTTTGTCGACTTTGATTATCGCCATAAACTCAATGATGACTAACCAAATATCGAAAAATACCAGTCATTAGTGAAAGAAATTAGAAGGTGAGGAAAGATAAGATAGAAACTTAGAATAGAAGAAGAAGAAGAAGAAGAAGAAGAAGAACACAATATCAGAGTAACATGAATCTCATAGCGGAACGAAATAAATATATTTCATAACATAACTTTGAAATACAAATTTGTACTTGAATATACATATCATTATCAAAGTACAGCACTTACAACACAGCGGAAATAACTATAGCTATATGATCTTGAAGCCTCCTGCTCCAAGCTTTTCCAGTATATCTGTAAATCCCAACTACTTGACTGCCCATACAAATTTAGGCACCCAAGAGTTTAGGGAAAACAAAACAAAATAAACTCCGGGTCAGTCATGGGACTGGTGTGAGTAAAACAGTTTAAAACAGTTCAAGCAGGTAAATGATATCTCATAAGACCACGCCGTATAACGGAACGGGTTTTTCCCTTATGAGAATCCAAATATCTTTATATCAAAAACCTTTTGATATTATAATAATGTCTATCAAAACAATATAATAATCATCTAGCAGAAACGCTTTCATCTCACGTTCTACATATATAGTATACAATCAAAACCGCAAACACGTATTGGGTAATGGATTTCCAACTATGACAAGGTATGGAACCACCTTTCGCTAGTGTACCTCTAGAGAGGAATACACTGGGTTCAACAAGAACATCTTGCAACCCGGCCACACATGACCGACCACTCATTTCGCTAGAGTCTATCGAATGTATATCACCAACAGTTGGGATCAGCAACCGTTTCCTGAATGGGACAGTATCGACAATAGATTTTTAGAAGTAATTGAAACTCTAGATCAGGTGATTATACACCCTACTTCGGTGCGACCGACTTAGCCGTACTGCCTGCCCGATTTCTGTCATTTACTGGATGATGAGGCTAAAAGCTACGCTTTATCATCACACCAGATTCACTTTGAATGCCACATCGTCAAATCCATCAAATCACCGATTGACGTCCTCAACCATACATTATGTGTTAGCTAAAAGAAGTTTCCTTCTCTGCTTCCACTCTTGGTATGGTTGGAGAAATCAATATACGTGATCGTCTGGAAATACTTTGTCAGACATCCATCCATACAAGTCATCCAGGAACAGGATGAACCGAAGGCACTATTCTGTAAACAGGATAGCCCTTGCATAACTCCGTCTTCAATTTCCTTTGGCATATATGATTCGCAACGCTTATGCCAATACAGAGTGGTTCTTCGGATAATAATCCAACCGGTCTCTCCATATTAACAACGTTAAAATGGTCAAAACTTCGATAGTTTGTGATTTAACTATCGAAGAAAAACAGGTGTGCAAACAACGATATTATTTCCAAATGGAAATTTATATCGATCAAACATCATTCAACATTTATCTCTTTATTTCATTAATTTACTTATCTCCTATTTCCCTATATTCAATATTTCTTATTTTCTAAATTTGGAAAATATACGTTATTAACAATGGAAAACATTTCCATTTCTTGTTTTCTTTATTAGAAAACATTTCTGGTTTCTTATTTGGAAAACATTTCCAAAGCTTCTTCATTGGACTTAGACAGATGTTTAAACAAACCATCGCGATGCCAACTCAAACCATTTCCTTTAATTACTAAATTCACTTAACCATCCTTTACTATCAAACCTTAACCATTCCTTAGTTAAAAATGAAGTCAATCAAGTTGGGGTAATACTACCTCTCAGACCTTAACTGAACAACGTTTCTAACCTTGAAATAGGCAAAGTTCACTTTAAACTTCTTTAACTAACTTCCTTACTTAACCTTTCTTTCGAATAGCTATATTCGATTGACTCTTTTCACTTAACTCTATTCGATTTATTCTATTGATTTACTCTATTTGATTTACTCTATTCACTTAACCCCTGTCGAATAAACTACATTCGATAACACCTCTAACTCTATTCGAATAAACTGTATTCGATTAACTCCTCTAACTTTATTCGAATAAACTGTATTCGCTTAACTCCTCTAACTCTATTCGAATAAACTGTATTCGATTAACTCCTCTAACTTTATTCGAATAAACTGTATTCGCTTAACTCCTCTAACTCTATTCGAATAAACTATATTCGATTAACTCCTCTAACTCTATTCGAATAAACTGTATTCGATTAACTCCTCTAACTCTATTCGAATAAACTATGTTCGATTTACTCTAATTGGTTTAGCTCTACCTGATAAACTCTAACTGGTTTAACTCTATGGTTTAACCTAACTGATTTACTCTAACCAATTAACTCTAACTGATTAACTCTAACCAATTAATTCTATTCGATGAATTCTGATCGAATAACTCCTTTTGGTTAAACTATATTCGAATACCTCCTTTTAACTTTATTCGATAACTTCCTTTATTCTATTCGAATAACCAATTCGATTAACTCCTTTTCGAATAAACTATTCATTTATAAAGATTTACTTTTAGTAACGGTTCTTCACTTTACAAATGATTTCCTTTTATTCTAACTTATCCTTTGATTTTATAAATATTTCTTTTATAAAAATCCTTTTCCTATTCTACAAAAATCCATCGATTTTATATAAATAATTCATTTTCAAAATACACTTTGAAAATCTCCTTTCCCATATCCAGTATTTCTTATGGTATTTAACATACCATATAACAACGATAAATATCGTCCAAACACACAAAATCAACAACAGATTATATATCACATCATATATCACAATATATGAATCACAGTAAAATAAATGTTGAGGAATCCAGTTGTATTCCTCTAACCTGTTTCCCTGCATCACAGATGTTAAACAATATAGATAACATCACTTCCAGTTCCATATGATATGTTATGTTAAACAGAATTAATATAGAAATTCAACTAACTGACTAGCAGTTCAATCAACAGTCAATACATAGTCAATCAGCCAATATCTAACAGTTCTAAAAATACAACATGAAATTATAAACTGTTCAGTGTTAGTGAGATTTACTCACTTTGGCAGTTCATCATTAAAGAACGATAAACTGTTGTTTGATTTGAATCAAACAGTTTATTTCGCCATAAATTCATACGAGCTCGGAATCACTCCCAGTCAGCTCCATGGTGTAGCCACTGTCCATACGATCCCAAGGGATCTTGTTTCGCTGAATTTCGTCTTCGTATGACAAAGTTATGATTATTAGAAGTTATCGTACATTTATATAAAATAAACATGGATTGTATTATTATAATGGGCCTTCGCCTCTTCATTTCTCCAGCCTAACACCTGACTATAACAGCCCACCCGCTCTTGCTACAGTGTTCTTCCCCAAAACCCGATTCCATTCCAGAAAACCCACTCCTCACCATTACGCTGCCTTCCGATCTCCCATACTCCTTCGATTCACCACAAAACCTTAAATCAATTTCACCCTCTTCATCTCCTCGAAAGTCTACATGCCACCATCCCAACTGGGTTCATCTCGCACGCATCTCTAGGAGTGCATTCAACTGGTCCTCAACATCGCCTCCTTGAAACTTGCGACATCTTTCATCGCCTCAATCCACGAAAATTTGCAACTCAGTGCTAATCGATTCCATAACCCTCAACCAAATAACGGAAACTCGAATTGATGATCAAAGAACCCAAAAACCTTAAGCCTAGTTCGCCGAACCCGCTGTTCATATTTTCGAAGGATACAAAGTACCGTCGAACTCAAAAATACCCATATGAACTTGAAGAGAATAATCTAACAAACTCAAGTATGTGTATCACATGATTTAAAGTATTTGATTTTGAATTCCTTTTGATTTATTTTGTTTGCCATTTTTGCTGTGTAAAGAAAACAACGGAGGAAAATTTCCGTTGACCAGAAATGAAAAAATTAGGTTAGGGTTTAGGAAAGTAAGGATTATTTATAGGGAAATTTTTAATAATTTTATATTGATTATTATATTAAACATAAGCAAACGCTATTTTTATCCGTCCTCTAAAATTCCTGTAATCACACATGACATCCAAAAATCACCAAACTGGACATGCAGCTAGAGTTCGACATTACGGTCCCAATGAAATTGGTTTCGTCGAATTCCGACTTCGTTTGCTCACATAGCGTATTTTTAACTGTCAAAATACTGACTGTTTTTCACTGTAAAAATCCGTACGGCCACATAGTGACCCCAAAAATCACGGAACTGGAAATCTAACAACTATTTGACATTGCGGATCCAACGAAACTGGTTTCGTCGAATTCCGACTTCGTTTGCAAAAGTGGCTATTTTTAAAGTCCTAAATAACCCATTTAAATATATAAATATATTTAAATATAATTAAATTAAATATTTATAAATAAAAATTAACGTCTATATTCACAGTGGAATACCATACAATTCCAGAATAATCCTGTATGGATTTCTAACTCGATATTTCAATCAGGGTCAACCCGATATTTGATTTATATTGAAATTCCTTTTTAAAATACAAATAATTCCTTTATAAATTATAAAGGAATTCCACATCGACTTTCTCTAAAATTTGATTTGGACGTAAATCAAAATCTACATGACGAAATCCCGATTTTTCTCTTCCATTAAAAAGATATACTCCCCTAGCTCCACACGTTTCTTGTTTCATAGAAATCCGGCTTAAAACGAATCTTGTACATTCAGTTGAAGTTCAAATTGCCAATTTACGAACTGCAGCCCCATTTAAAGCTCGATTTTAATTATATTATAACTCTACATTCAAACTGTCGTTCAAATAATATATTCGTTATTCAAATTCAATTCTGAACTGAATTAAATATCACAGATGATCCAGTTCACACCATATCGTCATTTCAGCCAATTCTGATTATTTCAGAATTAAATATATTATTTAATTTATTATTTTAATTAAATATTCATCATTATTTAATTCCACGACCATTTAATTCACTATATTACTATTTATATAATTAAATAAATAAATTATAATACCTCTGCCAATGCGGGTCATTACAGTTTTACCAGACTAGATAAAAAAAATTGAAACTATTTTCAAAAAGAAGTTTAAAGAAGCATATTTTTCAAGAAAAAGTGTTGTTTTTAAAAGGCATGAGTTCCCCAAAGCCATACGCACTATCTCTCTATCCTTTTGTCTTGAATCTTTCCTTTTCGTTTCAGCATGTCTGGGGACCTTACTCCCCAGCTACAGACGCTTTTACTCCTCCTCCTCCTTTACGTGAAACATCAAGCGGAAGAATCGCAGAACAAGAAGACGGATAATAGTCAAGGAGGAAAGGACCATAACAATAATAACAAGACACGTGAGAAAAGGAAATGTTATTTCTGTGGCATTGTCGGGCATATAGTCCAGTATTGCAGAAAGAAGAAGATGAAGATGGGGGCATGCTTTCAGTGTGGTGATATTGGACATATCAGCAAGAACTTCCCTAAGAAGCAAGGGAACGACCCGCAAGCATGATCTTCTGGGGGCACCTCTTTAACTTTTTCTCCTAGATGCTTTTTTTAATCCTACTTATCTTCTCAAACCTATCTTGAGAACCTTAGGTAGAAATATTTCTGTAGAAAGCTTAGTTTATCTGTATGATCATCCAGTTCGCACTCTCTTTGATTCTGGTGCATCACACTCCTTTATTTCATCTGCTTTAGTAGAAACTCTGCACCTAGACACTAGTATGGTAGAAGAACCCTTGGTTGTTTCAAATCCAATTGGGGGCTCGGCTTATTTGTCGATGGTTTGCTTGGATTTGAAATTCTCTATTCTAAGTGTTGAATTTAGATGTAGTGCCTTTATTTTGGGCTTCTCAGGGTATGGACTGATCTTAGGCATGGACTGGTTATCCAGTAATGGTGCCATTCTTGATTGCGAGAAAAGAGTGGTTAGGCTCTTGACTCGGCTCGGTAACACTCTAGAAATTTCTTGTAATCCCTTGAATGCTGTTATGCTTAGTTATCTAGAGTCGCTTGACGCTTCTGTTGAGAATTTGCAGTTGGTTAGAGTAGTCCAGGAATATCCGGATGTCTTTGAAGAGGTGAAAGGCTTACCTCCGAAGCGCGAAATAGACTTCCGCATATACCGTGTTGATAATGCAAAGCCCGTAGCTCTGCCTGTTAGACACATGGCTCCAAAGGAGAGAAAGGAGCTTAGTAAGCAAGTTAAGGAGCTTCTTGAGAAGGGGTTTATAAGGAGTATCTCGGAATGGGGTGCTCCAGTGGTGTTCGCCACCAAAGCAGATGGTTCACTACGTCTTTGTGTGGACTATAGGGAGCTAAACAAGCTGACTAAAAAGAATAGACACCCGCTTCCCCGAATAGACGACTTGTTTGATCAGCTTGTAGGTGTGTCAGTCTTCTCCCAACTTGATTTAGCTACTGGTTTCCATCAGCTAAGGGTAGCTGAAGATAGCATTGATAAAACGGCGTTCAGAACCCCAGATGGTTTCTTCGAGTGGCTTGTCATGCCTTTCGGTTTGACGAACGCACCCGCTTATTTCGTAGACCTGATGAGCAGGGTGTTCAGATAATTCCTCAATAAGTTCGTGGTGGTCTTCGTAGACGATATTTTGATCTTCTCAAAGAATGATAAAGAACATGCTCAGCATCTGAAAGAGATCATGGACACTCTCCGTGCACATCAGCTAAGAGCCAAATTCTCCAAGTGCCACTTTTAGAGAAAGAAAGTAAGATTTCTAGGGCATATAGTGTCCAAAGAGGGTTTGGCTGTGAACCCCGTGAAAGTGGTGGCAGTGCAAGATTGGAAGACACCAAGAAATGCAACCGAAGTTCGAAGCTTTCTTGGGCTAGCCAATTTTTACCGAAAGTTCACTAGGGATTTTGTGAAGAAGGTTCTCGAGGAGACACATCATTCCAAGATGACAATACACCCAGGTGGAGACAAGATGTACAAGGACATAAAGAGAGCTTTCTATTGGAGCGGCATGAAGAAGGACGTAGCGGATTTCGTTTCTAAGTGTGTGACATGCCAACAGGTCAAGGCGGAATAGAAGAAGCCTGGAGGACGGCTACATCCTCTAGAAGTCCCGCAATGGAAGTGGGATAACATTTCAATGGACTTCATTGACGGGTTGCCTAGGTCAAGAAGAGGCAATACTAGCATTTGGGTAATAGTGGACAGGCTTATTAAAAGCGTCCACTTCATACCTATCAAGAGTAGAAGAACTGCTTCATCACTAGCTTCTATTTATCTCAAGGAAATAGTTTGACTCCATGGAATACCCTCCAGCATAGTGAGTGACAGAGACCCCATCTTCACGATCGAATTTTGGCGGAGTCTGCAAGAAGCTGTCGGCACACAGTTATGTTTGAGCACGGCCTATCACCCCCAAACTGATGGTCAGACAGAAAGGGTGAATAGAGTACTGGAAGATCTTCTAAGACTGTGCGTTCTTGACTTCGGAGGGACTTGGGAGGATCACCTTCCTTTAGTGGAATTCTCCTATAACAACAGTTACCAAGCCACCATCGGTATGGCGCCCTTCGAAGCTTTGTATGGAAGACCTTGTCGATCACCAACTTGTTGGTGGGAGTCCACTGACAAGATTATACTTGGGCCAGACATGATTAGAGAGACTTCAGAAAAAGTGGACTTGATACGAAGGAGAATGAAGACTGCCCAAGGCAGACAGAAATCCTACGCCGACAAGAGAAGGACCGACCTTGAGTTTGAGGTTGGGGACAGGGTTTTCCTTAAGGTATCCCCTTTAAGGAACGTCGTTCTCTTTGGATCCGCAGGAAAGCTAGCACCAAGATTTGTAGGACTGTTCCCTATCATCGAGAAGATTGGGAAAATGGCTTATAGAGTAGATCTGCCTGAAAGATTGGCTGGAATTCACAATGTCTTTCACGTTTCTCATCTCCGGAAATGTCTACATGAATCAGCGGAAGTGGTGGAGCCAAGCATTCTAGAAGAAGCCGAAGTGGAACGCGAAGCAACTGTGAGGAGAGTTCCAACTCGAATCGTAAGAACTGAAATCAAAAATCTACGCAACCGTGAAGTGAAGCTCATCAAGGTTCAGTGGAGCGACGCCGAGGAAGACGCGACTTGGGAAACTGAGGATAGAATACGCGTAGCCTACCCTTTTCTTTTTGAGGGTACATCCTTGACCTCTCTTTTTCCTTAAGTTGTGCTTGTATCTATCTTTTTAGGTATATCTCCTCGATATGATCCTTTATCCTTTGGTAGAAACCCCTTTGGATGTAAACATGTATTTGAAACATGTTATGGTTGATGGCTGCAAGTGGTTGCAAATGGTTGCAAATGGTTGCAAATGGTTGCTAGTGGTTGCTTATGGATGCATATACACACACAACCTAGGTTTTAGATCGGCTCAATCACTTCATACTGCATATGCATATATGTACTCATGTTTGTATGTGGTTGAAACTTGATATGTTGTCATATGGATGTCGCATTTGTATTGATGGTTGCGCACTCATGTAGAATTACGAGTAAGGACAAATTTGCATACATAATGGATTCATGACACTTACATGATTTGCATTAAGGAGGTCAACTGGATCAGTAGACCGCTTGATTTTGCATTAGTTAAGGACAAATACACACACTATGCATATAATCATAAAGCATTAGAAGTTTTTTAAGGATAATGGACGCCTGTATTTGTTGGTTGAGTAGATGGACGATTGGATGTTAGGACTTACGTTCTCCTAGACTTGAAGATTTCGGGGACGAAATCCTTTAAGGAGGGGAGAATGTAACACCCCGAATTTTCCGTTAACTGTAACTTAACAAATTAAAGTATAATTAATTCTAAATGATGAAATCAAGGGAAACGGGTTACGCCATTGTGTTCGTCTCGAAATTCTGCTTGAGATAGAAACCAAGTTTGCGTAAAACGGATACCGTATGAAGAAGATATGGACGAACGAAGTTGGGCAGAAAACCAGAAACGGGTCAGAATGCACTGGCGCACTTGGGAAGTGCGCCAGAACGAAATTGAACTGACGCACTTGGGAAGTGTGCCAGTACAATTTTAGCCTGGCGCACCTGCCAAGTGCGCCCAGGTCAGAAAGACCTGCTGGTCAGGGTCTGGTGGAATTCTGAGGCTTGGCTGAGTCACTAGAGCTTACATGTCACTTTCTGATTGTCTTCTCTTGAGATGGATGGTATGGTTCACTCTAGCTTCATCGACGGCTCTAATTAGATTGAAATTTTATAAATATAACTCAATTCTAACCCTAAATTCACACAAATAATAGAATATTAAAGCTGTCATGCTGCTGGAAAGGAACTAGGAGTGGCCGTCAATTAGAAAGCCTAGAGACAAGCCAACACTAAAGCTAAACACGAATCAAAACAACGTTAGTCTACCCAATGGAAAGCATTTCAAATCCAAAATTCAGAATCCAGAATCCAAGTTCGTCGTTCGTTGTAAGTATAGTGATTTTTCCGATGAGAATAAAACTAAGAATTGATTCGATGTAAATTGGAAGTGGAATTGTGCTATAATGTAACGACGATGTTAATTCATATCTATGTTTTGAAATGATTGTTTTGTGAATGAAATTGGGATGTTTGTGATATAATTAAGATTGATGTTGATCCTGCTGTACTTTTAGAATTATAACAACATCACAAGCAAGTTGTATAGTTCATGATTATGTGATTATATAGATCGTTTGTGGTTAGAACCTCATGTATATACTTTATGCTAGAAAATCTTTATGCATAAATGGTTATGTTCATATACATGCCCCTATGTTTATGTAAAAGTTGCAAGTTCCTAATTGGATCCATGTCAAGATCCACTTTAGTACATGTTTCATGTTGTAATTAGATATGCGATTGGATCTAGTTCACACCCTTGTCATAAAGTTATACATATTTATGAAAAAGTCATATTCTCGTCATGTGCTAGTGATGTTCGATGTTATGCCTAGATCCAAAAACAAGTTTAGACCTATGTTGTCTAAATCATATGCTCTTTCATGTGACACCTATTTGGTTAGACCCTTATTTCAATGCAAATTCACATATATGTAAAATTGATTTAGGCTATGTAGCAAATTCACATATATGTATATTGACTATTTTGCAAGATCACATCTATGACATTCATGTTGGCTATTTTGCAAGTTCAGACCTATGATGTTCATATTTACTATGCCAAAAATGCCAAGTTTACACCTATGTTATGTTTTCGTTTATGAATTCCCTTATGCCTATTTGTGTGCGCTAAATTAGGCTAAGTTTTTAGCCTAATATCATATGTTAGAAATTATGCGAACAAAAATTAGGCTAAGATTGTTAGCTTAATGTTTAAACGGGGTAACGTTTGGAATATTAGAAAACTTGTCATATAAATATATGAAATTGGCATGTTTGTCACATGCCAAAATTGGTGGGATTTAAACGGTATAAATTCTTATACCAAGAATGTTAAACTTGGAATGTGGGCCATAACATTTAATTGTTGACAAATTTACATATATTAAGTGATAAAGACAAATATGTAAATTTAGAAAATACGAATATGCTTAACACGAGGTTGGATTGAGTTGTGATGTAAATCTGCCTGGACCCGCCAGGCTGTCCAGTAGTCACAACAATACCTATCCAATGTGGGTGGTTAAGCATGAAGCCCAATAAGGACCCGAGGTTAGACTGATTTACAGTGTAAATCTGCCCGGAACCGACCGGCACATCCAGTAACCGTAACAATATCTGTCTAATGTGAGTGGTCGGTGCTTTAAAAGGCTAAGGATAGATGGTAGGGTTAAGTTAACTAAAACACTTAACCAATTCAACATGTTAATGTAATTGATGGGTGGGGTTAGGTGAATACAGACACTTAACCACTTAGCATGTTTGACTAGAAAACCCTAGTAACGGGGACCCATTTCAGCAGTAACCCAATTAGGTATCATGGTACCCTGAAACTAGGCAGGGTGGGGCACGATTACTGGGCTGATTATAAGCGGTCAAAGCGACGGCGGTGAGTGCAACAGTGTGGGTTCTAACGGAGTGCGGGCGTGCACACACTTCGGAGCAGACAAACAGGGCACTGGGGGCACCAGTAGTATAACCTATGCATTCTAAGGTTTGTGTCGGGGTTGCCACCATGGGACTTGATACACCCCATGGTGGGGCCAGCATAGGTATCTACAATTTCTGGGGGCCGTAAGACAAAGATGATTATGCGAGTAGGAGCCAATCTTTAAAATAAGGGGATCACTTTACCCTCAGCATAGGGTGCATCTTTAGAAACGGGATCACTTTACCCTCAGGATAGGGTGCATCTTTAGAAACGGGATCACTTTACCCTCAGCATAGGGTGCATCTCCAGAAATGGGATCACTTTACCCTCAGCATGGGGTGAAAGTTAAGATAATACAAGTAGGTGTAGAGATAGTGTGGGGTGCGATAGTATATTCGTTTCAGAACTACCTTACCTAGTTTATGATACTTTCATGTTCCAGTTTATACCTATCATGCCCTTATTCTTATTTTCATACTGAAGAGTCACTAGACTTACCAGGCTTTATGTCTGACCCTATTTTCTTTCATCTTCTTTTCTTCCGTCCCCCCCCCCCAGGTCCGTAGGGAGGAAATAGCTCAGCTTATCAGATTCTTTAAAAGCTTCAAGAAAGTTGATGTACGGTTTGGAGTCTCTTTCCTTGGCTATGGCCGTTAGTCACACTCTATGGGAATTTATGCAGTTTTAATCACGTTTTATGCTTCTTTATTTAAAAACCAAGACAGAAATGATGTTGTAATGTTTTTGGGAAGTTGTTATGAGACAATTATGGAAATGTGTTGTATGAACAAGTATTTTATGAAATAAAAGTCTGATGTTTTCTGCTGCTTATATATATGTGTGTTTATATCTGTCTTGTATTTTATCTGTGACTTTTACTTACAAACCTCCAACAAAGTTAAGGCGGTCCCTTGTGAGTGACCTTATTGGAGGGTGGGGTGTTTCATAAATATGTTTAATCTGTGGGGTTTATATGAACCTGTTAATATGTAAGACTTAACCTGTTATATCAATTAGGGTTATATGAACCCGTTTATCTGCAATACTTAACCTGTTTCAATATGTGGGGGTTACATGAACTTGTCAAATTGTGTAAGAGTTAAGTAAGCTTGTTTGAATCGATGGGGGGTTAAGTAAATCTGTTAAACCTATGGGGGTTATATAAACCCGATCATCTTAACCTATTTATATGGTGGGGTTATGCGAGCTTATTAATATTTTAGGCATAACCTGTCAAAATCCTAGTAGCGGGGATGCAAGTCTAGGGGGTGGCTTTTATCATATGTTGTGTGGGACCCGTATTAGTCAGTAACCCATCTTGGTATCAAAAGGAGGACCCCGAACTAGGTAGGGGTTAAGGCACGCTTTCTGAGTTGATTATAAGAAGTTCATTTGGGTGGAGGTGTTGGCGACGCATTCCAACAAAGCCATGTGCGTGCATGGGTCCGGATTGCTCGGGAAATTAAGACGTTATGACATCAATAGATACGGTTGTGCCTCTCGAAAAAAGGGGTTGCTACTTTAGGAAGTGATACATCCTACTATGGGGCCAGCACAGGGTATCTACATGATAGGGAACCGAACGATTGGGGTAGTAATTAAGGTACATCTAGTTCTGCTTGTTTAAGAGCCTATTATTATCGTTGGGGGTAACACCTGTCACTTCTGTTGGGCTGCCTGTTATTATCGTTGAGGGTAAAACCTGTCACTAGAAAGTCCACCATCTATTTTTGTTGGGATCATTATGTTTCTGTTATACTAGTATTGGTGCTTAGAAAAGTACTTGAGAGGCGCAATATATTCCGTTCTGTTTATTTTGTTTATCCTGCTCAGTCTGTTATACCTGTCTTATGATACTGTTATCTCTCTCATCCAGTTTATATGCCTATCATGATGCTTTTACTTATTTATATGCTAAAAGTAATTGGACTCGCCAGACTTTATGTCTGACCCGCTTTGTTTCCTTTTCTCTCTTCTCCTTCCCCCAGGTTCTTAGGGTAGGAATATTCAGGATTGATTAAGATTCTCTCTCATGTTTCTGCTTGGAGCTGTTATATATACCACTTGATTTCTTGCCTACCTTGATATGGCAATTCTTTTTAGGGACTATGATTTCATATTACTGTACTCTGATGATTTTAGTACAAGGCAGATATTTCACTTTGATGTAATGGGTTTTCTGTACTTCAGAAATATGTTGTAACTGGGTTTTGGACCATGATGTTTTCTATTTGGAAAATAAAGTTTCAAATTGAGCTATAATTTTATATCTATCTTGTGATGTTCTGTTTCTGTTTACCTATAACACTTCACGAAACTTAACACATTCTGTTAAGGAGTGACATTAACGAACATTGGGTGTCACATTTGGTATCAGAGCTGAAGGTTCCCAGATCAGATAAAATATTTTGAAAATTGTTTTCAAAAGGTTTTAAAAAGAAAGCATCTTCCAAAGAAAAAACTATTTTTGAAAAACAGATTCCCCAAAGCCATATGAAATATCTTTCGATTCTCTATTTGAATTCCTTTTCTTTTCAAAATGTCCGGGGAACCGATTCTTCCCGAAGGGTATCCTCATTGCGGCATGATTCCATAGGCAAGTTAAAACTACGGCACTGCCAAGGGGCGAGGAAGTGCCTAACCACCATCCGTAGCCGCAGTAGTTCAACCTACGGCTAATTTTCTATCAAACTTCATTTGGATTTCCATGCGATGGAGGCAGCTTTCAAGAGACTTGTTTACGTGTTACACAAGGATGGTAAAGAGCAGAATAAGGGAGTTATGGCTGAGGAGCACCGCCCAAGGATGAGAAAAATGGTGGCTCAAAAAGGGAACATAGATAAAATAAGGGAAGCCTAACAAAGTTCAGATAAAGGAAAAAAGAAATGTTATGGTTGTAGGAGCTAGGGTCATTTGGTCAAGGGTTACAGAAAAAGAAGGAATGTTTGTTTTCACTGTGGTGAGGTCAGACATTATACTAGGAAATGCCCAAAGAAGCAAGGATAGGGGAAAAAGACAGGACCATCCAAAGAACTGGTACATGCTCTCGAGTGTAGTGGACTAGACGAAGGTAGGAAAGTTTTTGTTGAAGGTTTGATTTCTCTTTTCGATCATCCTATTAGGACTCTTTTGATTCTGGTGCTTCTCATTATTTTATATCAGACTGTGGTTGAGTCTCTGCACCTTAGTACTAGTATGGTTTCGGATCCCGTTGTTGCCTCAAACCGCATTGGTGGCTCGGCTCATCTGTTTGTGATTTGACGGTGTTTGAGGATATCAATGTTAGGCGTGGAGTTTGAGTGCAATGCATCTTTGCTTAGTTTTATGGGCTATGGTCTGATTTTAGGGATGGATTAGCTAGCCATGTATGGTGCCATTCTAGACTGTGAGAGGAGGGTCGTTATACTTTTGACTTGCTGTAACAATCCGGAAAATCAGAACCAATTTAAATTTTTTTATTTTGGCAACTTTAATGAATTTTGAATATTTAAAATGATTTATTCTAAATAATAACGACTGGAAATTTATTTTGAATAGAATTAGAACGTATAAATTTATTTAAATCAAAATCAGAATATAAAAAATTATTTTAATTATAAAAGGAATTGAAAATGGCACGGTAGTTTGAAAATTCGATTTTAAATTTCAAACGAATGTAAAAGATTCAAAATAAAACGGATTTCAGTGAAACCAGAAATATTTGATTCTGTTTGAAAATATCTTTCCAACGAACCTGAAAAATCCTAATTTCATAGAGGGAATAAAAAGTTATGTCCAGTTGAAAATTCAGATTAGTCGCTAAGGAAATATGCCCTTAAAAATAGCGATTTTGCAAACGACCTCTGTTTTCAACGAGACCACTTTTTTTTGGATTCGGAATGTCAAATTTTTGCTAGAATCCAATTTTCAGAATTTTTGGAATCAATTTGTGAGCGTGGTAAATTTAAACGTGTTTGGTCAATTCAGTTTGAATTTAATCGACTGAAAAATGACCGTTTTTCAAACGGTCTCCAAATTTGACAAAATCAGTTTTGTTAGGACCGTATCGTCAAAATATAACTAGATTTATTTTTCTTGAATTTTTGGATTCAGTATGTGGCCCCGGTAAATTAAAATGTCCATTTGAATTCAATTTATATTTATCTATATTTTAATTTAAATGAAAACTGATCGTAACAGTCGAATTGGCTTACGAAACATATCCCATTGTGTTCGGAATGGGGGTAATTAGTTGGGGACAACAGTCGTTGGGTCTCGTTTGGAGTTCGAATAAAAAGTTAACCTTTTTGAGGAATTAAATTAAATAATTATATAACCTCCTCCTTGTTTCTCTCTCTCTCACTTCAGATCCATCGCTCAATAAAATAAAAAGAAAAAAAACGAAAACTGTGATTGCTTCTATCGCCCCCCATACGACGCCTCCTACCGCGCCGGCGTGCCCCTGCCACCACCATCGCCTTCCACACCTCCTTCCCCCTCCGATCTACTTCCCCCTTCCGCCATTCAAAGTGCGCAACCCCCTTTTGCATTCACGAACCCTAGCCCCAAACCAAGGACTTCCACCACTATGGACCCCCCTCCTCCAGCCATGACTCCCTACCACCACCCATGATGCCACGCCGACCTCTCCTCCAACAACCACAGTAAGTTTTTTAATATTGAATTTATTTTCAGTTTTTTTATATAAAAAGAAAAAATCAGTTTTTTTTTAATGAAAAGCAATAAAAAAAATAGTTTTTTTTATATGAAAAGCAATAAAAAAATCAGTTTTTTTTATATGAAAGCTTGATAAAAATTGGATTTTTACATATATGAAAGCATCGTAAAAATTGGATTTTTACATATACGAAAGCATGATAAAAATTGGATTTTTACATACGTGAAAGAATGATAAAAAATGGATTTTTACATATATGAAAGCATGATAAAAAATTGGATTTTTATTTGTATGAAAGCATAAAAAAATCATTTTTTTATATGAAAGCATGATAAAAAATTGGATTTTTACATATATAAAAGCTAGATAAAAATTGGAATTTATATATATATGAAAGCATGATAAAAATATGATTTTTATATATGTAGAGAATATAAAAATATGATTTTTATATATGTAGATAATATGAAAACATGATTTTTAATGTATACATAGCAATATAAAAATATGATCTTTAATGTATACATAGCACTGTAAAAATATGATTTTTATCGTATGTTTGAAATATTTTTATGAGGATAAAAATATTATTTTTTTAGTATAAACATCAATTAAAATGTGATTTTTATAATATCAACATCAGTATAAAAATGTGATTTTTATAATATCAATGTCAGTATAAAAATATTATTTTCATAATATCAACGTTAGTATAAAAATGTGATTTTTATAATATCAACATCAATACAAAAAAAGTGATTTTTATAACACCAACATCAATATAAAAATGCGATTTTTAAATATATAAACATTATATTAAAAGGGTGATTTTTACCATGAATAGTGTGGAAAAGATTGCGTTGGAATTTTGGGCAAATCCAAACGGTTCAGAAATTCAAAAATAAAACTGGAGGAGTGGATCCCAAAGGTGAGAACTTCTCACTTTAATTTATTTTCTAGTTAAATATATATAATAGGATGCAGACGGTGCTTAGTAGCACCCTACACCTTTGTTTGAAACCATGTTTGTTGGTTGTTTGGATTATTTGGTTTGGGAAATAAATGAATTGATTAGAATTGGTATGTACATGGCGCGAGCCATTGTTAGGCGAGGGATAAGGCTAGACCTTATTCTGGTTCTAGTATCGCGTCGTTATGCTGCCGAAATTTTCTAAAAATGTTAGAGCAATAAAAATATCATTTTTATTGTATAATGAACTGTATGAAATATTCATGTAATGAAATAAATATTTTATAGTTAAAAATATAATTTTTAGCGAGTGTAAGAATGAAATTAAATATTCATTTACAAATCGGATGATTTTTTTATGTACACCCATTTGACTGATATGGATTGGGATGATATATTTTACACATCGCCCAACTGCACAAATAATATTCATTGTTTGTTGATTGAAACCCCAAATGGGTATTGGGATGATATTTGATGCACACTAATCCTAATTATTTAGTTGTATGTCGATCGGTTGGTTGACAGGCTGTTGTAAGCGTTAACTATTTATATTTAATGCTGATGCAGTTGTGTAGTGCACTCTGGATGATGGTTGATTATTTATCATTGTTGTTGTATACGTGAGTTGTATGATATCCATATAAATAACATTATATGGCAATTGATTGTGTTTGATTACAACTCAGAATTAACGAATATTTTAAAATAAGGAACATTTTCAAATAATATTCAATAATGGATCAAAATCTGATTTTGATGTCAGATTTTGGATGGACATGAAAATATTTAAATATAAGAAGCTGTGTTGATTAGATTGGCGCCATTTTAGACGCGAACGATATTTATATCGATTTTATTCATTTTTATAATGAATATCGAAAAGGAAGTGATTTCAAAATCTAATGTTTTGAAAATATTATCATTTATATATTAATGATATGGAATATTCAATTTTGATTTAAAATTGAATATGAAGTTGAAACCATTTTTAAAACGAATTTAAAACGATTTATAAAATACGTTTTAAATGGAAATTAACGAAATATATATAATATATATATTATATATATTTAATGGCTTGAATAGAACGCGCCGCGCCGCGGCAGTTCGCGAAATTCGATCATTGACTTCGAATTGACATTACGGGAGATCCGACCGTCGGATTCTCCTAAAATTGGAACCGTTGGGTTCGTATCGAAAAGATTTTTCCAACGAATATAAGGAATTTGAAATCTAACTGTTGGATTTGGAATTATGTCCAAATCAAATTTGGAAAAGGTCGCTGTAAGTGCAGTTCGATGACCGTTTATGGAAATTGACTGTATGGGCCATGATAAAATTATTAAAAATATCAATAATTTGTGTAAAATCATAATAAATGATTTGGAAAGAATTTAGGTGAAAAGTCTATGTTTGTAAAGACAAAATTATATTTTTATCAAAATGAACTAGTTATTAACTAGAATTATAATCCAATTATTTTGAAAATAAATAATTAGGATTGAGAATGGTTTTAAAAATAACAAAAATTTCCAATATATGAATTGGAATGGATTTGAATCGAAATTATCTTCAGAATATTTCGATGTTGGATTTCGTGATTATATAGATATTGTTATGGAAATTTAGAAGATATATTTTATATCGTTATTTCCAATACAATATTTATTGGCTTTAGAATTTGATATTGAATATAATCCGATATATTTTCTATTCAGATCCTTGTATTTAATATCAAATGGGATTTTGGGTTTGTCGTGAATGGTGACTTCATTAACATTGTTCTTAAACCCAGTTGAGAAAAGAATAAATCTTTTAATTAAGATTTAGTGAAGTTTTCCAATTAATTAAGATTTAACTGGATTTTAATTTAAAAAAAAATGGGATTTTTTGTTTGTCGTGAATGGTGTTTTCAGTAACACTATTCTTAAACCCGTTTTGAAAAGAATAAATCTTTTAATTAAGATTATTAGAGTTTCCAGTTACATTTGGTAATTGGAATAAAATGGAATGTGAATTGGGTTTATTGTGAACTGTGTTTTTAATGACATTCGTTCTTTAATCCGATTAACAGTGAAATGTGATTTGGAATTTATAAATCTTTTAATTAAGATTTAATGGAATTTTCCAAAGTAAAGTTTTCCAATTTAACAAAATAAATTGGAATGGAATAGAATTCGATTTGGTAATAATCGAAGTGAACTTCTGTGGAGGAAGACTGAAACTATATATGGAATTTAAGAGGCTTTGCCATTATTCCATTTATATTATCGGTTGGATATGGAAGTGTATATCGATTATATATATTGATCTGTTTTCCATGAAGATTCCATTGTTATGGAATGTGATTTTGGGTTTATCGTGAGCTGTGTTTTAAATGACATTAATTCTTTAACCCGGTTAAAGGTAAAATTAATTTCTTAACTTGGAATAATCATTAAATAATGATTTTTGGAGATTAAAACTGAATTAGAGTTTTAATAAATCTTTAATTTGATTGAAATGTGAATGTGATAATTTAAATTATCAAATTCGGGAAATGATCGAGAATGGAGTACAGCAGTTTTACACCAGGCGATAGTTAAATCTTTTATTAGATTTGAACTTGAAAGGTAATCAATATTACCGATAACACCATGGTGTTAGATATGGAGTATTACCAGTTTTGCTTCATGAGATGAATAGGTTGGGGTTGGGAAATTAAATAAATGATTACTTCGGTAAGGTTCGCTAATCCTAACTAGTTTGGAAAACCTTAATATGGTTTAACTTGTGAAAAGAATATTTGAATAAAAGAATATTCTGAATTGGAATGAGGCGTATGTTGTGTTTTTATAGCACTTGTTTATTATATACGCGAGTTATTCAGAAAGACCGAATTTATCCCATTCTGAATAACTGAATCGACGATAAGTCGACGATGAAGACGATGGTTGAAGACTGGAGGTCTTCACATCGTTTGGATGATTATTGATGTCTTGATTAGGCTGTACACCCAAGACGAGGTAATAAGTGGTGATCGTACAGACGTACTTGGAAATCGACGGATATGCGAGGGCCTCTCTCCTGTATTGGACATACGAGACGAGGAATAAGGTGCCTCCGGTTTCGTTCAGACCCAGAACGAACTTGTATGTGGACTGTGTGTATGACATTGGATTTCATTTTGTGTGATTGATAGACATCGGTTGCAATGCTTGAATTGCCTATGGGGCATGCCTGAGTGGCAAAAAGATCAAGGCTTCTGTTGAAAAGCAAAGTCTTATGGTTGATGATCAAAGCACGGCTTTAATATAGCATAGCATTAATTCGCGCGCCTCATACCCCGGTGTGAACCAGAAACGGGAGAGGACCTCGGGAGGACATGCGTTTCCTTCTAGCTAGGAGTGGAGTCAGGGTTTTGCAATCCTTGACGTTTTACTTATGTGGATGATGGATAGCTAGGCGCCTCGGTTATATCGGTCACTCCGGTGCCGATGGATGGTTTGGTCGATATATGACCAGTTTACGACCTATAGGGCGGGGAAATGCATTGTTCAGGCATTTTAATCCACTCCTGTGGACCAGCCCTGATGATCCAAGGGTCACTCGAGCTCTGATCTTGAGACACGGGCTAGAGCATCTCGAAGCGGGAAGGATGATCCGTTGCCTTGGTTCACTAATGGAAATCCAACTTCCAATACGTGACATTCGGTTTTATTTGTAGAGCCTAGTATGACGACATAGTGGGATGGGGCACTATGTCGTCTATGATTGATACATTTATATTTGAAGTTGTTTTCATACACTTTACACTATATCAAAATGATTTGTTTTAAACGTACCAAGCATGTTTGGCTATTATAAGGTAAAACTCTATCCTCCGGCTTGCGTTGCATTGTGTAATGGGACCTGAGTCTTATAATAGCTTCATTTTTCCAAAAAGCATTGCGCTGTTTTGTTATATGCACTGGTATTCTTGGGAGGAAACCCATTCCGTGTTATACGACATGGTCCCTTGATATATCTGATTTTAAAGTAAAGTTTTAAACAACTGTTTTAGTTCTCAAACCATTCACATGACTGACCTGGAGTTTATTGTTTTAACCTAAACTCTGGGTGCCCCTATTTTCCACACAGGGAGCTAGTATTTTTGGTTTTGTAGATTTATATTCATAGGATCGTGTTTTATAGCTAGAATGATATTCAGAAAGTTCTGTATCCATATATTCCTTTCAGTTGCGTTTTGTATTATTTTCTGCTGCATTGTAGTTTGTAGATCTATGATATTTATCAAATGTATATTATTTGTCCTTACTCTGTTTATTCTTATACTCTGAAGTAAATTGTTGTAATAAGAAATGAAATGTTCTTCTGTTTGTGTTCTGATTTTCGTGTTCTCAACTCAATCTGGGCTTTCCTTTACGGGGAAGTTCGGGTTTTGTCACTTGTCATGGGAGGACTCTCAAAATTTCTTGTGACCCTAAGGGGTCTGTCATGCTTAGCTTCCTAGAATCACTTGATGCTTTTTTAGAAGATTTACGATCTGTACCAGTAGTGTGTGAGTATCCTGGTGTTTTTGAGGAGGTTAAGGGCTTGCCTCCGAGGCACGAGATTGATTTTCGGTTATATTTGGTGGACAATGCAAAGCCAGTCGCATCGCCTGTGCGCCACATAGCTCCTAGGGAGTAGAGGGAGCTCAGCAAGCAAGCAGGGGAGCTACTTGAGAAAGGATTTATTAGGCAGAGCATATCTGAATAGGGTGCTCCAGTAGTATTCACAACTAAGGCAGATGGCTCACTATGCTTATGCGTGGATTACAGGGAGTTGAATAAGCTCACTTAGAAGAATAGGCACCTACTTCCGAGAATAGATGATTTGTTTGACCAGCTTGTTGGTGCATCTGTTTCTCTCAATTAGACCTGGCCACGGGATTTCATCAGTTGAGGGTGACCGAGGACAGTATAGACAAGACCACTTTAAGAACTCCACACGGTTTCTTTGAGTGGCTTGTCATGCCTTTTGGGTTGACGAATGCACCCGTCTATTTTGTGGATCTGATGAGTACGGTGTTTCGGGAGTTTCTGAATAAGTTCGTTGTGGTCTTTGTGGATGACATCCTGATTTTCTTGAAGAGCGATAAAGAGCATGCCCAATATTTAAGGGAGGTTTTGAAGACTCTCTGAGCACACCAGCTTAAGGCAAAACTCTCTGAATGTCATTTTTGGAGAAAGGAAGTGATATTTCTAGGGCATGTGGTCTAAGGATGGGATAGCAGTGGATCCCACGAAAGCTGTTGCAGTTCAAAATTGGAAGACTCCAAAGAATGCAACGGAGGTGAGGAGTTTTCTTGGTTTAGCAGGCTATTACAGGAAGTTCATTAAGGACATCGTGAGGATATCAGCCCCACTCACCTGACTGACGAAGAAGAATCTGACATTTTCTTGGGATATTGACTATGAGGATGCTTTTCGGCAATTGAAGAGAGCTTTGACAACATCCCAGTCTTGACTTTTCCTGATAGGAACAAAGTGTTCACAGTATACACTAATGCATGTGGTACAAGGCTTGGTGTTGTTTTGATGTATGAGGGACGAGTAGTATGTTACGGTGGTAGATAGTTGAGAGTTCATTAGAAGAACTACCCTACCCATGATTTAGAGTTGGCTGCCATTGTATTCGCACTTAAGACTTGGCGACAGTATCTGTTTGTAGAGAGGTTTGAGTTATACAAGGACCTAAGTTGTAACACCCCATATTTTTTGTGAATATTAAAAGTAACGAATTAAAGAATACTTAAATTTTAGAAGAGGAATTAAGGGAATGGGTTACGCCATTGGGTTCGTCTCAGAATTCTATTTCAGATAGAGTCCGAGTTTGCGTGAATCGGACTCCGTATGAAGAAGTTATGGAGGTTAGAAATTTTCAAGTTTAAACAGAAATTAAATTAAAATAATAATTAAAGGTCAAAACTGTTCAAAATTTGAAATTCGGTCAGAGCGGGCTGAGCGGGAAATCTCCCGCTCAGAGGTGTCGACTCTCCCAGGGTAGTCGGCATAGGTGTCGACCCCATATAGGGGTGTCGACATAGGTGTCGAGCCCCCCTGTAGGGAGTCGACCCTTTTGAGATCCAAATCCTGTGACAAATTTTTATAGCCCTGAGCTGTTGTGGCCTTCTCTGATTGGCCTGATGACAAATTCTGAGGTATTAGGGCTTATGTGTCATGTTGTGGTTGGCTGGATGACACATCTCTTTGGTTTCTATTGCTCTGATTTCTCCTAGACTAATCTAAAGGCTAGAATTAATCCTAGACATCTATATATATGTAGCTAAACCTAAACCCTAACCTCATAGCCCTTAAACTATGGTGTCATCATGTTGTTTATCTACAAGCTAGCCTAGCCTCCTTCATCTTCTCTAAACTAGAAAATCAAATCCAAATTAGAAGTCGATTAGAAGAACTTCAAATCAAAAGTCTACATCAAAGGATTAGCTTAACAAATTCAGAAATCAGATTCCAGAATACAAGATCCGTCCTTTTTCTGTAAGTTCAGTTATTATTCCGATTTAAACACCTAATAGAAATCATGACTATAATGGATTTAGAACTATGCCTAATTCTAATTCATGCTTATCCTTTTGTCAAATCTGAATTTCCTATGCCTATGAGACTATTGTGGTTGATGTAATGACACCTATCATGCCTATGGGACTGTTGTGACTGACATAATGAAACCTATCATGCCTATGAGACTGTTGCGATTGACATAATGGAACCTATCATGCCTATGAGATTGTTGTGATTGATATGACAGAACTTATCATGTTGTACATCCTATGCCTATGAGACTATTGTGATTTATATAATGGCACTTATCATGTTGTACATCAAAATTAGTGATTCTCTTAAGTCCAGTCCTATCTAATCTTTATACCTATGGTGTAAATTTCTTAGCTTGCCCACACTTATTATTAATGTACAACTTGCCTGTTGAAACATGATTCTTGAATTGGGTATACCTTTACATGCCTATTTTTCCTTATGTCAATTCTTATGCTCCTTCTCTATTTTTCCTTTTTTTCTTTTGTGAATACTAAGTTCATTTGGAACTTAGATTGAATCTCGTCGTACGTGCGATTATAATATAGGAAAATTGGGTATAATTTAATTGGGTAAATTTTGGCATAGCATGTGAATGTGGCATAAAACTTGTACTGACTACACTTTGGAAATATTGACATAAAACTTGGACACATATGAAAAATATGTAAAATGGCTAAAGATGAACATGCCTAACCCGAGGTTAGATTGAGTTGCGGTGTAAGACTGCCCGGAACCTCTCAGCACATCCAATGACTGCAACAATATAGATCTAATGTGAGAGGTTAGCGCATTAAGCCCAAAAACACGAGGTTAGATTGAGTTTTGGTGTAAGACTGCCCGGAACCGCCCGACACATCCAGCGATCGCAACAATATAGATCAAATGTAAGAGGTTGGTGCTTTAGTGAATGAATTAAAGCTAAGGAACTGATAGGCTAGGAATGGTAGGGTTAAGTTAATTAAGGCAACACTTAACCAATACAACATGTTAGTTAAACAGATTGGTGGGGTTAGGTAAATGTGAGAACAGTTAACCATTATAACATATTGACTAGGAAACCCTAGTAACGCGGACCCATTTTAGCAGTAACCTACATAGATGTATCACGTTACCCTGAACTAGGCAGGGTAGGGCACAATTTCTGGGCTGATTATAAGCGGTCAAAATAGCGACGGGTGGTGCAACAGTGTAGGTTTCGGTGGAGTATGGGCGTGCACCTACTCTGGAGTGGATAAAAGCAGGCACTGAGCATCAAAAGTATACACTGTGCATCTAGAATTTGTGTCGGTTTGCCACCATAGGAATTGATACACCCTATAGCGGGAACAGCATAGGTATCTACAATCAAGCGGGGTCGAATAACACAAGTAATAAATGCATGCGAGTAGAAGCCGATCGGAAAAAAGGATCACTTTGTTATGAACACATGAAGGTTGTGGAAACATTCATTAGTAGGTGCAGAGAAATGTAAATGAGTGTGATAGTATATTCAGTTTATTTTGCCTTATCTTTTGTTATCTTATTGCAATGGTATTGTCCTATATTCAGTTTATTCATGTCATGATCCTTTTACCTGTTTACATGCTGAATAATCACTGGACTTACCAGGCTTATGTCTGACCCATTTTCTTTCGCCTTCTTTTCTTCCATTCCCCTCCCTCCCCCTCCTCCAGGTCCGTAGGGAGGGAATACTTCATCTTAGTGCAGAACTTTTCCAGCTTGAAGAGAGTAGATGTATTATTTGGATTCTATTTTCTTGGGCTATGGCTGTGATTACACTTTTATTGGGGATTTATGTTGCTTTACTACTGTTTATGCTTCTTTATGTACTTGGAGTTTTAAATCAAGACAGATGTTTAATTGTAATAATTTAGAAGTTGGGTTTTGAGACAATGCTTGTAATATTTTGAATGAACCACGTTATTTACGAAATGATTTTAGTTTTCCGCTATTTATATGTTTGTCTTGTAAATTATCTATGCCTTTTACCCAAAATGCTTCACCAAAGTTAATGCATTCCCTTAGTGAGTGACCTTAACGGAGGTGGGGGGTTTCACTTGGTATCAGAGCGATGGTTTACCAAATCAGATAAAAGTTTTTGAAAACTATTTTTTCAAAAAAAAAAATTAAATTAGCATTTTCAAGAAAAAGTATTATTTTATTTTAAAGGCATTATCCCCAAAGCCATATGCATTATCTTTCTATCCTTTGTTTTGAACCTTTTCTTTTCGTTTCAGCATGTCTGGGGATCTTAATTTTCCCAAGGGCGTACCGATACCTTGTTGGTTCAGAAGGTATCTAGAGGCTAGGGCTAATGACGCAGGCCCAGCAGACGTTCCTAATCCCCTGTTGCGGCCGTTCCTCCTCCTCCTCCGCGTGTGAATGCTTTCTCGAAGATCTGTAGAGACTTTCGACCTATAGGTGGAAAGAACTTTAATGGGACTGAGTCATTTGTGGAAGCAAGAAACTGGCTCAAGGAAACAGAAGATTTGTTTGTTATCTTCGAAGTGGACGATAGGCAGAAGATACAATTGGCTGTATGGTTACTTAAGGACGAAGCCTCTTACTGGTCGGAAGTTACTTATGCTGAGAGATCAGTTGAAACTTGGGAGGATTTCAGAATGAGATTTGAAATGAAGTTCCTCTCGCAAGCTGAACGAAGTCCACAGATGGAGAAGTTCTTAGCACTCAAACAGGGAAGCCTATCGATTAAGGAATACGTCAACCAATTCAACTAGCTGGCTATATTCGGACTGGAGTTAGTAAACACTCCACATAAAAAGGCTCTCCGATTCGTTAAAGGGTTAAATAAGCCACTACACAACCTAGCTATGTCCCATATACCTATGGGTGCGACTTTTGAGAGACTGGTAGACATGGAACTATTACAGGGGGAAGACAAGGATGGCAAGAAAGAGGCAAAGATGCCTCTAGACAAGAAAGTGGAGGGGTCGTAGAATAAGAAGACGGATTCCAAGAAAGGCGAGAAGAATAACAAACCCCGTGACAAAAGGAAGTGTAAATTTTGTGGCATACCTGGACATTTAATTAAAGACTGCAGGAATAAGAAGAGGAAGATGGGTGGTTGCTTTCAATGCGGCGAGATAGGGCATATGCCTAAGGATTTCCCAAAAAGGCAAGGGCAAGGCAAAGGACTGGATCTACTTCTGGAGGGCAGATTCACGCAATCATTGCACCTCCGCAAGAAAGAGGTAGAAATATTTCTGTTGAGAGTTTAGTTTATCTTTCTGATCATCCAGTTCGTACTCTTTTTGATTCTAGCGCATCACACTCTTTTATATCTACTGCTTTAGTTGAATCTCTGCACCTAGATACCAGTATAGTAGAGGATTCCATGGTTGTTTCAAATCCAACTAGGGGTTCAGCCTATTTATCAATGATTTGCTTGGTTTTGGAAATTTCTATACCAAGCGTTGGGTTTAGATGTAATGCTTATGTTATGGGTTTCACGGGCTATGGGTTGATTCTAGGCATGGAATGGTTATCTAGTAATGGTGCCATCCTCGATTGTTAAAAGAGAGTGGTTAGACTTATGACTCGCCTCGGTAACACTCTCGAAATCTCTTGTAATCCCATGAATTCTGTTATGCTTAGCTACCTAGAATCTCTTGATGCATCTGTTGAAAACTTGCAATCTGTTAGAGAAGTCCGTGAATACTCGGATGTCTTTGAAGAGGTGAAGGGTTTGCCTCCAAAGCGAGAGATAGACTTCCGCATATACCTTGTTGACAATGCAAAACTAGTTTCTTTACCCATTAGGCACATGGCTCTAAGGGAAAGGAAAGAGCTCAGCAAGCAAGTTAAAGGGTTGCTTGAAAAGGGGTTCATAAGGTGGAGTATTTCTGAATAGGGTTCTCCGGTGGTGTTTGCAACCAAAGTGCGGATGGTTCACTTTGCCTATGCATGGACTATAGGGAGCTAAACAAGCTGACCAAGAAGAATTGGCACCCACTTCCTAGAATAGACGACTTGTTCGACCAGCTCGTAGGTGCCTCGGTTTTCTCCCAATTAGATCTGGCCACCGGATTTCATCAGCTAAAAGTGGCTGAAGACAGCATAGATAAGACCGCGTTTAGGATCCCGGATGGTTTCTTCGAATGGCTTGTCATGCCTTTCAGCTTGACAAGTGCACCCTCCTATTTCGTATACTTGATGAGTAGGGTGTTCAGAGAGTTCCTTAATAAATTTGTAGTGGTCTTCGTGGATAACATTTTGATTTTCTCAAAAAGTGTGGAAGAACATGCTTTGCATTTAAGGGAAGTCATGGATACTCTTCGTGCACATTAGCTGAAAGCTAAATTCTCCAAATGCCATTTTTGGAGAGATGAAGTAAGCTTTCTTGGACATGTGGTGTCCAAAGAGGGAATAGCTGTGGATCCCGCAAAAGTAGTTGCGGTGTAAGATTGGAAGATTCCATGGAATGCAACCAAAGTACGAAGTTTTCTCGGGCTAGCGGGCTTTTACATAAAGTTCATTCAGGACTTTGCGAAGATCTCAGCCCCACTTACTAGGTTGACGAAGAAGAACTTAACTTTTTCCTGGGGTTTGGATTGTGATGTTGCTTTCCAATGATTGAAAAGGGATCTAACAACAGCCCCGGTTCTGACATTTCCTGGTGGCAGTATGATGTTTTTGGTATACACAGACGCATGAAGTACCAGACTAGGCGCTGTCTTGATGCAAGAAGCCAAGGTGGTTTGTTATGGGGGAAGGCAGTTGTAGGTACATGAGAAAAACTACCCAACTCATGATTTAGAGTTAGCCGCCATTGTTTTCGCTCTTATGTCATAGCGTCATTACCTACTAGGAGAAAGGTTTGAATTGTTTACTGACCATAAATCATTAAAGTACCTTTTCTCATAGAAAGATCTTAACTTGAGACAACAGAGGTGGATGGAATTTCTTGCCTCATACGACTTTGAGATTTCTTATACCCCTGGCATGGGCAATGTGGTAGCGGACGCCTTAAGTAGTAAAAAGCTGACCTTAAGTTCTCTCTTTGCAGAAAGGAAAAGCTTGGAGTACATAGCAAACTTTGAATTTAGATCCTCCTTTGAATTTGCACCTGGTTTGTTAGCTTCGCTAGAGGTGTGGCCTACTCTTTTGGACTAATAGGAACCACACAACATGAAGACCCTCAGCTAGTTGATGTGATGGATAAGCTAATTAGAGGTGAGACTTCTAGTCACCTCAATAGATACTCCATCGATGACAAGGGTTGGTTGAGATGGGATGGAAGACTATGCATCCCACAAGCAAGGGATTTGGTGAAAACCATTCTCGAAGAAGCACACCATTCTAAGTTGACCATACACCCAGTTGGGGACAAGATGTATAAAGACATAAAAAGGGTTTTCTTTTGGAATGACATTAAGAAGGATGTAGCTGAGTTTGTCTCTAACTGCTTGATATGCCAGAAAGTCAAGGCAGAGCAGAAGAAGCTTGGTGGTCTGCTTCATCCTCTGGAGGTCCCACAGTGGAAATGGGATAGCATTTTGATGGACTTTAATGATGGGTTGCCTAGATCAAGAAGGGGCAATACCAGTATTTGGGTAATAGTGGACAGGCTCACTTAAAGCGCTCACTTTATACCTGTTAAGAGTAGGGGTACTGCCTCATCATTAGCATCCATTTATCTTAAAGAGGTAGTTCGACTACATGGAATACCCTCTAGATAGTAAGTAATCGAGACCCTATCTTTACAAGCAAGTTTTGGAAGAGCTTGCAAGAGGCTGTAGGCACACAGCTATGCTTAAGCACTGCCTATCACCCTCAAACCGATGGTCAGACGAAAAGGGTGAACAGAGTATTAGAAGACCTCTTGAGATTGTGCATTCTTGATTTTGGTGGAACATGGGAGGATCACCTTCCTTTAATGGAGTTCTACTACAACAATAGCTACCAAGCCACCATAGGCATGGCACCCTTTGAGGACTTGTATGGGAGACCATGCCGATCAGCAACTTGTTGGTGGGAGTCTACAGACAAGCTCGTACGTGGGCCTGACATGATCCGAGAAACTTCAGAGGAGGTGGACTTGATACGAAGACGAATGAAGACCGCATAAGATAGACAGAAGTCCTACGCTGATAAAAGAAAGACCGACCTTGAGTTTGAGGTTGGAGACAGAGTTTTTCTTAAAGTATCTCCTTTGAAGAATGTCGTTCGCTTTGGGTCCGTAGGAAAATTGGCACAAAGATTTGTAGGGCCATTTCCTATCATTGAGAGGATTAGGAAGATGGATTATAAAGTAGAGCTACCCAAAAGATTAGCTGGAGTACATAATGTCTTTCATGCCTCTCATCTACGAAAGTGCTTACATGAGTCTGCGGAAGTTGTGGAGCTAAGCATACTAGAGGAAATAGAAGTGGAACGAGAAGCAACGGTGAGAAGAATTCCAACTCATATCATGGGTACAGAAGTTAAAAAGCTACGCAATCGTGAGGTCAAGCTAGTTAAAGTACAATGGAGTGATGTTGAAGAAGGCGTGACTTGGGAGACTGAGGACAAGATACGCGCAGCCTACCCTTATCTTTTTGAGGGTACATTCTTGATCTCTTTTTCCATAAGTTTATGCACGCTTGCATATCTCCTCGGTCCTATTCTTGATCCTTAGGTAGAAACAAATGAATGGAAACATGTTATGATTGATGGTTGCAAGTGGTTGCTAGTGGTTGCTCGTGGATGCATATACACACAAACTAGGTACTAGATCGGCTCAGTCACTTTCATATTGCATATATGTATTTATATATGTATTGAAACTTGATATGTTATCAAGTGGACGTCGCATTTGTATGAATGATTATGCATTCATGTAGAAGTCACAAAATACGATTAGGAATAATTGCATACATGATGGACTCATAGCACCAACATGATTCGCATTAAGGAAGTCAACTGAATCAATAGACCGCCTGATTTTGCATTAGATAAGGACATATACACACACTATGCATATGATCATGAAAGCATTAGAAATCTTTTTAAGGACAACGGATCCCTGTGATTGATGGTTGAATAGATGGATGTTGGATGTTAAGATACATTCTTCTTAACTTTAGAGATTTCGGGGACGAAATCCTTTAAGGAGGGGAGAATATAACACCCCGTATTTTCTGTGAATATTAAAAATAGCAAATTAAATAATACTTGAATTTTAGAAGAGGAATTAAGGGAAACGGGTTACGCCATTGTGTTCGTCTCGGAATTCTGCTTGAGATAGAGATCGAGTTTGCATGAATCGGAGTCTGTATGAAGAAGTTATGGAGGTTAGTAGTTTTAAGTTTAAACAGAAATTAATTTAAAATAATAATTAAAGGTCAAAACTATTCAAAATTCGAAATTCGGTCAAAGCAGCCTGAGCGGGAAATTTCCCACTCAGAGGTGTCGAACCCCCCCCCCCCCCCCCCAAAGGGGGTCGACATAGGTGTCGACCCCCCTGTAGGGAGTCGACCCCTTTGAGATCCAATTCCTGTGATGAATTTTTATAGCCCGGAGCTGATGTGGCCTTCTCTGGTTGGCCTGATGACAAATTCTGAGGTATTAGGGCTTATGTGTCATGCTGCGGTTGGCTGGATGACACATCTCTTTTGTAACTACCCGGAAATTCTGGTAGTTTAAAATTTTTATTTGGGCGAATTTAATGAATTTTGAATATTTAAAGTGAATTATTTTAAATAATAATGACAAAAAATTTATTTTGAATAGAATTCGAATGTATATATTATATAGATCGTCGTTAGAATATAAACATTTATTTTAAATTATAAAAGGAATTGAAAATGGCGCGGTAGTTCGATAATTCGATTTCAAATTTCAAATGAATATACCGGGTGCAAAATAAACCGATTTTAGTGTAACCAAAAATATTTGAATCTAATTGGGAATATCTTTCCAACGAATCCGAAAAATCGAAATTTCATAGCGGGAATAAAAAGTTATGTCCAGTTGAAATTTCAGAATAGTCGCTATGGAATTCTGGCCATTGAAAATAGCCATTTTGCAAACGACCTCGGATTTCGACGAAACCACTTTTGTTGGATCCGTGATGTCAAGTTATTGCTAGGTTTCAAATTTCGTAATTTTTCGATTCAATATGTGAGCGTGGCAAAAGAAAACACGTTTGACCAGTTTCAGTTGATTTTAATCGACTGGAAAATGGCCATTTTTCAAACGGTCTCAGAATTCGACGAAACTAGTTTTGTTAGGACCGTATCATCAATACGAAGCTAGAAAATATTTTTCCGGAATTTTTCTAACTAGTATGTGGCCCCAGTAAATTGAAATGCGCGTTCAAATTCAATATATAGAGTTATATGTTGATTTTGATGGAAAGTGATCGAAATGATCGAATCATCTTACGATATATTTCCCATTGTGTTCGGAATGAGGGTAATTAGCTATGGACGACAGTCGGTGGGTCCCGTTTCGAGGTCAAAATTAAAAGTACCCTTTTTGGGAATTTTAAAATTAAATTAAATAAAAAAATCACCCTCTCTCTCCTTAACCCCCCCCCCCCCCCCACGATGCCTCGTACAGATCAAAAAAGAAAAAGAAAAAAAATCGCATGAACCCTAGAAGTCGTCGCCCGTCAGCCCGCTACCGCCGCCCTCCGCTGGCCGCCGCCTCTACCCTCGCCCGCCTCCTCCTCTGCTCCGGTCGAAACCAGTGGGACCCCCAAGCTCCCCAACCCCAAAACGAGCCGCCCCATGCCCTATACCCTCCGCCGCTCGCAGCTAGCCCCCCTCGATCCACTCCTCCGCCTCTTCTTCTCCTCCTTATCGAAACCTCTTCAACTCCTCTCTCCGCCTCCATTTCGGACGCAGCCGCCACCACCAGTCGATGCACCACACCCGCATCACCCCCTCTCCCTCCGTTCGAACAACAGACCTTTCCCCCTTCTCTCACTGAAAGCAAAGTAAATTTTTATTTAATTTGTTTATTTATTTTCAATTCAAAAGATAGATCTGATTTTATATATGAATAAAAACTGAAAAGATCATATTTTTATCGTCGAAAATATTATATTTTTATCATGAAGAAAGATGAGATTTTTTTGTTTTGTTTGTGTAAAGGTATGATTTTTATATGCATAACAACCATATAAAAATATGATTTTTATTCATACGAAGTATAAAATAAAGACGTGATTTTTAATAATATAAGGACGTGATTTTTAATAATATAAAGACGTGATTTTGGTTATCTAAAAGAGGCGATTTTTATGTATATGGTTTCAAAATATAATTTTTACATAATGTAGAGTATAAAAATATAATTTTTATATGATAGAGAAGTTAAAAATATAATTTTTATACTAGTGGCATACTAAAAATATAATCTTTATATAGGTATGATTATAAAAATTCGATCTTTACATATGAAACAGAAATATAAAAATATAATTTTTATATAGAATGAAGCGTTGTAGATATATATGAAGTAGAAATAAAAATATGATTTTTATTTATTGAATGAAGCAATAAAAATATAATTTTTATTTGAACAGCGTGAAAAGAGCTGCATTGGAATTTCAATCAAATCCAGACGATTTAGCAGTTCAACAGCAAAGCACGGCGGAGTGGAACTCTCTGTGAGAACTCCTCACCTTTTATTTATTTTTCTAGTTGAAATATATACTAGTATGCAGACGGTGTTTAGTAGCACCCGACACCCGTCGTCCACAGACCATGGACGGCTTGTATGCTTGTTTGTTTGATTTTGATGTGTAGTTGATTGTGTGATGTTATGTGAAATGAAATAAAATACTTATATACTTGAAATAAAATATTTTATAGTGGAAAATATTTTATAGTTGAAAATAGAAATTTTAACGTGTATATGAAATAAAAATAAACAAATCAGACGATTTGTTTATATACACACATTTGACTGATATTGATTGGAACGATAAATTTTACACATCGCCCAACTGCACAAATAAAATATGTGTTTGATTGTTTGAAAACCCCACACGGGTATTGGGGTGATATATGACATACACTAATCCCAATAGTTAGTTGTATGTCGATCGATTGATTGACAGACTGTTATAAGCGTTAAATATTTATATTTGATGCTTATACAGTGTAGAACGCACTTTGGATGATGGTTGATGATTTATCGTTGCTGTTATATACGTGCGGTCGAAAATCCATATAATTAACATTATATGGTAATTGATTGGGCCTCATTCCAGTTTTGAAATGGAAATATTTGAAAAAGAAATATTTGAAAAAGAAATATTTGAAAATAGAAATATATGAAACGTGTTGATTAGATTGACGCCAATTTGACGTGAACGATATTTATATCGATTTTATTCATTTTACAATGAATATCGAAAGTGATTTCAAGATCTGATATTTTGAAAGGAATTGAAATTCGAATTAAATTGAATTGAAACGAAATTCGAATTAAACTGAATAGAATTGAAATTCGAATTAGATTGAAATAGAATTGAAATCATTTTGAATTGAATTTAAAACGTATTGAAATTGAACTGAAATTGATTCGAATTGAAATGAATTCGAATTGAAATGAATTTGAAATTTGAATAAAATAGAAATGAATGTAAAAAGGAATTTATAAAGGAAAAATCAATTTTGATTTGAAATCGAATAAGAAGTTGAAATCGTTTTGAAAATGAATTTAAAACGGTTTATAAAATACGTTTTAAAAGGAAATCGACGAAGTATATATTATATATATAATATAATGGCCTGAATAAAACGCGTCGCGCTGCGGTAGTTCTTGAATTTCGACCAATGACTTCGAATGGACATTGCGGGAGATCCGACTGTCGGATTCTCCTAAAACCGGAACCGTTGGATTCGTATCGAAAAGATCTTTCTAACGAGTATTAGAAATTAGAAATCTAATGGTTGGATTTGGAATTATGTCCAAATCAAATTTGGAAAAGGTCGCTGTAAGTGCAGTTCGATGGCCGTTGATGGAAATCGACTGTACGGGCCTTGATAAAATTATTTAAAATAGTAATAATTTATGTAAAATCCTAAGAAATGATTTGGGAAGAATTGGGATGAAAAACTCAATATTTGAAAAGATAAAAATAGATTTTTATCGAAATGAACTAGTTTTGAACTAGAATTATAATTCTATTTATTTTTAAATAAATAAATTGGATTTGAAATGGTTTTGAAAATAACCAGAATTTCCAATAATTAAATTGGAATGGATTTGAATCGAAATTGTCTTTGGAATATTTCGACGTTGGATTTCGTGAGGATACAGATATTGTTATGGGAATTTGAAAGATATATATATATATCGTTATCTCCAATACGATATTTGTTGGTTGTAGAATTTGATATTGAATATAAGCCGATATATTTTCTATTCAGAGCCTTGTATTTAATATCAAACGTGATTTGGGTTTGTCGTGAATTGTGTCTTCATTAACACTGTTTTTAAGCCCAGTTGAGAAAAAGATTAAATCTTTTTACTTAGATTTAATGAAGTGTACCAATTAAATAATATTTAATTGGAATTGAATTGGTATTGATAATTCGGTTTATCGTGAACAGTGTTTTAAATAACACTTGTTCTTTAACCCGATAATTAATGGAATGTGATTTTGGGTTGTCGTGAACGGTATCTTCAATAATACTGTTCTTAGACCCAAAGGAGTTAAGAAAATCAGAAAACTAACTGGAGATTAGTTAAGTTGAATGGTTTCTGGGGTTTTGATCTGATGTTGGTTTCGGCCTTCGGGGTTAATACTTAGGGAATTGCTCACTTGCTAATTTACGGTTTGGGACTGATTGAAATGTGATGTGATTTTGGGTTTATCGTGAACCGTGTTTTAAATGACATTGATTCTTTAACCCAGTTACAGATTAAAACTAAGTGGAGTTTTAATGAATCTTCAATTAGATTGAAGAGATCGAGAATGGAGTATCACTAGTTTTGCTCCAGGCGATAGTTAAATCTTTAATTAGATTTGAACATGAAATGGTAATTGAATTTACCGATAACGTCGTGTTGTTAGATATGAAGTATTACCAGTTTTACTTCATGGGATGAATAGTTTGGGATTGGGAAATAAAATAAATGATCACTTCGGTGTGGTTCGCTAATCCCGACTAGTTTGAATTGATATTCAAAGGTAGATTAAAGAATAAATTTAAAGGATTTATCTTTGATAAAATTAATGGGAACCTTTCCCTAAGAATGTGAAATTTAGAAACTAACTGTAGGTTGGCTAAGAAGAGTGATTTCCTGGGTATTGATCTGATGTTGGTTTCGGCCTTCGAGGTTAATATTTGGGGAATTATTCTCTTGATTAATTTACGGTTAGTGACTGATGAATTGGTATGTGGCGTATGTTGTGTTTGTGTAACACTTGTTTATTATATACGCGAGTTATTCGGAAATACCGGGTTTATCCCATTCTGAATAACTGATACGACGATAAGTCGAAGATGAAGATGATGGTAGAAGACCGGAGGTCTTCACGTCGTTTGGATAATTACTGATGATCTTGATTGGGTCGTACACCCAAGAGGAGGGAATCAATTTGTGATTGTCCAGACGTACTTGGAGATCGATGGATATGCGGGGTAATAGGTGCCTCCGGTTTCGTTCAGACCCAGAACGAACTTGTAAATGGACTGTGTGTCTGACATTGGATATCATTCTGTGTGACTGATATCGGTTGCATAGAGTGGTTTGCCTGTGTGGCATGCTAAGATGCAAATGATCAGGGCTTCTGTTGAAAAGCAAAGTCTTGTGTTTGATGATCAAAGCACGGCCTGTGTGGCATAGCTTTGTGTAATGTTGATTCGCAAGCCTCGCACCTCGGTTGTGAACCAAAAACGGGAGAAGGACATCAGGGAGGGCATGCGTTTCCTTCTAGTTAGAAGTGGCGTCAGTGTTTTTACATGCCCTGACGAGTTTGACTTATGTGGTTGTTGCTGTTGCGAGGCGCCTCGGATATATCGGTCGATCCGGGACCGATGGAGTAGTCATTCGTTGGCTTACTCAGGCCCCAAAGGGCGGGGAAACGCAGTGTTCAGAAATTTTAATCCACATCGGTGGACCGGCCCTGACGATCCATAGGCTTGACTGAGTACTTGCCTGAGGGGCGGACTAGAGCGTCTCGAATTCGGTGAGGACTATCTTTTGCCTCGGTTCACAGATGGAAATCCAACTTCCAATACGTGACGTTTCGATTTTAGTTGTAATCCTATATATGGCGACATAGTGGGATGGGGCACTTATGCCGTCTATGATTGATACTTATGATTTGAAGTTGTTTTATACACTATGCACTTATAATAGTATCAAATGATTTGTTTTAAACGTACTAAGCAAGTTTGGTATTATAAGGGAAAACCCTATCCCCCAGCTTGCATTGCATTGTGTGATAGGACCTGGGTCTTATAATAGCTTCATTTTTCTTTATTTAGCATTGCGCAGTTTGTTTTATGCACTGGTGTTCTTGGGAGGAAACCCGTTCCATGTTATACGGCGTGGTCCCTTGATTTACCTAACTTTAAAATAAAGATTAATAACTGTTCTAGTTCTCACACCAGTCACATGACTGACCTGGAGTTTATTGTTTTAACCTAAACTCTGGGTGCCCTTATTTTGACACGGGCAGCTAGTAGTTTTGGTTTTGCAGATTTATATTCACCGGATCCTGGTTTACAGCTGGAATGATATTCGGAAAGCTTTGTATTCGCATATCTCTTTTAGTTGTGTATTGTATTATTTTCCGCTGCTATGTAATTTATTGTAATCTCTGATATTTTATGAACTGTAATATTTATTTATACTCTATATATTCTTGTAATCTGATGGAATTGTTGTAATATACAATGAAATGTTCTTCTGTCTACGTTCTTTTGTGGCTTGTCCTCGACCCAATCCGCGATTTCCCGTAAGGGGGATTTCAGGTCGTTTCATCGTGGTATCAGAGCTTTGGTTTACAAGGCTCAGAGAATAAGGCACATTAGAACCATACGAAAGAATTCATCAGAAATTGGATTAGTAATATCCAATGGGAATGACTCGTTAGAGATAGGATCAGTAGTATCCTAGAACGAGTGTGAAGAGTATATTTTTAAAATGAAAACAATTTTTGTTTTGAAATTTAAATCAATTATTCGTATTTGATTATTTATTTTGTATTGAATTTGGAAAATCCAATATATAAAGATTGTGTATATATGTCTTGCAAATGTGTGTTCGAAGTTTTAATATACTGGGTAGATATAGAATCCCTCTAATGCCTGGGGATAATTCTGGTGACGGGGCACCATCGGCAGTATTTATTTTTGAGTTTCGAAAGTGAGATTTCTATATATTTCCAATTGACTGGTGTGAGAACCGAAACTAGATAGGGCTTATTGTTATGATTTGGCATCAAAAATCTAATTTTTGACTATGTATCAAAGTAATAAATTTCAAAAGCTAATCAACTAACTGACTGATGGTTGTGTTGTTGATTATTGGTTGATTTATTAAAATTTGTACCATATAGCCCAATTGAACCAAATAGTAAATTGTATTGAAATTTGGTCGCATTTGCATGCATGTACATGTACATACATTGAACATGTCATAGCAAGGAGGCTAGAGCAGAGAATAAAATTGTTTGCCCGACAAATAGGTACATGTTTACCATAATTTACTGTTTTGTTTGGGTGATGATGGTTTTATGAGCCGATTGGCTAGCCGCTTGGCTTTTTCCTTTTCTTTTTGAGATTAGAGGGCCTGTATGGCAATTTCGGGATTTTCCCAGTGCAGGGGAGGTTAGGGCGAAATTTTTCGAAAATTTAGGGTGTTAGCCAAATTTTTGAAAAATATGAAAAGTTCTTAGAAACTGAAAAGTTGAAGAACTTAAGCCGTAGTCAAGATAATGAAAGTTGAGTTGGCTTGTTAAACATCTTTCGGCTTCATTCCTTTTCGGGGACGAAAAGTTTTAAGTGGGAGAGATTGTAACAACCCGGAAATTCTGGGCTAGTTTAAAATTTTTATTTTGGCGAATTTAATGAATTTTGAATATTTAAAATGAATTATTTTAAATAATAATGACGAAAAATTTATTTTGAATAGAATTCGAACGTATATATTATATAGATCGTCGTTAGATACAAATATTTATTTTAAATTATAAAAGGAATTGAAAATGGCGCGGTAGTTCGATTTCAAATTTCAAATGAATATACCGGGTGTAAAATAAACCGGATTTTAGTGAAACCAAAAATATTTGAATCTAATTGGGAATATCTTTCCAACGAATCCGAAAAATCAAAATTTCATAGCGGGGATAAAAAGTTATGTCCAGTTGAAATTTCAGAATAGTTGCTATGGAATTCTGGCCATTGAAAATAGCCATTTTGCAAACGACCTCGGAATTCGATGAAATCACTTTTCTTGGATCCGTGATGTCAAGTTATTGCTAGGTTTCAAATTTCGTAATTTTTCGATTCAATATGTGAGCGTGGCAAAAGAAAACACGTTTGACCAGTTTCAGTTGATTTTAATCGACTGGAAAATGGCCATTTTTCAAACGGTCTCAAAATTCGATGAATCTAGTTTTGTTAGGACCGTATCGTCAATACGAAGCTAGAAAATATTTTTCGGGAATTTTTCTAACTAGTATGTGGCCCCGGTAAATTGAAATGCGCGTTCAAATTCAATATATAGAGTTATATGTTGATTTTGACGGAAACTGATCGAAACGATCGAATCAGCTTACGATATATCTCCCATTGTGTTCGGAATAGGGGTAATTAGCTATGGACAACAGTCGGTGGGTCCCGTTTCGAGGTCGAAATTAAAAGTACTCTTTTTGGGAATTTTAAAATTAAATTAAATAAAAAAAATCACCCTCTCTCTCCTAAACCCTCCCTCCCCCTCCACGATGCCTCGTACAGATCAAAACAGAAAAAGAAAAAGAAAAAAAATCACGTGAACCTTAGAAGCCGTCGCCCGTCAGCCCGCCACCGCCGCCCTCCGCTGGCCGCTGCCTCTACCCTCGCCCGCCTCCTCCTCTGCTCCGGTCGAAACCAGCGGGACCCCCAAGCTCCACCACCTCAAAACGAGCCGCCCCATGCCTTACACCCTCTGCCGCTCGCAGCTAGCCCCCCTCGATCTGCTCCTCCGCCTCTTCTTCTCCTCCTCGTCGAAACCTCTTCATCTCCTCTCTCCGCCTCCATTCCGGACGTAGCCTCCACCACCAGTCGATGCACCACACCCGCATCACCCCCTCTCCCTCCGTTCGAACAGCAGACCTTTCCCCCTTCTCTCACTGAAAACAAAGTAAGTTTTTATTTAATTTGTTTATTTATTTTCTATATTCAAAGGATAGATCTGATTTTATATATGAATAAAAACTAAAAAGATCATATTTTTATCGTCGAAAATATTATATTTTTATCATGAAGAAAGATGAGATTTTTTTGCTTTGTTTGTGTAAAGGTATGATTTTTATATGCATAACAACCATATAAAAATGTGATTTTTATTCATATGAAGTATAAAATAAAGACGTGATTTTTAGTTATATAAGGACGTGATTTTTAATAATATAAAGACGTGATTTTGTTTATGTAAAAGAGGCAATTTTTATGTATATGGTTTCAAAATATAATTTTTACATAATGTAGAGTATAAAAATATAATTTTTATATGATAGAGAAGTTAAAAATATAATTTTTATACTAGTGGCATATTAAAAATATAATCTTTATATAGGTATAATTATAATAATTCGATCTTTATATATGAAATAGAAATATAAAAATATAATTTTTATATAGAATGAAGCGTTGTAGATATAAATGAAGTAGAAATAAAAATATGATTTTTATTTATTGAATGAAGCAATAAAAATATAATTTTTATTTGAACAGCGTGAAAAGAGCTGCATTGGAATTTCAATCAAATCCAGACGATTTAGCAGTTCAACAGCAAAGCACGGTGGAGTGGAACCCTCTGTGAGAACTCCTCACCTTTTATTTATTTTTCTAGTTGAAATATATACTAGGATGCAGACGGTGTTTCGTAGCACCCGACACCCGTCGTCCACAGACCATGGACGGCTTGTATGCTTGCTTGTTTGATTTTGATCTGTAGTTGATTGTGTGATGTTATGTGAAATGAAATAAAATATTTATATAGTTGAAATAAAATATTTTATAGTGGAAAATATTTTATAGTTGAAAATAGAAATTTTAACATGTATTTGAAATAAAAATAAAAATAAAAAAATTAGATGATTTGTTTATATACACACATTTGACTGATATTGATTGGGAAGATACATTTTACACATCGCCCAACTGCACAAATAAAATCTGTGTTTGATTGTTTGAAAACCCCACACGGGTATTGGGGTGATATATGAAATATACTAATACCAATAGTTAGTTTTATGTCGATCGATTGATTGACAGACTATTATAAGCGTTAAATATTTATATTTGATGCTTATACAGTGTAGAACGCACTTTGAATGATGGTTGATGATTTATCATTGCTGTTATATACGTTTGGTAGAAAATCCATATAATTAACATTATATGGTAATTGATTGGGCCTCATTCCAGTTTTGAAATAGAAATATTTGAAAAAGAAATATTTGAAAAAGAAATATTTGAAAATAGAAATATATGAAGCCGTGTTGATTAGATTGACGCCATTTTGACGTGAACGATATTTATATCGATTTTATTCATTTTACAATGAATATCGAAAGTGATTTCAAAATCTAATATTTTGAAAGGAATTGAAATTCGAATTAAATTGAATTGAAATGAAATTCGAATTAAACTGAATAGAATTGAAATTCGAATTAGATTGAAATAGAATTGAAATTGTTTTGAATTGAATTTAAAACGTATTGAAACTGAACTGAAATTGATTCGAATTGAAATGGATTCGAATTGAAATGAATTTGAAATTTGAATCAAATAGAAATGAATGTAAAAAGGAATTTATAAAGGAAAATTCAATTTTGATTTGAAATCGAATAAGAAGTTGAAATCGTTTTGAAAATGAATTTATAACGATTTATAAAATACGTTTTAAAAGGAAATCGATGAAGTATATATTATATACATTATATATATAATATAGTGGCCTGAATAGAACGCGCCGCGCTGCGGTAGTTCGTGAATTTCGACCATTGACTTCGAATGGACATTGCGGGAGATCCGACCGTCGGATTCTCCTAAAACCGAAACCGTTGAGTTCGTATCGAAAAGAGCTTTCTAACGAATATTAGAATTTAGAAATCTAACGGTTGAATTTGGAATTATGTCCAAATCAAATTTGGAAAAGGTCGCTGTAAGTGCAGTTCGATGGCCGTTGATGGAAATCGACTGTACGGGCCTTGATAAAATTATTAAAAATAGTAATAATTTATGTTAAATCCTAAGAAATGATTTGGGAAGAATTGGGATGAAAAACTCCATATTCAAAAAGATAAAAATAGATTTTTATTGAAATGAACTAGTTTTGAACTAGAATTATAATTCTATTTATTTTTAAATAAATAAATTGGATTTGAAATGGTTTTGAAAATAACCAGAATTTCCAATAATTATATTGGAATGGATTTGAATCGAAATTGTCTTCGGAATATTTCAATGTTGGATTTCATGATGATACGGAAATTGTTATGGGAGTTTGAAAGATATATATATATATATATATATATATATCGTTATTTCCAATACGATATTTGTTGGTCGTAGAATTTGATATTGAATATAAGCCGGTATATTTTCTATTCAGAGCCTTGTATTTAATATCAAATGTGATTTGGGTTTGTCGTGAATGGTGTCTTCATTAACACTGTTCTTAAGCCCAGTTGAGAAAAAGATTAAATCTTTTTATTTAGATTTAATGAAGTGTACCAATTAAATAATATTTAATTGGAATTGAATTGGTATTGATAATTGGGTTTATCGTGAACAGTGTTTTAAATAACACTTGTTCTTTAACCCGATAATTAATGGAATGTGATTTTGGGTTGTCGTGAACGGTATCTTCAATAATATTGTTCTTAGACCCAAAGGAGTTAAGAAAATCAGAAAACTAACTGGAGATTAATTAAGTTGAATGGTTTCTGGGGTATTGATCTGATGTTGGTTTCGGCCTTCGGGGTTAATACTTAGGGAATTGTTCACTTGCTAATTTACGGTTAGGGACTGATTGAAATGTGATTTGATTTTGGGTTTATCGTGAAACGTGTTTTAAATGACATTGATTCTTTAACCCAGTTACAGATTAAAACTAAGTGGAGTTTTAATGAATCTTTAATTAGATTGAAGAGATCGAGAATGGAGTATCACTAGTTTTGCTCCAAGCGATAGTTAAATCTTTAATTAGATTTGAACGTGAAATGGTAATTGAATTTACCGATAATGCCGTGTTGTTAGATATGAAGTATTACCAGTTTTACTTCATGGGATGAATAGTTTGGGATTGGGAAATAAAATAAATGATCACTTCGGTGTGGTTCGCTAATCCCGACTAGTTTTGAATTGATATTCAAAGGTAGATTAAAGAATAAATTTAAAGGATTTATCTTTGATAAAATTAATGGGAACCTTTCCCTAAGAATGTGAAATTTAGAAACTAACTGTAGGTTGGCTAAGCAGAGTGATTTCCTGGGTATTGATCTGATGTTGGTTTCGGCCTTCGGGGTTAATATTTGGGGAATTATTCTCTTGATTAATTTACGGTTAGTGACTGATGAATTGGAATGTGGTGTATGTTGTGTTTGTGTAACACTTGTTTATTATATACGCGAGTTATTCGGAAAGACCGGGTTTATCCCATTCTGAATAACTGATACGACGATAAGTCGAAGATGAAGATGATGGTTGAAGACCGGAGGTCTTCACGTCGTTTGGATAATTACTGATGATCTAGATTAGGCCGTACACCCAAGAGGAGGGAATCAGTTGGTGATCGTCCAGACGTACTTGGAGATCGATGGATATGCGGGGTAATAGGTGCCTCCGATTTCGTTCAGACCCAGAACGAACTTATAAATGGACTGTGTGTCTGACATTGGATATCATTATGTGTGACTGATATCGGTTGCATAGAGTGGTTTGCCTGTGTGGCATGCTAAGATGCAAATGATCAGGGCTTCTGTTGAAAAGCAAAGTCTTGTGTTTGATGATCAAAGCACGGCCTGTGTGGCATAGCTTTGTGTAACATTGATTCACGAGCCTCGCACCTCGGTTGTGAACCAAAAACGGGAGAAGGACATCAGGGAGGGCATGCGTTTCCTTTTAGTTAGAAGTGGCATCAGTGGTTTTACACGCCCTGACGAGTTTGACTTATGTGGTTGTTGCTGTTACGAGGCGCCTCAGATATATCGGTCGATCCGGGACCGATGGAGTAGTCATTCGTTGGCTTACTCACGCCCCCAAAGGGCGGGGAAATGCAGTGTTCAGGAATTTTAATCCACATCGGTGGACCGGCCCTGACGATCCATAGGCTTGACTGAGTACTTGCCTGAGGGGCGGACTAGAGCGTCTCGAATTCGGTGAGGACTATCTTTTGCCTCGGTTCATAGATGGAAATCCAACTTCCAATACGTGACGTTTCGATTTTAGTTGTAATCCTATATATGGCGACATAGTGGGATGGGGCACTTATGCCGTCTTTGATTGATACTTATGATTTGAAGTTGTTTTATACACTATGCACTTATAATAGTATCAAATGATTTGTTTTAAACGTACTAAGCATGTTTGGCTATTATAAGGGAAACCTCTATCCCCCGTCTTGCGTTGCATTGTGTGATAGGACCTGGGTCTTATAATAGCTTCAATTTTCTTTATTTAGCATTGCGCAGTTTGTTTTATGCACTGGTGTTCTTGGGAGGAAACCTGTTCCGTGTTATACGGCGTGGTCCCTTGATTTACCTAACTTTAAGATAAAGATTAATAACTGTTTTAGTTCTCACACCAGTCACATGACTGACCTGGAGTTTATTGTTTTAACCTAAACTCTGGGTGCCCTTATTTTGACACGGGCAGCTAGTAGTTTTGGTTTTGCAGATTTATATTCACAGGATCCTGGTTTACAGCTGGAATGATATCCGAAAAGCATTGTATCCGTATATCTCTTCTAGTTGTGTATTGTATTATTTTCCGCTGCTATGTAATTTATTGTAATCTCTGATATTTTATGAACTATAATATTTATTTGTACTCTGTAATCTGGTGGAATTGTTGTAATATACAATGAAATGTTCTTCTGTCTGCGTTCTTTTGTGGCTTGTCCTCGACCCAATCCGCGATTTCCCGTAAGGGGGATTTCAGGTCGTTTCATCTTTGGTTTGGATGGCTCTTATTTCTCCTAGACTAATCTAAAGGATAGAATTAATCCTAGACATCTATATATACGTAGCTAAACCTAAACCCTAACCTGATAACCCTAAAACTATGGTGCCATCATGTTGTTCATCTACAAGCTAGCCTAGCCTCCTTCATCTTCTCCAAACTAGAAAATCAAATCCAAACTAGAAATTGATTATAAGATCTTCAAATCAAAAGTCTACATCAAAGGATTGGCTTAACAAATTCAGAAATCAGATCCCAGAATAAAAGATTCGTCCTTTTTCTGTAAGTTCAGTTATTATTCTGATTTAAACACCTAACAGAAATCATGACTGTAATAATCGTATTTAGAACTATGCCTAATTCTAAATCATGCTTATCCTTTTGTCAAAACTGAATTGCCTATGCCTATGAGACTATTGTGGTTGATGTAATGACACTTATCATGCCTATGGGACTATTGTGACTGACATAATAAAACCTATCATGCATACGAGACTATTGCGATTGACATAATGGAACCTATCTTGCCCTATGAGACTATTGTGATTGATATGACGGAACTTATCATGTTGTACATCCTATGCCTATGAGACTATTATGATTGATATAATGGGACTTATCATGTTGTACATCAAAATTAATGATTCTCTTAAGTCCAGTTCTATCTAATCTTTCTAACTATGGTGTAATTTGCTTAGTTTGCCCACACTTATTATTAATGTGCAACATGCCTGTTGAAGCATGATTCTTGAATTGGGTATACCTTTACATGCCTATATTTCCTTATGTCAATTCTTATGCTCCTTCTCTATTTTTCCTTTTTTTATTTTCTTTTGTGAATACTAAGTTCATTCGGAACTTACATTGAATCCCGTCGTACGTGCGATTATAACGCGTGAAAATTGGGTATAATTTAATTGGGTAAATTTTGGCATAGCATGTGAATGTGGCATAAAGCTTGTACTGACTACACTTGGGAAATATTGACATAAAACTTGGACACATATGACAAACATGTAAAATGGCTAAAGATGAACATGCCTAACCCGATGTTAGATTGAGTTGCGGTGTAAAACTGCCTATAACCTCCTGGCACATCCAGCGACCACAACAATATAGATCTAATGTGAGAGGTTAGCGCATTAAGCCCAAATACCCGAGGTTAGATTGAGTTGCGATGTAAGACTGTCTGGAACCACCCGGCACATCCAGCGATCGCAACAATATAGATCTAATGTGAGATGTTGGTGCTTTAATGAATGAATTAAAGCTAAGGAACTGACAGGCTAAAAATGGTAGGGTTAAGTTAATTAAGGCAACACTTAACCAATACAACATGTTAGTTAAACAGATTGGTGGGGTTAGGTAAATGTGAGAACACTTAACCATTATAACATGTTGATTAGGAAACCCAAGTAACGGGGACCCATTTCAGTAGAACCCACATAGATGTATCACGGTACCCTGAACTAGGCAGGGTGGGCACGATTACTGGGCTGAGTATAAGTGGTCAAAATAGCGGCGGGTGGTGCAGCAATGTAGGTTCCGGTGGAGTATGGGCGTGCACCTACTCTGGAGTGGATAAAGCAGGAACTGGGCATCAGTAGTATACACTGTGTATCTAGAATTTGTGTCGGGTTGCCACCATAGGAATTGATACACCCTATAGCAGGACCAACACAGGTATCTACAATCAAGCGGGGCCGGGTGACACAAGTAATAAATGCATGCGAGTAGAAGCCGATCGGAAAAAGGGATCACTTTGTTATGAACACATGATGGTTGTGGAAACATTCGTTAGTAGGTGCAAAGAAATGGAAATGAGTGCGATAGTATATTCAGTTTATCTTGCCTTATGTTATGTTATATTATTGCTATGGTATTGTCCTATATTCAGTTTATTCATATCATGATCCTTTTACATGTTTACATGTTGAATAATCACTGGACTTACCAGGCTTATGTCTGACCCGTTTTCTTTCGCCATCTTTTCTTTCTTCCCCCCTCCCCCGGTCCATAGGGAGGGAATACTTCAGCTTAGTGCAGGACTTTTCTAGCTTGAAGAGAGTAGATGTATTGCTTGGATTCTCTTTTCTTGGGCTATGGCTGTGGTCACACTTTTATTGGGGTTTTATGCTGCTTTACTACTGTTTTATGGTTCTTTATGTACTTGGAGTTTTAAATCAAGATAGATGTTTTATTGTAATAATTTAGAAGTTGGATTTTGAGACAATGCTTGTAATGTTTTGACTGAACCAAGTAATTTATGAAATGATTTCAGTTTTCTGCTGTTTATATATCTGTCTTGTAAATTATTTATGCCTTTTACCCAAAATGCTTCACCAAAGTTAATGCATTCCCTTAGTGAGTGACCTTAACGGAGGTAGGGTGTTTCATAAGTCGCCCAATTATCTCTTCTCGCAAAAGGAACTCAAATTGAGATAGTAAAAGATAGGCTTCTACTTGCACCTGAGATGATTAGAGAAGTTTCAGAAAAGATTGATCTTATCCGCAGGCGTATGAAGATAGCTCAGGACAGGAAGGAGTCATACGCAGTTAAGGAAAGGACCGATATTGAGTTTGATGTAGGAGACATGGTTTTCATCAAAGTATCACCTCTGAGGAATGCGGTTCGCTTTGGATCTGCAGGGAAACTGGTGCCAAGTAGGGCCATTTCCCATTGTGAAAAGAATAGGTCAAATGGCCTATAGAGTAAAGCTACAGGAAAGGTTTGCGGGAGTTCATGATGTTTTCCACGTTTCTCATTTTCGGAAGTGTCTACATGATACCGAAGAAGTAGGTTAGCCGAGTATGCTTGAGGAAGCCAAGGTAGAATGAGAGACGACAGATAGACGAGTTCCTACCTGTATTCTTGGATCAGAGGTTAAAAAACTACGCAACTGAAAGGTCAAGTTGATGAAAGTTCAATGGGGAGAAGACCATGAGGATGCAAGTTGGGAGACTGAAGACAAGATTTGCGCTTCGTATGTTCTTAACTTCTTTTCCAAAGCTTTTTTATACGTACTTTCTTCTGTCATTTAAGTATATCCTATCGACTGAATCTTTGAACTTTAGGTGGGGAGCCAATGAATGTAAACATGTGTTTGAGACATGTTATGCTTGATGGATGCAAGTGGATGCAAGTGCTTGCTAGTGGTTGCTCGTAGATGCATATACACACACTAGGCACTAGATCGTCTCAATCACTCTTATACTGCATATGGATGCATGTGCATTTTTCTTCTTTTACGGATGGAAATGGGTGTATCATCATATGAATGTTGCATTTGGATGGATGACTATGCACACATTTAGAGTTTACATGACATACTAAGATTGTTTGCATACATGTTGGATTCATGGCACAAACATACATTGCATTAAGGAGGTGGACTGAATCAGTAGGCCGCCTGATCTTTCGCATTAGTATAGGGACATATACACACACCTTTGCATATGTTCATATAAGAATTAGAAATATTTTAAGGACAACGAATGCCTGTGATTGGTGGATGAGTAGATGGATGATGGATGCTAAGACATACATTTTTCTTAAACTTAGAGATTTCAGGGACAAAATCCTTTAAGTATGGGAGAATGTAAGACCCTGTAATTTTAAAGAATAGTATAATGGTAAACTAAAGAATACTTAATTAAATATTGGGAATTAAGTAAAACGGATTGCACCATTGCATTCGACTCAGAATTCTGCTTAAGATAGACTCCAAGTTTGCATGAAACAGACATCGTATGAAGAAGTTATTAAGCCTAGAAGTTTGTGTATGCACAAGAGAATTATATATATACAAATGAATCAAAAATTTCAAAATAATTCAAAATAGCAAAGCGGGAAGGGCTAGGAGAGGAATTGAACCGTTGGAGGGGTTGACTCGAGACCTATCTGGGTCAACCCCGAGGTCGACCCAGGGTGTTAGGGGTCGACCCACGAATCGACACCAAAAGGGGGGTCGACCCCTATACAGATCTGGGCAGATTCTCTTTTCTGAACATGGACTGAATTGTTGGCTTGGTTCATTGGTTGTAGTCTATAAACAGGACCCTATTTCTATTGTTTTTACACATAAAAAACAATAGAGAACAAGATGCTTTCCTTGCTTGGATTGAGTTAGCCTATTTTGCTTCAACAACAGCTTATACACATACAAGAATTTCTTCTTCAGCTTCAGCCTAATTTATCTCTGTTCTTTAGATCCAGTCCCTATGAGTTTACGTTGCTTTTAGATATAAACATTAAATAAGTAATCTGGACATGTTTATAAATATAGATCTAAACCTATGCCTGTTAAGAATATGATTCATACCTAAACAGATCTGTCATTACATGTATTCCTCTGTACACCTGATCTACTGTTCAGTTCTCATATGCCTATTCTTGATATGCCTATTTCTATCATCATATGCTTATTTCTGTCATCGTATGCCTATTCCTGGTATGCCTATTTCTGTCATCTTATGCCTATTCTATTATTATGTCTATTTCTATCATCATAAGTCTATTATGTTATTAGGCATATTTCCGTTCTCTTCTCTTCATCTTTCCCTTTTTATTTTTATAGCCCAGGCTAACTTCGAGCCTAGGCCTATCGCCAAAATATGCGAACATTCGAAATTGGGAATGGTTAGAAAAGATAAATTTGGGGCATATGCTATACTTTGAATTATGACGGTAATTTAGGGGATAACTTTTATTATGAATCATTAATGAGATTTGGAGCATAACCTATACTGTAATGTAAGACTAAACTTGGGGCATATGTTATACTCTGAATTATGACCGTAATTTGGGGCATACAAATTTGTAGGCTTAATTTAAGAATAAGCGGAAAATGATAATGAAACTGTAAGCAACCTTCTGTAACTTGCGGAGACGTTTAATCTGTTAAAATGACTAATCTACTGAAATATGTTGAAACTAAATATTTTAACTGAAAAACCTATTATGAACATGAACAATTGTTTTAGAATGAATAGGCATAAATTTACAGTAAATAGAAACTGTAACCGCACCTAGACACCAGATTAATTCAACTTGTAGTAGAAGTCTATCCAGAACTGCCCGGCAAATCCATCATCCACAAGTGGTTAATTTTGTAGAATATTTGAGAAAGATAAAGAAAAGATTAGAAGAAGAGAATATTTTATTGCTTTTATTCTCACTTTCTTGATTGCTTACATTGACATATTACACTGCAAATCTATGGCCATATTTATACTGCTTATTCTTATCCAAAAGATAATTCTAGATAATATTTGAGTGTATCGTAATAATATAATACCAAATATAAATCAAATACCCAAATTAGGCAATATATTGCAATTAACACATGCAATATATAATTGCATTTATTACAATTTAATTTATTGCCAACAAATTTAACGTGAGGGGTCTAGTGCGTAAATATACATGAAACGGTGCTAAGACACGAGGTTTAGTCTAGCTTGTGGTAAAAGTCTGCTCAGAACTGCCCAGCAAGTCCAGCATCCACACGTGGTTGGCTTAATTTGAGAGGTCTAGTGCATAAACATATATATGGATATATGTATATAAAAGGATAGAAATAAATGGCACTAATTTTGATTAATGGAAATGAGTAGGAAATGAATGGAGGTTACAACAGTAAAAGAATTGGAATGAACGGGGAAAGATAATAACCTGATAACCTGTAACACTTAACCTGTTTAATCCGTGGGGATTATATAAGCCGTTAAACTGTAACTTATTGAATCTGTGGGGTTAAGTAAAGTTTCTTGAACCAATGAGAGGTTAATTAAATTTGTTTAATCTGTGGGGTTTATATGAACTTGTTAATATGTAAGACTTAACCTATCATATCCGTTAGGGTTATATGAACCCGTTAATCTGTAATACTTAACCTGTTTAAATCTGTGGGGGGTTACATGAACCTATCAAATTGTGCAAGGGTTAAGTAAACTTGTTTGAATCGATGAGGGGTTAACAAATCTGTTAAATTTGTGGTTGGTTATATAAACCTGATAAACTTGACCTGTTTTATATGATGGGGTTATGCGGGCTTGTTAATCTGTTAGGCATAACCTGTCAAAATCCTAGTAGTTGGGATGCAAGCCCTGGGGGTGGCTTGAATCATTTGTTGTGTGGGACCCGTATCAGTCAGTAATCCATCTTGGTATCAAAAGGAGGACCTCGAACTAGATAAGGGTCAGGGCACGCTTACTGAGCTGATTATAAGAGGCTCATTTGGTTGGAGGTATTTCGGTGCATTCCAATGGAGTCATGTGTGTGCATGGGTCTGGATTGCTCAGGAAATTAAGACATTGTGACATCAGTAGATATGGTTGTGCCTCTCAAAAAAAGGGGTTGCCACTTTAGAAAGCGATACATCCTACTGTGGGGACAACACATGGTATCTACAGGATAGGGAGCCGATCGATTGGGGTAGTAATCAAGGTACATCTAGTTCTTCTTGTTTAGGAGATCGTTATTATCGTTGGGGGTAATACCTGTCACTTCTATTGGGCTACCTGTTATTGTTGTTGGGGTAAAATTTGTCACTAGAAATACACCTAAGTCTACCAGTTGGGATCATTTTGTTTCTGTTATACTAGTATTGGTGCAGAGAAAAGTACTTGAGAGGCACAATATATTTCGTTTTGTTTATTCTGTTTAACATGGTCAGTCTGTTATACCTGTCTTATGACACTGTTATCTCTCTTTCATCCGGTTTATATGCCTTTCTTGATGCTTTTACTTATTTATATGCTAAAAGTAACTGGACTCGCCAGACTTTATGTCTGACCCGCTTTGTTTCCTTTTCTCTCTCTTCCTTCCCCCAGGTTTCAGGGTAGGAATATTTAGGCTTAATTAGGATTCTCTCCCCTGTTTCTGCTTGGAGCTGCCTAGATGTACCGCTTGATTTCATATCTACCTTCCTATGGCTATTCTTTTTGGGGACTATGATTTTATATTACTGTACTATGATGATTTTAGTACAAGGAAGATATTTTAATTTGATGTAATGGGTTTTTTGTATTTTAGAATTTTGTTGTAACTGGGTTTTGGACCACGATTTTTTCTATTTGGAAACTAAAGTTTTAAATTCCGCTGTTATTTTATATACGTCTTGTGATGTTTTGTTTCTGTTTACCTATAACGCTTCATGAAACATAATGCATTCTATTAAAGAGTGACATTGACGGACGTGGGTGTCACATCATATGCCTTTGACGAGGTCAAAGGACTATCGCCGCAAAGGGAAATCGAGTTTCATATTGATTTAGTGGATGGAGTCAGACCTATAATTATGCCCCTTAGGCGGATGGCGCGGAGGGAACAACAAAGTTAGAGGTACAAGTGAACAACCTTTTGGGAAAAGGAATTATTCGGAGAAGCGTATCCGAGTGGGGTGCACTAGATTTGTTTACGACCAAAAATGATGGATCATTGCAATTATGTGTGTATTATCGTGAGTTGAACAAGGTGACCAAGAAAAATAGGTATCCATTACCGAGGATTGATGACTGTTTGATCAGCTTCATGTGGCCAAGGTGTTTTCCCAAATGGATTTGACGATGGGATTTCACCAACTGAGAGTGACTTGGGTTAGTGTGTCGAAGGCTACTTTTAGGACACCATGTGGATTTTATGAGTAGTTAGTGATGCCATTTGGATTGATTAATGTGCCAGCATACTTTGTGGATCTGATGAATCGAGTTTTTAGAGATCAGATGAACAAGTTTGTGCTTGTGTTCGTGGATGATATACTAGTTTACTCTAGGACTGACGAAGAATAAAATACGCACTCGAGAATTGTTTTGGAAATCTTGTGGAAGCCTCGCTAAGAGCTAAGTTTTTGAAGTGCCACTTCTGGAAGGAAGAAGTGAGATTCTTGGGTCATGTTATAACGACCCGCATTCTACATATCGGAGGATCATAGAATATTTATTTTATTTTCATACGAAGTCATATGGTCGTGCAACTTTGGGAAACGACTATTGGGGTCATTTCTTATGTTCAGGATTTTTACCGAATTTTAAATGACCGTTTTGCCCTTGACGAATCTTGTTTCGCATATAACTTTTGATTGGTAAGGAGTTTTGACCTGAGACCACTTTCGATGGATTCAAATGATGGTTTAACTTTCCGTAGAGTGGTCACATTAGTCAAACGGACTTACTGTTTGGGAGATATGGCTGAAATAAGGTTTAGAAGATGAAAAACAGCATAATTGGGCTTAACGGGGTGATTAGCGGCTAGGCCCATAACCCTTTTCGGGATTAGGGTTATGGGGGGGCTGAAATGGGTTGGTGAACCATCTTCATTCAGTTTTACAGCTGCTATAAACATTTCTTGAACCATAGTAATGGCCTCTACCTTCCAAATCTCATTATAATCTCTTCCTAATCGCTTTCCACTCAATAATTAACCAAATATACACCAAATCAAGTCAAATTAGCCTCAAATTAGAGTTTAGGCTGCTGCAATACATAGAGATCCATGCCATAATAGTAAAGTTTCAGATCTATGATTTCATTTGTGGCTAAGGTGAGCGATTTGCACTTTTATTCACTATTACGGCTAATTAGGGGTGATTAGTGATAATTAGTGAAATTATGCATTAAAAATATCTGGAAAAATATGTAGAAATTATTAAATATTATTTTATGTCATTGGTAAAAATTTGGGTTAATTTGGACTAAGTTTGCTAATCTTATAGTTAAAACATGGTTAAGGGGATTAAGGGGAAAATCATGCTTTTTGGGTATGTTTGATCCAAAATATTTCATGTGAATGATGTTATAATGTTTTTGATTGATTCTATATGTTGTTACTTCTGTTTGGAATGTTTTATGATGTCGTAGGAAGGTTAGAATGGTTGAAAACGTCGTCGTTTGGCGAAATTAGCTCGCAAGAAAAACGGCCGAAATTCGGTTCCTGAAGGGGGTAGGGGTCACGAACCACCCCAAAATGATGCTCATGAACCGGCACCATGCTCACGAACCTCCACTATGCTCACAAATCCTGAAGGGGTTATGTTCACGATCTTTTAAGGGGGTATGCTCACGATTCCTGAAAGGGGGTATGCCCACGATTCCTGTAAGGGGTCCGCTCACGATTCCTGAAGGGGTATGCCCATGAACCGGAGGGGTGCTCACGAACCGGGGGGTTCTCACGAACCGAGGGGGTGTTCACGAGCCAGGGGGTGGTCATGAATCGGGGGGGTCACGAGCCACGAACCGACCCTGACGAGGACCATGACCACGACCCGAACCAAGATGATGACTCCAAACCGAACCAGATTCGAACTTTGACTACGTGACGACGATTGTGGATTCTTTTGAAGATCAATTCCAACCCGACCAGAACCCAAGATGCAAAGGAAGTCCAAGTAGGAATTTATTACTCAGGATCAAGATGGGAACCAACGAGTTAACTTCTAGAGTTGGATTTTGCAGCGGGACGTGTGCAAAGGGGTTATCGATATCTATAACTTTGGTTCACCGTTGAAAAGGGTGGACATGTAGATGAACCAGAGCCAGGGAAGTGTGGATTGGTTAGACCATTAACCTAGAGCCAGGGATGTGTGGACTGAGTAGGGTTATTGACTATAGACCAGGGAAGTATGGTCATAGCAATAGTCGACGGAGTTGCCATCATGGCCCTAATAGAATTGGTGATCAAAGCGATGGATATCGTATGCTTTACGCACTGAGCGAGTGATGTGAGGATGATTGCTATGTTTGATGTTTGCTATCACCATGACATGCACACTCCCATTTTACACTTTATGTTAGTGTTACCTTAGAGTACTGTACATCTTGTTGTGCTAACTCTTTGGTTACAGGTCCTGGTTCAGGTATGATTATTTATACCTGTTATTGTTCTACTTTGCTGCTATCGCTCATACCAGAATTTTGTCTGACCCAGAGTTTTATGTCTCTTCTTATTACTCTGGGTGCTCCTAAACGAGAAGACTAGAGACAGGTTTTGTTATGCACGAGTAACTGTCCGGAGACGAGTAGGAGGCTTCCACGTACTATTTACATGTATTCTCCTCGTGTTGTTATTGGTCACTACTTTGGGCATTAGTAGTGTACCTTTTCTATTTTTCTTTAGAGACAGTATTTTGAAGTTGTAATAATGATGGTTTGGATCATAAGCTATATTTTGGATTCCACTGATATGATGGTTTAGTTTTCATCTTATGCACTGTCTCGCCTGTTTTATGTCAAGTTATATTATTATTATATTTTATTCCATGCGCTGTAAGTATACTGCAGGTTCTTTGGTGATTCATAGTTTAAAACCCTTTTCTTTTGACAAACGTCCCGTGCTAGTCGGGCATTAGCATAGGGCATTTCGGGGGGAAATGTCGGCTGGTGCAGGGCGGGCCATCACACTTGATATTAGAGCCTATGTTGCGTAGTTAACCTAGGGGAAGACATCAGGGAGAAATAGGTATACGAATATAAGAGCGCGTGTTTGTGATATTTTGGTTTTAAAAAATTATATATATACTATTAGTATATCTAAGGATGAAGTCGCACTGCAATGGCACCACTAAGGAGATGGTTCATCGTTTTTTCTTTATAGATTGAATGATGAGTCGATATACGAGGAGTACGGGTTCAGAGGCCAACAATGGGAATGTCCCTGATATGAGGACAATGTTTACTACCTTCATTTGAGAGATGCTTAGGAATGTTCAGGGAGTAGTTCCCAATGATGCTAATGGTGGTGGTGAGGTAGCTAGGCGCATAGGGCCGATTTTGACAAGCCCTGTAAGGATTATATTAATCTTGGTGGAAAGCCGTTCCATGGAACAGAATCGGCAACGGAAGTTCAAGACTGGCTGGATAGTTGTGAATGCATCTTCGAGGACATGGGGATTGATGATGCAATGAAGAGGAAGCTAGCATCACGTCAGCTTCAAGGACGGGCGATGAATTAATGGAATGCTATTAAAGTGGCTACTCCCGAGGATCGAGTCACTTGGAATCAGTTTAAAACCCGATTCAGTGATAAGTTTATCCCAGCTTCTCAGAAATCAGAATTGTTTAGGAAGTTTTTGGAGCTTAGGAAAAATGGTAGGGCAGTCTCGGAATATACTGCTGAGTTCGATACTTTATCAAAATATGGATTATCTCTCATCGATACTGCCGAGAAGAAGAACGAGAAGTTCATAACTAGCCTAGATGGGTACTTGGGGGAGAGACTCATAAACCACATCGATGGTACATTTGAAACTATTGTGGGGAAGGCATTGAGGTCCGAGAGTCTTTACCCTCAGTCAAAAAACGAGGTTGTTATTACATCTGCAGAGGAGGCAAAGTCGCAGGCAAGCGGTGGAGGCAATAATAATTCCTAGAATAAGAGAAAACAGAATCAGACCAAGGATGGTCAGAAAAAGAAGAATAAGAAAGACATCGAGTGTTATAGTTGTGGCAAGAAGGGTCATTATGCCAAGGAGTCTCGAACAAAGCCAAGGGAGAAGAAGTGCTTCAATTGTGACCAAGTTGGACATTTCAAGGATCACAACCCCCTAAGTGTAACACCCCATGGCCATTAATGTCACTCACAAAGGGAATGCATTAATGTCATGAAGCGTTATAGTAGTATAGAACAGATAAATTACAAGAATAAATAAATAAAACACAGCGGAAGATAAAACTTATTTCATAGCATCATAACTTCAAAACAAGCTTACATAAGTAGTCTCCAAAAACCATTACAATAGGATCAATTGTCTTTTCAAAAACTTCAAAGTACATAAAGAAGCAAATACTTAAATAACATAAATGCATAAATCCCCACTGAGCATAAGCAAAGCCATAAAGATGAGAGAGTCCAAAGCGATACATCTACTCTCTTCAAGCAATCGAAAGAAATTGGCACTAAGCTGTAGTATTCCCTCCTTGCAAACCTAAGGGAGGGAAAGGAAAGAAAAGAGGTGGAAACAAAACACGTCAGACATAAATTCTGGCGAGTCCAGTAATTTTAACAAATAATAGGTAAGGTAAATGATCAAGACATAAATAGGTATCATGATATGGTTGTAGCATAGATAAGGTAGATAAAAAGGATGGACAAGATGATTCCATTCCTAAGTACTAAGGCAATCTTACACCTAGGCTAAGCAAACAACCCTCCAAGTACTAACCCCGAAGACCGAAATCAACATCAGACTAGCATCCAAAGGACTATCCAACTCAACCAACATGTATTTTGTTACACCGCACTTTTGCTAAGTTACACCACATTACTTAATTACACCGCACATCTACTAGTCTCTATTTACTAAAGGTTGATCCCTTCCCACTAACTGTACCCACATGACAAACTTAGTAGTTACTTGTACCTAGCTGGTATCGTAGGTGCCGGCTTGCTTCTACCACCGCTAAGGTACCCTTACCCTACCCATTCGATCGGCTCCCTAAACCCCGTAGGCACCCGTGCTGGCCCCACAGTGGGGTGTATCACTCCCCAAAGTGGCAACCCCGATACCAACATAAAATGCACGGCCATACCTACACGATGCAACAACGTCTTACCTACCAGCCCGGACCCATGCACGCATATGAACCTGTTGGACTTGCGTTGCCACCGCTATTCACGTTTTGACCTCTTACATTCAAGTCCAGTAAGCGTGCCCCAACCCCGTCCTAGTACCGGGCCCAATTAGATACTCAAACGGGTTACTGGTTGAAACGGGTCCCAATCCGACACAAGCCTCCCACCTATACTTGGTCCCCACTAGGTTTTTCTCCCACTTAACCATTTTAATTTAAATGTCCATGTCTTACACATGCTACGGTTAAGTCCATACTTTCATATCATAATTTACATGTCTTATCTTATTCCGGTTAAGTCCATACTTACATATCATAATTTACATGTCACCCTACTTAACCCTCTAACCATACCTATGTCTTATTATGGTTAGTATTCCTTAATTCATTCCTTATGACGAACGGTGCATGACCTCCCACATTAGACCGAACACTTTGTGGCCGCTGGATTTGATGGGCGGTTCCGAGCAGTCTTATGCCACAAACCGGGCCTAACCTCGTGTTGTTAACCGTTACGCCTACAATTCATTCCTTTGACCTCTCACATTAGACATCCAATTGTGGAAGCTGGATTTGCCGGGCGGTTCCGGGCAGTCTTACGCCACAATTGCGCCTAACCTCATGTCAAAGGTTTATTAATAATCGTATTTCACCCATACCCAACTTTCATGTCATGTATATCCAATTAAACATGTAATCATGTTTATAATATTGCCTATTCCAAATTGTCACTAATTACATATTAATTAGCCTCAATTACAAATTTACAATTATATGCAATTTCATCAATTCCATGTAATTCATACCCAAATATGCCAATTTCACATATTATCCAATTATCCAAAATATCCAATTTTCCATATTTCACATATTCCCATCATTCCCACGTATTCGCATTCGCGCGTATTTTTAACATAGGCTCGAAGGTAGCCTAGATCCAAAAATAAAAGGAATAGGGATAAGAAGAGAGAATCAAATCACAGAAAATTGGAATTAACACAACATCATGAAATAAAGGGGCATGTAAAATGGCATAGAGGCATAATGACATATTCAACATGAATAAAATGATAAAAGGTATGAACTTTACATAGAAACATAGGCATATGATGACATGAATAAAAAAGGTGAAGACTTGGATGAGATTTAAATTACATACATACATACATATGAATCCTCTTTACAACTTCATCATGTTACTTTATCCCATTATATTGTGAAAATCACCACACTCACCTTTCGAGGTTAAAGAATAGAATTATGCACTGAAAAATGTGTAGAAACGTTGTGGTGCTGCTGATTTATCTTCTTGAATTGTTGTAGAAGCTCTAATCTTTAATTTGAGTTGAATTTGAACACTTGAGATTTGATTTAGAGGCGGCGGCTAGGGTTTAAGAGAGAATTTGACAACATAATGGTGTCATAGATAATATTCATGAATTAGGGTTAGGTCTTAGGGTGTATATATAGGTGTAGGAAGTTATTTAGGCCTTAGGATTAACCCTAGAACTGATCTGGACCACTCAGATGCCATATCAGCCCTTAGGGCGAATCGGGCCACGCGTTGGTAGCCAAACACCCTGGATTAACCTCTAGTCGACCCAGCGGAGCTCGGGCCGACTCCAAAAGTGGTGTGGTTCGGCTATTCCCCCTCCTGATTCGTTGTTTTGAACTTTTTTTGAATATTTATTTATTTAATTTATATGTATATATCTATATATATATTTCTCTCATACGCATACAAACTTCATGGCTTAATAACTTCTTCATAATTAACCATTTTCACTCTAAACCACTTTTTGAACTGCGTTCACACTAAGCAACTTTTTAGTCATTCCCCTAAAACAAAAATATGGCGCTGGCGAGGATCGAACTCTGTACCTCTTGTATGCAAGTCACATGTTCTAACCAAATGAGCTACTAAGTCTTTTGCTTACAAACCTTAGAACAATGCTAAACATCATTCTTTTCTCATTCCTCTTTTTCAAATAAATTGTTCTTTAATTTGTTATTTTAATATTCTCAGAAAATACGGGGTGTTACATTCTCCCCTACTTAAAGGATCCCGTCCTCGAAATCTCTAAGTCAAGAAGAACGTATCATACCATCCAATCATCCATCTACTCAACCATCAACCACTAGCAACCATGATCCTTTAAAGATTTCTAATGCTTTTCATGTACATATGCATAGTGTGTGTATATTTCCGTATACTAGTGCAAAATCAGGCGGTCCACTGATTCAGTCGACCTCCTTAATGCAAATAATGATAGTGCCATGTATCCATCATGTATGCAAAGAACCATATACATATCATTACTACATGTGTGCACAACCATTCATTTAAATGCAACATCCATATGATACACACATACAACGTACATTCATTTTACTAAATACATCCATTTATATGCAATATGAAAGTGACTGAGCCGATCTAGTGCCTAAGGTGTGTGTATATGCATCCACGAGCAACCACTAGCAAACACTTGCATCCACATGCATCCACCATACATAACATGTCTCAAACACATGTTTCAACCATAGGACTACCCTATCTAAAGGTCAAAGGTACTAGTGAGAGGACATACTAAAGATAGAACAAGTACAAGCTAAGCGATAAAGGAGAAATTAAAAGACATATCCTCGAAAAGAAAATGGTACAATGAACGCATCTTCTCTTCCGTCTCCCAAGTAGCGTCGCTCTCATCATCTCCCATTGCACTTTGACTAGCTTGACCTCTCGATTCTTCAACTTCTTAATCTCCGACCCAAGAATGCATGTAGGAGCTCGTCGAATCGTCGCATCACGCTCTATTTCCACCTCTCTAAGCAAGCTCTTCCAAAACTCGCTAGTAAAGATAGGATCGCAATCGCTCACTATGCTAGAAGGAACACTGTGCAAACGAACTATCTCTCGAATGTATACGGAGGCTAACCATGAAGCAGTCCTCTTACTCTTCACGGGAATGAAATGGGCGCTCTTAGTAAGTCTGTCTACCACGACCCAAATGCCCGTATTACCCTTCCTTGATCTTGGTAACCCATCAACAAAGTCCATCGAGACACTCTCCCACTTCCATTGTGGGACCTCCAATAGGTGAAGCAACCCATCGGGCTTCTTTTTCTCTGCTTTTACTTGTTGGCACACCAAGCATCTAGCGACAGACTCGGCCACATCCCTCTTCATACCGGCCCAAAAGTAAACCCGTCTCATGTCCATGTACATCTTGTCCCCGCCGGAATGAATGGTCATCTTCGAACGATGTGCATCATCAAAAATGGTCTTCCTCGAGTTCTCGTCTCGTGGTACACAAAGTCTACCGTCCCTACGTAACCAACCCTTATCATCTAGGGTATACCTACTGAGATGGCTCAATGACTCCCCTCTTATGAGCTTCTCTACTAACTCAACCAACTGTGGGTCATCTCGCTGTGCCTCACCAGTCCATCCCAATAGTGTAGGTCTGACCTCTAAGGATGCTAGCAAACCGGGTACAAAGTCAGTGGAAGGTCTAAAGTCAAACGTAGAGATAAACTCTAAGCTTCGCCGCTCAACAAACAATGGAATCAAGGACAACCTTTTCCTACTTAAGGCGTCTGCCACCACGTTACCCTTGCCAGGGGTATGTGATATCTCGAAATCATAGGACGCTAAGAATTCCATCCACCTTTGCTGCAATAAGTTCAAGTCCTTCTGAGAGAACAAGTATTCTAGCGATTTGTGGTCTGTAAACAATTCGAATTTCTTGCCAAGAAGATAATGGCGCCAAGACTTAAGCGCAAAAACAATAGCGACCAACTCTAGGTCATGTGTAGGGTAATTTTTCTCATGCACTCTCAACTGCCTTCCTCCATAGGCTATTATCCTCCCCTCTTACATTAAGACTGTGCCTAGTCCTGTCCCACAAGCATCGGTATAAACGGTAAATGGCTTACTCCCATCTGGCAACACTAAGACTGGGGCTGTGGTCAAAGCTCTTTTTAAACGTTGGAACGCATCATCACAATCTATGTCCCATGTGAAAACTAGGTTCTTCTTCGTCAAGCGTGTCAATGGGGATGATATCTTCATGAAGTCCTTGAAAACATCCTATAGTAGCCAGCCAACCCCAAGAAACTCCTCACCTCGGTAGCATTTTTAGGGACCTTCCAATCTTGGATGGCCACCACCTTCGTGGGATCCATAGTTATCCCTTCTTTGGAAACCACATGCCCTAAGAATCGCACTTCCTTCCTCCAAAAGTGACATTTAGAAAATTTAGCTTTAAGGTTATGCGCTCGAAGGATCTCCAACCACTTCCCTAAGATGTAGGGCATGCTCTTCCTCGTTCTTTGACAAGATCAAGATGTCATACACTAAGACCACCACGAATTTATTAAGGTACTCCCTAAACACCCTACTCATCAAGTCAACAAAGTATGCGGGGGCGTTTGTCAAACCGAAGGGCATCACAAGCCACTCGTAGAAACCATCCGAAGTCCTAAAGGTAGTCTTGTCTATGCTATCCTCAGCCACTCTCAACTGATGGAAACCAGTGGCTAAGTCCAACTGTGAAAACACTGAGGCGCCAACTAACTGATCAAAGAGATCGTCAATCCTCGGTAGTGGGTACCTATTCTTCTTAGTAAGCTTATTAAGTTCTCTATAGTCCACACAAAGTCTAAGGGACCCATCCGCCTTCGTGGCAAATACTACTGGAGCACCCCACTCCGATATACTACATCTTATGAACCCCTTCTCAAGCAACTCCCCTACTTGCTTATTGAGTTCCCTCCTCTCACGAGGAGCCATGTGGCGTACTGGCAGAGATACGGGTTTTGCATTGTCCACTAGATAAATACGAAAGTCTATCTCACGTTTTTGGGGTAGACCCCTCACCTCATCGAATACATCAACATATTCACGGACTATACGAACAGAATGTAAATCATCATTAGATGCATCAAGTGACTCAAGATAACTAAGCATCACCGATCCTCTAGGGTCACAAGAAATATCAAGGGTCTTTCCACTACGAGTCAACAATTTTACTACCCTTCGTTCACAATCTGGGATGGCACCATGTTTGGCTAGCCAATCCATCCCTGGAATCAACCCATAGCCCATGAAACCAAGCATAAAAGCATTACATTCAAAACCAACGCCTAAGATAGACAACCTCAAATCCTTATAAACCATGGATAAATGAGCCGACCTACCAATAGGATTTGAGACTACAATGGGATCCACAACAAGATTAGTATTTAAGTGCAGTGTTTCAACTAATGATGTAGAGATAAATGAATGTGATGCGCCAGAATCGAATAAAGTACGGACAGGATGATCAAACAAGAAAATCAAACTTTCGACAGAAATTTTTCTACCTTCTTCGTGCCCCGGAGCCATGAGAGGATGAACCTGCCCTCCCGAAGTAGAACCTGCCCTCTGCCCTTACTTCTTAGGACAGTCCTTGACAGCATGACCTAGATCACCACAATGATAACAAGCGAAATTCTTCTTCTTCCTACAGTCTTTCTTCATATGGCCGGGTATCCCACAGTTGTGACACTTCCTCTTTTCTTTACCACCTTTCTTTTGTTGTTGGGCTTTCTTTGGATCCTCCTTCTTATCTTGCGACCTAAAAGTACTTACACCCTTCTCATCTTCATGCATGTATGCAATATCAACAAGCTTTTCATACGTAGCCCCCATTGGAATGTGGGACAGAGCCAAACTGTGAAGCGGTTCATTTAGGCCCTTTGCAAACCTCAAGGCCTTCTTGTGAAGCGTATTCACCAACTCTAGCCCAAATCTCGCCAACTTATTAAATTCTGTCACATAATCCTTCACGGTCAAGTTTTTCTGCTTCAATGTCAAGAACCTCTCCATGTACATACTCTCCTCGGCTTGAGAAAGGAATTTATCTGTTCTCTACAGCATGCTCTCCATTAGTAACCTCGCCCCAAAACGAAGCTTCGTCCTTCATCAACCAAGCAGCCATTTGGACCTTCTTACAATCGTCCAAATCAAAAATGCCAAATAGATCCTCCACTTCTTTCCAATTTCTAGCTTCAACGAACGTTTCAGACCCACTAAAAGGTTTTCCACCCATCGAACGAAAGTCTTTACATATCTTGGAGAAAGCATCTCCACGCGGAGGAATGACTGGAGCTCGGGGAGGAGGAGGAGGAACGTCAGCCGGACCCGCGGCAGCGGCCCTAGCCTCGGGATATTGACGAAACCAACCAGGTACATGAACACCCTCTGGTATCTCAGATGCTCCAGACATGCTGGAAAGAAAAAGAAAGAGTTTCAAAACAAGGGAAGCGAAAGAGAGATGTATGGCTTGCGGGGATTATGCTCTATAAAGTAAACTTTCCTTGAAAATAGCTTCTTTAAAACAAGTTTTTGAAAATACTTTCTATGAAAATAATACTTTTGAAAACACTTTTCAAAACTTTATCTGTTCTTATAACCATAGCTCTGATACCACGTGTAACACCCCATGGCCATTAATGTCACTCACAAAGGGAATGCATTAATGTCATGAAGCGTTATAGTAGTATAGAATAGATAAATTACAAGAATAAATAAATAAAACATAGAGGAAGATAAAATTTATTTCATAGCATCATAACTTCAAAACAAGCTTACATAAGTAGTCTCCAAAAACCATTACAACAGGATCAATTGTCTTTTCCAAAAACTTCAAAGTACATAAAGAAGCAAATACTTAAATAACATAAATGCATAAATCCCCACTGAGCATAAGCAAAGCCATAAAGATGAGAGAGTCCAAAGCGATGCATCTACTCTCTTCAAGCAACTGAAAGAAATCAGCACTAAGCTGTAGTATTCCCTCCTTACAAACCTGAGGGGGGGGGGGAAAGAAAGAAAAGAGGTTGAAACAAAACGGGTTAGACATAAAGTCTGGCGAGTCCAGTAATTTTAACAAATAATAGGTAAGGTAAATGATCAAGACATAAATAGGTATCATGATATGGCTATAGCATAGATAAGGTAGATAAAAAGGATGGACAAGATGATTCCATTCCTAAGTACTAAGACAATCCTACACCTTGGCTAAGCGAACAACCCTCCAAGTACCAAAGTCAACATCAGACTAGCACCCAAAGGACTATCCAACTCAACCAACATGCATTTCGTTACACCGCACTTTTGCTAAGTTACACCACATTACTTAATTACACCGCACATCTACTAGTCTCTTACTAAAGGTTGATCCCTTACCACTAACTGTACCCACATGACAAACTTGGTAGTTACTTATACCTAGCTGCTATCGTAGGTGCCGGCTTGCTCCTACCACCGCTAAGGTACCCTTACCCTACCCATTCGATCAGCTCCCTAAACCCCGTAGGAACCTGTGTTGGACCCACAGTGGGGTGTATCACTCCCCAAAGTGGCAACCCCGATACCAACATAAAATGCACGGCCATACCTACACGATGCAACAACGTCTTACCTACCAGCCCAGACCCATGCACGCACATGAACCCGTTGGACTTGCATTGCCACCACTATTCACGTTTTGACCTCTTACATTCAAGTCCAGTAAGCGTGCCCCAACCCCGGCCTAGTACCGGGCCCAATTAGATACTCAAACGGGTTACTGGTTGAAACGGATCCCCATCCGACACAAGCCTCCCACCTATGCTTGGTCCCTACTAGGTTTTTCTCCCACTTAACCATTTTAATTTAAATGTCCATGTCTTACACATGCTATGGTTAAGTCCATACTTACATGTCTTATCTTTTCTGGTTAAGTCCATATTTACATGTCATAATTTATATGTCACCCCACTTAACCCTCTAACCATACCTATATCTTATTATGGTTAGTATTCCTTAATTCATTCCTTATGACAAACGGTGCACGACCTCCCATATTAGACCGAACACTTTATGGCCGCTGGATTTGTGGGCGTTTCCGAGTAGTCTTACGCCATAAACCGGGTCTAACCTCGTGTCATTAACCGTTACGCCTACAATTCATTCCTTTGACCTCTCACATTAGACGTCCAATTGTGGCAGCTGGATTTTCCGAGCGGTTCCGGGCAGTCTTACGCCACAATTGCGCCTAACCTCGTGTCAAAGGTTTATTAATAATCGTATTTCACCCATACCCAATTTTCATGTCATGTATATCCAATTAAACATGTAATCATGTTTATAATATTGCCTATTCCAAATTGTCACTAATTACATATTAATTAGCCTCAATCACAAATTTACAATTATAGGCAATTTCATCAATTCCATGTAATTCATACCCAAATATGCCAATTTTACATATTATCCAATTATCCAAAATATCCAGTAATATCCAATTTTCCATATTTCACGTATTCCCATCGTTCACACGTATTCGCATTCGCGCATATTTTTAACATAGGCTCGAAGGTAGCCTAGGTCCAAAAATAAAAGAATAGGGATAAGAAGAGAGAATCAAATCACAGAAAATTGGAATCAACACAACATCATGAAATAAAGGGGCATGCAAACTTGCATAGAGGCATAATGGCAGATTCAACATGAATAAACTGATAAAAGGTATGAACTTTACATAGAAACATAGGCATATGATGAAATGAATCAAAAAGGTGAAGACTTGATGTGATTTAAATTACATACATACATATGAATCCTCTTTACAACTTCATCATGTTACTTTTAATCCCATTATATTGTGAAAATCAACGTACTCACCTTTCTGGTTAAAGAATAGAATTATGCACTGAAATTGGTGTAGAAACGTTGCGGTGTTGTTGATTTATCTTCTTGAATTGTTGTAGAAGCTCTAATCTTTAATTTGTGTTGAAGTTGAACACTTGAGATTTGATTTAGAGGCGGCGGCTAGGGTTTAAAAGAGAATTTGACAGCATAATGATGTCATAGATAATATTTATGAATTAGGATTAGGTCTTAGGGTGTATATATAGGTGTAGAAATTTATTTAGGCCTTAGGATTAACTCTAGAACTGATCTAGACCACTCAGATGCCATATCAGCCCTTAGGGCGAATCGGGCCCCGGGCTGGCAGCCAAACACCCTGGATTGACCTCTAGTCGACCCAGCGGGGCTCAGGTCGACTCCAAAAATGGTGTGGTTCGGCTATTCCCCCTCCCGATTCGCTGTTTTGAACTTTTTTTGAATATTTATTTATTTAATTTTTATATATATCTATATATATATATATTTCTCTCATACGGATACAAACTTCATGGCTTAATAACTTCTTCATAATTAACCATTTTCACACTAAACCACTTTTTGAACTGCGTTCACACTAAGCCACTTTTTAGCCATTCCCCTAAAACAAAAATATGGCGCTGGCGGGGATCGAACTCTGTACCTCTTGTATGCAAGTCACATGTTCTAACCAAATGAGCTACTAAGTCTTTTGCTTACAAACCTTAGAACAATGCTAAACATCATTCTTTTCTCATTCCTCTTTTTCAAATAAATTATTCTTTAATTTGTTATTTTAATATTCTTAGAAAATACGGAGTGTTACACTAAGGAGAAGCAGATCGTGAAAGCATATGCTGTCAACGATGTTCCTTCTTCGTTGAATTCCCCAACTGGGCGTTGAAGGGAAAGGGTGTCATTATTCAAGGTATGCTTTCTATTTATGATGTTCCTATTTGAGTATTATTTGATACCGGGGCTTCTCATTCCTTCATATCTAGTAACCTGGTAGATAGGTTGGAATTGGAAACCGAGATAGTTGATAGACATTTAGTTGTGACGAACCCGATCGGTGGTTCGACTAACCTTAGTATAATTCGCCGTAATTTGGTCTTATCGAGTCATGGATGTGTGTTTGCTTGTGATTGCTTTGTTTTGGGCTTTGCTAGGTTTGGCATTATTTTGGAAGTCGATTGGCTCTAAAGATATGGGGTGGTGGTAGACTGTGAGGGGTCTTCGGTGACCATTAGAGCGGACGATGGGCGGAGGGTGGTATTGGGCTGCCTACCTAGTGATGAGGTGATGGCTAGTTTTCTACATTCCCTCAACATCCCGTAGGATGAGTTATCAGATGTGCCTATTACTGGCGAGTATCCGGACATCTTCGAGGAGGTGACCAGACTTCCACTGCACCGAGAGATCGAGTTTCGGATTGATTTAGTGAAAGCTGCCAGACCTATAATGATGCCACTTCGTCGTATGGCACCAAGGGAGCAGCGAGAGCTCGAGGTGCAAGTGGGCGATCTTTTGAAGAAGGGATTTATCCGAAGGAGTGTTTCCGAGTGGGGAGCACCAGTTGTATTTGCCACTAAGGCCGATGATTCCCTTCGCTTATGTGTAGACAACCGCGAGTTGAACAAGGTGACTAGAAAAATAAGTATCCTCTTCAACGGTTAGATGATTAGTTTGATCAACTGAATGGAGCAAGAGTGTTTTCCCAGTTGGATCTCGCGATAGGCTTTCATCAGCTCCAGGTAGCAGTTGAGAGTATTTCTAAAACGGCATTTCGGATGCCATCTGGATTGTACGAGTGGTTGGTCATGCCATTCAGGTTGACCAATGCACCCGCATTGTAGCGACCCAGAATTTCCGACACTCAAATTCAGACACTATTACACCTCATGTCCAAACTCAAGCATTGAAAACCCAGAAAGCTAATGGAAAGAAGTTAGAGAATGAGTAGAGAAAGAAAGAATCATTAGAATAAGAAGATCAGAGTCTCACAGCGGAATGGACAAAATATAAAACCAATAATACTTTATACAAAAAGAACTGTATATATATATATATATATATATATATATATATATGATTACACATCAGAGTATACATTCAGATCAATATAACACACAGCGGAAATGAACTAGTACCAGTAAATATATGGAATACGTCTCGACTTCAACTCCTTTTCCAGGAACTCCAAGCGAAACCTAACCTAGAAATATACTCGGTCTGACCCGAGCATATTTGAGCAAAGTAAATTTTACCTAGATCGGTCCGAAATACTTTCAGTGATAAATCCATATAGCAACCAACTTGTTTAACTTTGAAATCCTTTTGAAATAAGAGGATAATAGTAAGACCAGCCCATATATAGATACAGATGGTTTTTACCTTACTATAACCCAAAACATTTCGAAATTACTATCTTATTTTGATATTATAATAGTGTCAAAATACAAGTAAATAGGATCTAGCAGAACGCTTTCATCTCACGCTCTACATATATAGTATACAATTAAACTCGCGGGCGCTTATTGGAGATTGGATTCCGACCATGACAAGGTATGGATCCACCTGCAGATAGTTTATCTCTAGAAAGGAATACACTGGGTTCAACAAGAATGTCTTGGAACCCGGCCATATATGACCGACCACTCATTTCTCTTGAGTGTATCGAATATATTATCATCTTACGACTGTGCAGCTACCATTTCCCGGGTGATATAGAAATGTAAAGAAGTAACAAATATGAATATTCGCTAGATGATGACAATACACCCTAATGGGTGCGACCCACATAGCCATGTCGCCTGCCCGATTTTTGTCATTTCCCAGTTGATGAGGCTTGAGGTTATCATCGACTTTTGGAACATTTGGCCACCATTCACTTTTGAATCCCGCCTCGTACATATGTCATCCAGGAACAGGATGAACCGCAGGCACTCTCCTACCACATCCTAGTAATCACCTATAGATCAGTAGTGAGTAGTCCTTGCAATCCGTAGATTTCAATCACGACGGAATCACTGTCAAATATATATCTCTAGGGATTAACTAGTGAAATTCAACAAGTAGTTCTTCCGCTCATGAAGATTCACGATCTTCAATTGCTCCATCTTGATCAGCATCTTCCACGTTTTCGTATTCATTGGTCAGAATAGTTTTCGAATATAAATTTGATCCCATTCTTTCCGTACCAGTAATGTCGGGTCAGATTTTGATAGTCGGCTATTTAACTACCAAAATAAACAACCATAAAAATGAAACAGATCCATTGGTTTATTATCCAGCATCACTTGGCCATTTAAAATAAAATCTCAGTTCTAATATATTAATATTCTAAAATCATTTTATTTATATACTTGGAAAATTTCCTAAAAATCATGTCAAATTTCTCGTTAACTACCATTTCAAAACATTTGCTATAACATTTCTTATTATCTATAATTTGGAAATCGATTCAACTTATCAACGTAAAACAGTCGTTACGAATCTCCTTTTGTTTCTGTTATTTGAACACAGTAATCACCTCTTATCCTTTTAGAATGAACTCGTTTAAAACCGTGATTATGTCCTCGCCGATCTCCTTTTATATATTTCTATTATGGAATTATCGTTTCACACCCTCAAGTACCCTTTCAATTCCCTTTTAATATGGAATCTTATCATATATATTTTCCCAACATTTTCAAATAATGTTACGTTATTATTTCTCAAAACATCTCCACCATTATGACTAAAATTATCCCTCGATAATCCTGAAGTAGTTCAAGTTGGGGTATTTTAATTACCTCTCAGACCTTGATCAATAACGTTCTTATCTTAAGAAAGATATTAGTTGTAATACCAAAACCCGATATTTCATTCCCAATATCTAAACAAAATCCATTTTAGTTATATTTTAATGATCTCATCTCTTATTAATATAATGAATTTATATCGCATCTTTTTAACTCTACTCGTCTCACCCCATTGATTTAAACTTGGATTTCCATTTTTACTTCCCATTTCATATCCCCATTAGTTCCTAACCGTAAATCAGTAAGAAACTAATTTCCTAAATATCAACCCCGAAGGTCGAAACCAACATCAGATTAATATTCAGAAAATCATTTATCTCAACTGATCTCCAGTTAGATTCTAATTCTTCCATTTCATATCCTGACTTAGATTTTATTCAAATGTCATCCCTAGTAACCCTGTTTCAATAATATATTCAGATAACTTGGATCTTTAAAAAAACTTCGTCCAACTTGGATTAAATAAAATCCAATTAAATAGAAATTTCAAATATGAGTTTACTTTAAAACTACAATTTTACCTAACCTATATTATAATTAATATAATTTGCTTAAAACCTTTTCTTTACCATAATTAGCTTCTTATGGTTTCATATAACTTCTTTAAATATATTTTTGTCGCAAGATTTCCACTTTGATTATTATCAAAATAATAATCCATTTCAATACAAACCTCATTTCTAATTATACTTAAATAACGAATCTTGGTTATCTATTGCTAGGTTATTTCCTACCCCTTGGGTTATCAATCTTATCAATATAAGAATTTCATTATTAAAATCATTTAAACATCCCTTGTAAACATAATTAAATAAATAATATTTAATTCTTCTATACACTTCCATTTCTAAATTTGCATTCCCCAAGTATCCCTTCAATTATTATTAAACAACCAGAAAACAAGTTTCAATATTAAAATAAAAATGGTTTACTTCACCATTAACTATTCCCATTAAAGTAATAAACTAATTTAATAAATCAATCTCAGTTAACGCAACCTCTAAACAGGATTTATTCATTAATAAATTCCACTTAGAGCTTCCCATTAATTAATAATATAATTAATTAAAATAATTCCATTCACTTGGATTATTATTAAATAAATAATAAACAATATTAATACGAATCCATTTTAATTGTTACGTTAATTCCGCTTAATTGAATTAGCTTAAAAAAGGTTTAATAATCACTTAATAAACACGTGCTTTGCGCATGGTAGATTTTGGTATAAGAATCGTGATTAGTAGTTAACACAATCGAGGTAAATATTTCTTTTTTTTAAAGCTCCATTTAAAATAATATATTTAAAAATTCAATTTTAGTTATAAAATAATTTTATAACTTCATTTCTTTCTCCACACATATCCTCTCCATTTCATGACCTTCCCACCATCTTACTTTCCTCCTTCACCATTTCTAAACACAACGTGAAACAACTTTCCAGTCTAACATTCGTTTATTCCCCTGTAAACTTCAGCCCGCGTGTATGAACATTCATTACACCACACACTTCACGTCCTGGCCTCCTTCTCATGCAACATCAACTCCACCACATGTTATACTCGCCAACAGTCTAGCCTCCTCCAGAATGGCTCCAATATTCAGCCATCCCTTCAAAACAAGCTACAGAACTTATTCCCTTTCCAGTAGGTATTTGCAGCTCCAAATATAACTGTATGAAACCCATGTTAATACATGCCCATTCCCTTCTACAGACCCGTTCACAGCTCCTCCATTTCATGTCGTACCCTCCTTGGAATCCTTGCAGCCACATCCTCCTGAAATGAGAAAAACATTCTGCTACAAACCCATCCTAACAACGTCAGTTTCCGCTGATATGTGCCGGAACCCCTCCATCGATCCCTTTCTTCCTAAACAATATAATATAAGTTTGTATAACTAATTTCACTGACCGGGCTTTCTTCCCAGCTAACACGCAAGTACCCAGGACAAACTGAACCCCATCCTTCTCACTCCTCTCGCCATTAACATCACACGCACACCACTTCAAACAACATTCTCCAATATCACTTCATCTTCCGGTTTCAAAGTTTGACAGCAACTTCATCATTGATGTAGTGCTAGCGCTTCCCAGAACCAGCGAGTGCCATGCTCTTCCCTACGTTGCCGCGACATCACCTAGTTCCCAACAAACACAGACCCAATCCATGCTAGTTCGAGGGGGAAAAAGGCATCGGGCTTTTATAGCTTAAAAAATGGATGTGTTTCAACATTTCAAAATGATGGATGTGTAGATCTTAATCTAAGGGATGTACTGCAACTCGTTTTAAGGTTTTTAGTTGAGTAATCATATTGGAAAAAAAAATTGTAGTTTGATTTTTCATTCATTGAAACAAAACAAAAGAAATTGAAAGGTGCAGTGTTATTTATAGGAGGAGAAGACGTGGATACCATGATTACTTGGGGCTGAAGGTACCGATGGTTTGGTTGGCAAGCCATGTAGGGTATAGGGATGCTCTCTGTAACATAGAATGGTAGACATAGGATAGGTATACCATGGGTTTTCTTTTATTTGTCTATGTGAAGTAGACTTGGGTTGGCCTGCGTTTCATTTCGGGTAAAAAGCAGTCGTATGTGCTTTCTTTTAAATATTGATGGAACTAGACATGTTGTGTACAATATGATAGGGGAAAATTAATTTAAAATTCGGTTGTCATGTGCATTGGTTTAGGTCTGTATATGCTGTATGGTAGGACAGCTTGTGCGTGTATTTTTCATTCATAGGTTATAGAGTTTTAATTTGATTAGACCTTACAAAATGTTTTTGTACACATAGGGTAGTATAGGCATGCTGTATTCAATAGAAATGATGTGCACATTTTGAAGGAATGGCCTGCATTGTTCTTCTACGCGTGATGGGTAAATTTTGACAGTTTGCATTATGCTTGGGGGAAAAAACCCGGGGGTAGGTAAGAAAGTTGAAAACTCTTTTATATGCATTAATTTGGTTGAATAGTTAGAGTTGTGGAGTACTGTATTACGTAGAATTCCGTTCATATCCACGCTGCTATAGAAATAAATAAAAACACCGTTAAGTCGAGTAGTGCCCCATGTTTCCAAAAATATAATAATATAGACAAGTTAGCTTATATTTTGAAATCCTAAAATGCTGATATAGGGTGTAAATACTCCAAATAAAAAGTTTCTTATTTTACGAATTAAAAATTACAGTAAAATTCAAAAAATTAAATTATGGCTATGCCTCAATGGTCTTGTCCAAATTCGAATCCAATATTTAATTATAATTAAATTATCGTTATGGCTTATATATAATTTTACAGCGACTATTTTAAATTTCGATCTGGGCATATCATACAATCTATACGATGAAATCTCGATTTTTCTCCTCCATTAGAAAATTGTAATCAAATCGATCCTAATGTTTCTTGTTTCATGGAAATCCGACTTAAAACGAATTCTGTATATTCATTTGAAGTTCAAATCGAAATTTACGAACTACCGCATCATTTCGAGTTCGTTTTAAATTAAATATAAAATATATATATTCAACTTCATTTTAAATAATGACATACATATTATAATTCCATTATAAATTCCAATTCAATATTTAATATAATAAAATATATTAAATACCATACCACTGAAAATACGGGATGTTACATTCCTTCCCCCTTAAAAGAATTTCGTCCCCGAAATTACAAGGTAAGAAAATGCTCTAAACCCAGTTATTTCAAATTAATTATTCTCGAATTATTATCAAAACAGATTAAATTTCTATAAAATTTTCGAAAATTCCGCCAGCATCTCTCTGCATGGTTCGATCGGTACGACTACAACTGCCGCTCCGGGCTCATTTCTCCAAAAAAGAAAACTAAAATCAAAATGGACATCCCACTCAGGGGTATAATAAATCCATCACTCCAATCAATATATAAGGTTTACCTATTTGTTGGGCAATTCCATTCCAATTTCCAAGCAATCCACTGACTGAACTTCGTCTTCCAATCTGTACTTTAATCTGTATAACCAAAGTATCTCCAAAGCCTTTAGGATTCTGCATTTATCTCCACTTATAATGCAAATAATAATCCGGGTTAAATAAATCTATTTCCTTTCATAACTGATTTTATTTCAAGTTCATTATATTGGGGTTTATTTTCTTGCTTTCAATTTATTATTAACTCGTTGTCGAATTTAATTTAACCAACTAAAAAACAATACACAATACAATCCAATCATCTCATATTTAACTTAGTTTAAGTTAAATTCTGATTTGTTTAATTCTATATTAATTTCTTATTCGCAAAATTCTTCTGGTTACATTAAACCAGCCTCAATCCCATGTGAATTCCACAATCAAATTGAATTCTAACTGAATTCAATACCAATAATATTACATGAATTTTGAAACTTGCCTTCTTTATAAAATATCTTGGCAAAAATATATTAAAAGAATTTTATATCAAATTACAAATACGCGCTCTCGTGTGTGTATATATATATATATATATATATATATATTCAAACTCAATCTAGGGTATTTCTAACCCAATCTCTATTGAGTTACGCCACAGAGCCAAGGTTATTCCTAAACCATTGCTCCAATACCAACTGTAGCGACCCGGAATTTCCGACACTCGAATTCAGACACTATTACACCTCATGTCCAAACTCAAGCATTGAAAACCCAGAAAGCTAATGGAAAGAAGTTAGAGGATGAGAAGAGAAAGAAAGAATTATTAGAATAGAAGAATAAGAAGATAAGAGTCTCACAGCGGAATGGACAAAATATAATAACCAATAATGCTTTATACAAAAAGAACTGTATATATATGATTACAAATCAGAGTATATATTCAGATCAGTATAACACACAGCGGAAATGAACTATTACCAGTAAATATATGGAATACGTCTCGATTCAAATCCATTTCCAGGAACATCAAGCGAAACCTAACCTGGAAATGTACTCGGTCTGACCCGAGCACATTTGAAGCAAAGAAAATTTACCTGGATCAGTCTGAAATATTTTCATTGATATATCCATATAGCAACCAACTTGTTTAACTTTGAAATCCATTTGAAATAAAAGGATAATAGTAAGACCAGCCCACATATAAATACGGACGGTTTTTCAATACTATAACCCAAAACATTTTGAAATGACTATCTTATTTTGATATTATAATAGTGTCAAAATACAAGTAAATAGAATCTAGCAGAACGCTTTCATCTCACGCTCTACGTATATAGTATACAATTAAAATCGTGGGAGCTTATTGGAGATTGGATTCCGACTATGACAAGGCATGGATCCACCTGCCGATAGTGTATCTATAGAGAGGAATACACTGGGTTCAACAAGAATGTCTTGCAACCCGGCCACACATGACCGACCACTCATTTCTCTTGAGTGTATCGAATATATTGTCACCTTACGGCTGTGTAGCTACCGTTTTCTGGGAGATACAAAAATGTAAAGACGTAAGAAATATGAATATTCTCTAGATGATGACAACATAGCGGTGTTGCCTACCCGATTTTTGTCATTTCCCAGTTGATGAGGCTTGAGGTTATCATCGACTTTTGGAACATTTGCCCACCATTCACTTTTGAATCCCGCCTCGTCCATATGTCATCCAGGAACAGGATGAACCGCAGGCACTCTCCTACCACATCCTAGGAATCACTCTATAGATCAGTAGTGAGTAGTCTTTGCAATCCGTAGATTTCAATCACGACAGAATCACTATCAAATATATATCTCTATGGATCAGCTAGAGAAATTCAACAAGTAGTTCTTCCGCTCATGAAGATTCACGGTCTTCAATTGGTCCATCTTGATCAGCATCTTCCACGTTTTCGTATTCATTGGCCGGAATGGTTTTCGAATATAAATTTGATCCCGGTCTTTCTGAACCAATAACGTCGGGTCAGATTTTGATAGTCGGTTATTTAACTATCAAAATAAACAACCATAAAAATTAAACAGATCCATTGGTTTGTTTTCCAGCATCACTTGGCCATTTAAAATAATATCTCAGCTCTAATATATTAATATTCTAAAATCATTTTATTTATATACTTGGAAAATTTTCTTAAAATCATATCAAATTTCTCGTTAACTACCATTTCAAAATGATTGCTATAACATTTCTTATTATCTATAATTTGGAAATCGATTCAACTTATCAGCATAAAACAGTCGTTACAAATCTCCTTTTGTTTCTGTTATTTGAATACAATAATCTCCTCTTATCCTTTTAGAATGAACTCGTTCTAAATCTCATTTCTTTTTTTAAAACCGTCGTTATATCCTCACCAATCTGCTTTTATATATTTCTATTACGGAATTATCGTTTCACATCCTCAAGTACGCTTTCAATTCGCTTTTAATATGGAATCCTATCACATATATATTCCCAACATTTTCAAATAACGTTACGTTATTATCCCTCGATAATCCTGAAGTCATTCAAGTTGGGGTATTTTAATTACCTCTCAGACCTTAATCAACAACGTTCTTATCTTAAATGGATATTAGTTGTAATACCAAAACCTGATATTTCATTCCCAATATCCCATTTTAGTTATATTTTAATGATCTCATCTCTTATTAATATAAAGAATTTATATCGCATCTATTTTACTCTACTCATCTCACCTTATTGATTTAAACTTGGATTTCCATTTTTACTTCCCATTTCATATCCCCATTAGTTCCTTACCGTAAATCGGTAAGAAACTAATTTCCTAAATATCAACCCCGAAGGCCGAAACTAACATCAGATTAATATTCAGAAAATCATTTATATCAATTGATCTCCAGTTAGATTCTAATTCTTTCATTTCATATCCTGACTTAGATTCTATTCAAATGTCATCACTAGTAACCCTGTTTCAATAATATATTCAGATAACTTGGGTCTTTAAAAAACTTCGTCCAACTTGGATTAAATAAAATCCAATTAAAGAGAAATTTCAAATAAGAGTTAACTTTAAAACTACAATTTGCCATAACCTATATTATAATTAATATAAATTGCTTAAAACCTTTTCTTTACCATAATTAGCTTCTTATGCTTTCATATAACTTCTTTAAATATATTTTTGTTGCAAGATTTCCGCTTTGATTATTATCAAAATAATAATCCATTTAAATATAAACCTCATTTCTAATTATACTTAAACAATAAATCTTGGTTATTTATTGCTAGGTTATTTCCTACCTCTTTAGTTATCAATCTTATTAATATAACAATTTCGTTATTAAAATCATTTAAACATCCCTTGTAAACTTAATCAATTAAATAATATTTAATTCTTTTATACACTTCCATTTCTAAATTTGCATTCCCCAAGTATCCCTTCAATTATTATTAAACAACCAGAAAACAAGTTTCAATATTAAAATAAAAATGGTTTACTTCACCATTAACTATTCCCATTAAATTAATAAACTAATTTAATAAATCAATCTCAGTTAACGCAACCTCTAAACAGGATTTATTCGTTAATAAATTCCACTTAGAGCTTCCCATTAATTAATAATATAATTAATTAAAATAATTCCATTCACTTGGATTATTATTAAATAAATAATAAACAATATTAATACGAATCCATTTTAATTGTTACGTTAATTCCGCTTAATTGAATTAGCTTAAAAAAGGTTTAATAATCACTTAATAAACACGTGCTTTGCGCACGGTAGATTTTGGTATAAGAATCGTGATTAGTAGATAACACAATCGAGGTAAATATTTCTTTTTTTTTAAAGCTCCATTTAAAATGATATATTTAAAAATTCAATTTTAGTTATAAAATAATTTTATAACTTCATTTCTAGCGATTCACCTGACGGTGAATCAATTGTGTATATTTGGGGCCATCGGCAAAAAATTCTTCAATCAATATTATATATCGATTCGAAACTCAACACATTCAACAACGAACAGGTTTAAAGTCAACGGGGTTTAATCAGTTCATATGTAATATGAAATAAACAGCATATTAAATATTTGAGGAATCCGGTTTGATTCCTCCTACCTGTTCTTCCATGCAACACAGATCATTATAATAGTATATAATTAACGTTAACTATTAAATCAACCATAGGCATCCAAAGCATCCAATCAACCAATATATATTATCAATAAATTTTAATTATATGAATTTTGCACATCATAGCATTTCAGAAATGTGTGAGAATTAACTCACCTTTGTTTTCGATTGACAGTTTCTACATTATTTCGTCTGATCCCTTCCGAACGTGCTCAGCATCGAAGTCATTTTCACTGCGATTCCAACACCCTTGGTATTCGTTGAATTCTTGATAACACATTTTCCACTTCCAGCGTGATGTTTCCCACTTGTAATATCGTCCCCATCCAATTTCAAATGGTACCAGTGCTTGCTCCCCCTTTCACCGAGACAGACTTGCCATTTTATTTTATTTTCTCTTTCCTTTTTCTTTTGTACGGTGGCCCAAAGCCCACAACGATTTCAAAGCCCACCATTCAACAGAAAAAATGTATTGCTCCTCCTACCACACTTATTCTCCACTCCCTTGAGCAAACACCTTCCCCAGCTCGCCATCAACGCATGCCACTCTCCCTCAATTCACCAAACAACCAACCCTAATTTTATAATAATTTTTGTTGCCTTTTCTGCATGAAGGCCGAAGCCTCCTTCTCCAATTTATCTAAAGAGTAAACTGCTCCACACAATTAGTATATCAACTCCTATTTTATATATATAAGTTGTTGTAACTCTTAACCCAATGCTCATGCACCATCCATTCTCACTTCCATATTTCACACAAATGGTCTTTCTCTTCCCACAATTATTTCCACCTACCTGTAGCGCATGCAACTTCCCAGTAATACAATGTCCCCCGCCAATGAACTTGCCAGTTCTTTCTCCACGCATATCCTCTCCATTTCATGACCTTCCCACCATCTTACTTTCCTCCTTCACCATTTCTAAACACAACGTGAAACAGCTTTCCAGTTTAACGTTCGTTTATTCCCCTGTAAACTTCAGCCCGCGTGTATGAACATTCATGACACCACACACTTCACATCCTGGCCTCCTTCTCATGCAACATCAACTCCACCACATGTTATACTCGCCAACAGTCTAGCCTCCTCCAGAATGGCTCCAATATTCAGCCATCCCTTCAAAACGAGCTATAGTACTTATTCCCTTTCCAGTAGGTATTTGCAGCTCCAAATATAACCGTATGAAACCCATGTTAATACATGCCCATTCCCTTCTACAGACCCATTCACAGCTCCTCCATTTCATGTCGTACCCTCCTTGGAATCCTTGCAGCCACATCCTCCTGAAATGAGAAAAACATTCTGCTACGAACCCATCCTAACAACGTCAGTTTCCGCTGATATGTGCCGGAACCCCTCCATCGATCCCTTTCTTCCTTAACAATATAATATAAGTTTGTATAACTAATTTCACTGACCGGGCTTTCTTCCCAGCTAACACGCAAGTACCCAGGACAAACTGAACCCCATCCTTCTCACTCCTCTCGCCATCAACATCACACGCACACCACTTCAAACAACATTCTCCAATATCACTTCATCTTCCGGTTTCAAAGTTTGACAGCAACTTCATCATTGATGCAGTGCTAGCGCTTCCCAGAACCAGCGAGTGCCATGCTCTTCCCTACGTTGCCGCGACATCACCTAGTTCCCAGCAAACACAGACCCAATCCATGCTAGTTCGAGGGGGAAAAAGGCATCGGGCTTTTATAGCTTCAAAAATGGATGTGTTTCAACATTTCAAAATGATGGATGTGTAGATCTTAATCTAAGGGATGTACCGCCAATGAACTTCCTAGTTCTTTCTCCATGCATATCCTCTCCATTTCGTAACCTTCCCCCCATCTTGCTTTCCTCCTTCACCATTTCTAAACACAACGTAAAGAGCTTTCTAGTTCAACGTTCGTTTATTCCCCTGTAAACTTCAGCCTGCGTGTATGAACATTCATGACACCACACACTTCACGTCCTGGCCTCCTTCTCATGCAACATCAACTCCACCACATGTTATACTCGCCAAGAGTCAAGCCTCCTCCAAAACTGCTCCACTATTCAGCCATCCCTTCAAAACGAGCTACAATACTTATTCCCTTTCCAGTAGGTATTTGCAGCTCCGAATATAACCGTATGAAAACCATGTTAATACATGCCCATTCCTTTCTACCGACCCATTCACAGCTCCTCCATTTCATGCCATACCCTCCTTGGAATCGTTGCGGCCACGTCCTTCTGAAACGAGAAAAACATTCTGCTACAAACGCATCCTCACAACGTCAGTTTCTGCTGATATGTGCCGGAACCCCTCCGTCGATGCCTTTCTTCCTAAACAATATAATATAAGTTTGTATAACTAATTTCATTGACCAAGCTTTCTTCCCAGCTAACATGCAAGTACCCAGGACAAACTGAACCTCATCCTTCTCACTCCTTTCGCCATCAACATCACACACACCACTTCAAACAACATTCTCCAATATCACTTCATCTTCTGGTTTCGAAGTTTGACAGCAACTTCATCATTTGACGCAGTGCCATCGCATCCCAGAACCAGTGAGTGCCATGCTCTTCCCTACGTCGCCCCAACATCACCCAGTTCCCGGCAAACACAAACCCAAGCCATGCTAGTTCGAGGGGGAGAAAGGCATCGGGCTTTTATAGCTTCAAAAATGGATGTGTTTCAACATCTAAAAACGATGGATGCGTAGATCTTAATTTAAGGGATGTACTGCAACTCGTTTTAAGGTTTTTAGTTGAGTAATCATATTGGAAAAATTTCTGCAGTTTGGTTTTTCATTCGTAAACAAAACAAAAGAAAGTGCAGTGTTATTTATAGGAGGAGAAGACGTGGATACCACGATTACTTGGGGCTGAGGTACCGATGGTTTAGTTGGCAAGACATGTAGGGTATAGGACTGCTCTCTGTAACATAGAATGGTAGACATGGGATAGGTATACCATGGGTTTTCTTTTCATTATCTATGTGAAGTAGACTTGGGTAGGCCTGCATTTCATTTAGGGTAAGAAGCAGCCTTATGTGCTTTCTTTTAAATATTGATGGAACTAGACGTGTTATGTACAATATGATAGGGGAAAATTAATTTAAAATTCGGTTGTTATGTGCATTGGTTTGGGTCTGTATATGATATATGGTAGGACAGCTTGTGCGTGTATTTTTCATTCATAGGTCATAGAGTTTTAATTTGATTAGGCCTTATGAAATGTTTTTGTACACACAGGATAGTATAGGCATGCTGTATTAAATAGAAATGATCTGCACGTTTTGAAGGAATGGCCTGCATTGTCCTTCTACGCGTGATGGGTAAATTTTGACTGTTTGCATTATGCTTCGGGGGAAAAAGCCCCAGGGTAGGTAAAAAAATTGAAAACTCTTTTATATACATTACTTTTTGAATTTATGCTTTGTTTGAATAGTTAGAGTTGTGGCGTACTGTAGTACGTAGAATTCCGTTCATGTCCACGCTGCTACGAATAGAAATAAAAACACCGTTGTGTCAAGTAATGCCCCACGATTCCAAAAATATAATAATGTAGACAAGTTAGCTTATATTTTGAAATCCCAAAATGCTGATATCGGGTGTAAATACTCTAAATAAAAAGTTGCTTATTTTATGAATTAAAAATTACAGCAAAATTCTAAAAATTAAATTATGGCTATACCTCAATGGTCTTGTCCAAATCCGAATCCCACATTTAATTATAATTAAATTATCATTATGGCTTATAAACGATTTCACAGCGACTATTTTAAATTTTGATCTGGGCATATCTTACAATCTATACGATGAAATCTCGATTTTTCTTCTCCATTAGAAAATTATAATCAAATCGATCCTCACTTTTCTTGTTTTACAGAAACCCGACTTAAAACGAATTCTGTATATTCATTTGAAGTTCAAATCGAAATTTATGAACTACCGCATCGTTTCGAGTTCGTTTTAAATTAAATATAAAATATATATATTCAACTTCATTCTAAATAACGACATAAATATTATAATTCCATTATAAATTCCAATTCAAAATTTAATATAATAAAATATTTTAGATACCATACCACTGAAAATACGGGACATTACATTCATATTTTGTTGCTCTTATGAATAGGGTTTTCAAGGATCAACTAAACAAGTTTGTCCTTGTGTTCGCGGATGATATCTTGGTTTACTCGAGGACAGAGGAAGAACACAAGGAACATTTGAGGACAGTGATGGAGGTGTAGAGGGAATACCAATTGAAAGCAAAATTTTCTAAGTGTCACTTCTGGAGGAGGGAAGGGAGATTCTTAGGCCATGTTGTCTCAGAGAATGGTATTGTCGTGGATGCTGTGAAGGTGACTACGGTACAAGATTGGTCTACACCCAAGAATGCAACGGACGTGAAAAGTTTCTTGGGGTTAGTTGGATACTATCGTAAGTTTTTTCAAGACTTCTCCAAGATAGCGGCACCGTTAACTCAGTTGACCAAGAAGAATCGGGCTTTTGTTTGGGATGAAAGGTGTGAGAATGCATTTAAGTGTCTAAAAGAGAAGTTAACGTACGCACCAATATTAGTTATTCCTAAAGGAAATAAAGAGATGACGGTATACACGGATGCCTGTAGTATCGGACTAGGAGCTGTACTGTTGCAAGGAGGTAGGATTGTAGCTTATGCTAGTCAGCAACTGAAACCACATGAGAAAAGACATCCTACCCATGATTTGGAATTGGCAGCGATCGTGTTCGCATTGAAGATGTGGAGACATTGCCTCTTAGGAGAAAGATTAGAGTTGTTTACCGATCATGAGTCATTAAAGTATCTTTTCTCTCAAAAGGATTTAAATCTTCGTCAGTAGAGATGGCTAGAGTTCTTGGCTTCGTATGATTTCAATATCGCATACACGCTCGGGAAGGGAAATACGGTAGCTGATGCGTTGAGTTAGAGACATGCCAGTTTAGGGTTTATTTTCTTGAATGGAAGCAACTAGAATATATCATGGGATATGACTTCAAACCTAAGTGTGAGCAAGATCCAGAGATGTTAGCAACTTTGACGATCAAGCCGACTTTGATTGAGCAGATTGGTTCCGGTCAGAGAGACGATCCTAACATATTGGAAATCATCACCAAAGTAGAGATGAGTATCGATGGTGAGGAAATGAACAAGTATGGACTTGATCGAGAAGGATGGCTTCAAAAGAATGGGAGACTAGTTGTGCCCAATGTTAATGGATTGAGAGATGAAGTGCTTAGAGAGTGTCATCACTCAAAACTGACTATACATCCCGATGGTAATAAAATGTATCAAGACATGAAGCAAACCTACTACTGGGAAGGGATGAAGAAAGATGTTCGGAAGTTTATATCCAAGTGCATGAATTGCCAGTTAGTTAAAGCTGAGCAAAAGAAGCCTAGTGGTTTGTTACAACCATTGGAAATTCCCAAATGGAAATGGGAACAAGTCGCAATGGATTTCATTGATGATTTACCAAGGACTAGATCGGGTCATGACAGTATTTGGGTGATTGTGGACCGATTGACAAAAAAGTTTAAGGTTTATACCGGTCAAGTCGAATAGAATGGCAACTAAATTAGCAGAACTATATATGAAGTGGGTGGTGAGATTTCTTGGAGTACGTAAAGGTATTGTGAGTGACCGAGATCAATTATTTGCTAGTGGGTTTTGGAAGAGCTTACAAGAGGCTTTAGGGTCAGAATTACATCTCAGTACCGCGTACCATCCTCAAACCGACGGTCAAACAGAGAGAGTGAATCGTGTATTAGAGGATCTCTTGAGAGTTGTAGGATGACCATTTACATCTGGTTGAATTCGCATATAATAATAGTTATCAGTCCAATATTGGTATGGCTCCATTTGAAGCTTTGTACAGAAGACCGTGCAACTCACCATCATGTTGGTTAGAAACAGGTAAGAAATTTGTGCTTGGGCCAGATGTAATAAGAGAAACTTCAGAGAAGATCAAAGTTATTCAATTGCGAATGAAGACTGCCCAAGATAGGCAGAAGAGTTATGTTGATAAAAGATGAAGGGATTTGAAATTTTCTGTTGGCGACTTGGTATTTGTCAAGATTTCTCCACTGAAAAGTGTGATTCGTTTTGGCAGGAGAGGTAAGTTGGCACCAAGGTTTGTTGGTCCATTTCCAGTTCTCGAACAAGTTGGGAATTTAGCTTATAAAGTTGGGTTACCAGACAAGATAGCAGGAGTGCACAACGTATTTCATGTTTCCCAGTTAAGGAAGTTCATGCACGATTCAGATATGACTATTTCACTAGATCAGTTGGATGATATCGAAGTAGAAACCGAGGCAGTTGGGAACTGCAAACCGATTCATATTATCAGACATGATATGAAGCAACTTCAGAGGAAGACGGCGAGACTGGTTAAGATCCAGTAGGGCGATAACGAGAACGACTGTACTTGGGAAACCAAGGAAAGCATAAGAAAGTCATATCCAGAACTCTTTCTGGTAAGATTTTTAGTCGCGATATAGTTATTCCGCATGTCGGGATAGGCTTGTTGTGTTTATTATGTATGTTTGATTGCTGCAAATGGTTGATAGGCATGCGGGACCCATGGTTGTTTTCTTGGTTAAGGATTTTCGAGGGCGAAATTTCTTAACGGCGGAGGGTGTAACGACCCGCATGCTACGTATCGAAGGGTCGTAGAATATTTATTTTATTTTCATATGAATTCGTATGGTCATGTAACTTTGGGAAACGACTATTGGGGTCATTTCCTTTGTTCATGATTTTTGCCGAATTTTAAATGACCGTTAGGCCCCTGGCGAATCTTGTTTAGCCTATAACTTTTGATTGGTAAGGAGTTTTGACCTGAAACCACTTTCATTGGATTTAGATGATGGTTTACCTTTCCATAGAGTGGTTACATTAGTCAAACGGACTTACCGTTTGGGAGATATGGCTGAAATAAGGTTTGGAAGATGAAAATTAACATAATTGGGCTTAATGAGGTGATTAGCAGCTAGGCCCATAACCCATTTCAAGATTAGGGTTATGGGAGGGCTGAAATGAGTTGGAGAACCACCTTCATTCAACTTTCCAACTGCCATAAACAATTCTTGAACCATAGTAATGGCCTCCACCTTCCATATCTCATTCTAATCTCTTCCTAATTGGTTTCTACTCAATAATTAACCAAATCTACACCAAATCAAGTCAAATTAGCATCAAATTAGAGTTGGTGATACCGCAATACATAGATATCTGTGTCTTAACAGTAAAGTTTCAGATCTAAGATTTCATTTATAGCTAAGGTGAGTGATTTGCACTTTTATTCACTAACTATGGCTAGTTTGGGGTGATTAGTGATAATTAGTGAAATTATGCATTATAAAAATCTAGAAAAATATGCAGAAATTATTAAATATTATTTTATGTCACTAGTATAAATTTGGGTTAATTTGGACAAAGTTTGCTAATCCTATTGTTAAAACATGGTTAAGGGGATTAAGGGGAAAATCATGCTTTTTGGGTATGTTTGATCCAAAATATTTCATGTGAATGATGTTTTAATGTTTTTGGTTTATTCTATATGTTGTTACTGCTATTTGGAATGTTTTTTGATGTCGTAGGAAGGTTAGAATGGTTGAAAACGCCGTTGTATGGCGAAATTAGCTCGCAAGAAAAACTGCAGAAATTCGGTTCCTAAAGGGGGTAGGGGTCACAAACCCCCCAAAATGATGCTCACGAAGCGCCACAATGCTCATGAACCACCACTATGCTCACGATTCCTAAGGGGGGTATGCTCACGATTCCTAAAGGGGGTATGCTCACGATTCCTGAAGGAGGTATGCTCAAGATTCCTAAAGGGGGTATGCTCACGATTCCTAAAGGGGGTATGCTCACGAAACGGGGTGGTGCTCACGATCCGGTGGGTGCTCACGAACCGTGGGGGTGCTCACGAACCGGGGGGTGTTCACGAGCTGGGGGGTGGTCACGAACTGGGGGTCACGAGCCACGAACCGACACTGACGAGGACCACGACCACGACCCGATCCAAGATGCTGACTCCAAATCGAACCAGATTCGAACTTTGACTGCGTGACAACGATTGTGGATTATTTTGAAGATCAATTCCAACCTGACCAGAACCTGAGATGCAAAGGAAGTCCAAATAGGAAGTTATTACTCAGGATCAAGATGGGAACCAACGAGTTAACTTCTAGAGTTGCTGCGGGACATGTGCAAAAGGGTTATCGATATCTATAACTTTGGTTCACCGTTGAAGAGGGGGACATGTAGACAAACCTGAGCCAGGGAAGTGTGGACTGGTTGGCCCATTAACCTAGAGCCAGGGATGTGTGGACTGGGTAGGGTTATTGACTATAGACCAGGGAAGTATGGTCATAGCAATAGTCGACGGAGTTGCCGTTATGGCCCCAATGGATTTGGTGATCAAAGCAATGGATATCGTATGCTTTACGCACTGAGTGAGTGATGTGAGGATGGTTTCTTTGTTTGATGTTTTCTATCACCATGACATGCACACTCCCATTTAACACTTTATGTTAGTGTTACCTTAGAGTATTGTACATCTTGTTATGCTAACTCTTTGGTTGCAGGTCCAGGTTCAGGTATGATTATTTATACCTATTATTGTTCTACTTTGCTGCTATCGCTCATACCAGAATTTTTTCTAACGCATAGTTTTATGTCTCTTCTTATTACTTTGGGTGCTCCTAAACGAGCAGACTAGAGATAAGTTAGGTGGTTATACACGAGTAGCTGTCTGGAGACGAGCAGGAGGCTTCCACGTACTATTTACATATATTATCCCTGTGTTGTTGCTGGTCACTACTTTGGGCACTAGTAGTGTACTTTTTTTATTTTGCTTTAGAGACAGTATTTTGAAGTTGTAATAATGATGGTTTGGATCATAAGCTGTATGTTGGATTCTGCTGCTATGATAGTTTAGTTTTCAGCTTATGCACTATCTTGCCTATTTTATGTCAAGTTATGTCATTACTATATTTTGTTCCATGCGATGTGAGATATACTACAGGTTCTTTTGTGATTCATAGTTTCAAACCCTTTTCTTTTGACGACCATCCCGTGCTAGTCGGGCATTGGCATAGGGCATTTTGGGGAAATGTCGGCTGGTGTAGGGTGGGCCGTCACACATGTCATATCAGGATAGGGAATAGCGTTGGATCCCGCAAAGGTGACAACAGTCTAGGATATGGATCGACCTAAGAATGTGATGGATGTTAGAATTTTCCTTGGTTTAGCTGGATATTATCGGCGATTTATCATGGACTTTTCAAAGATAGCTGCACCATTAACCGGATTAACAAAGAAGAATCAGGTCTTCGCATGGGATGGGAAGTGTGAGCGTGCTTTTGGAATCTTGAAAGGGAGATTAATGAGTTATCCTATATTAGTTATTCTGAGTGGGAACGATGAGATGGTTGTGTATACCGATGCATGTGGTACTGAACTTGGATCAGTGCTAATGCAAAATGATAGAGTTGTGGCTTATGCGAGTTGACAATTGAACCCGCATCAAAAAAATTACCCGACTCACGATTTGAAATTAGCGACGATAGTGTTTGTTCTAGATATTTGGAGGCATTATCTGTTGGGAGTTAGATTCGAATTGTTTGCGGATCATAAGTTGTTAAAGTATCTTTTCTCCCAAAAGGATTTGAATTTTCGATAATAGCGATGGTTAGAATTTCTGGCGTCGTATGATTTTGGTATTGGTTACACTCCAGGAAAAGGTAACGCAGTGGATGGTGCATTAAGTAGAAGACGTGCGAGTTTAGGAGCCATATGTACTGAATGGAAGCACCTTGAGTATTTGGCCGAGTTTGATTTTAGGCCTCACTGTGAGTTAGAGCCTAAAATGTTAATGAGCTTATCGATTAAACTGAGTCCCTTCGAAGGATTGACGAAAGCCAGAAGCGAAACGGTAAGCTTATGGACATCGTACGGAGATTAGAGATGAGTGAGAAACCCGAGGAACTAGAGAAATTACGAAGTCGATCGAGATGGTTGGCTTCATAAGGGTCGACGACTGCCTGATTTAGACGGTTTGAGAGATGAGGTTCTAAGAGAATGTCATCACTCTAGATTGGTTATTCATCCTGGTGGTAATAAGAAGTATCGAGATATAAAATGAGTTTACTACTTAGAAGGTATGAAGAGGGATGTAGGGAAGTTTATATCGAAATGTATGAATTGTCAATTGGTTAAAGTTGAGCAGAAGAAGCCGAGCAGATTGATACAACCATTGGAAATTCCAACGTGGAAATGGAAGCAAGTGTCGATGAACTTTATCGATGGATTACCTAGGACAAGGGTAGGAAACGATAGTATTTGGATCGTCATGGACCATTTGAACAAAAGCATAATATTATTCTTCTCAGATTGACTAGGACGACATCAAAATTGGCTGAGTTATATCTTAAGTGGATAGTTTGAGTCCATGGGATATGTAATAGTATTATTAGTGATCGAGATCCGTTGTTTACCAGCAGATTCTGGAAAAGTTAAACAAGAGACATTGGGAACCAAGTTATGTATGAGTACGGCTTATAATCCCCAGATAGATTGTCATACCGAAAGGGTTAATCGAGTATTGGAAGTCCTTTTAAGAGAACATGTGTTGGATTTTGGAGGATTGTGGGAAGACCACCTGCTTTTAGTCAAGTTTGCTTATAATAACAGCTACCAGTCGAGTATTGGAATGGCACCGTTTGAGGTGTTGTATGGCAGGCCATGTAATTCTCCATCTTTTTTGTTAGAGACTGGAGATAAGTTGGCACTTGGGCCTGAAATGATAAGAGAGACATTGGATAATATTGAGATCATTCGACAATGAATGATGGTAGCCGAAGATCGTCAGACGAGTTACACCAATAAGCAAAGAAAGGATTTGGAATTCTCAGTTGGAGATATGGTGTTTGTGAAGATCTCACCTCTAAAGAATATGGTTCATTTTGGAGCGAAAGGAAAGTTAGCGCCAAGGTTTTTGGGCTATTTCTGATTGTCGAGCATATTGGGAAGCTTGCTTATGGATTGGACTTAACTGAGAAGATGGTGGGTGTGCATAACTTGTTTCATGTATAGTTTATACAGAAGTTTGTGAACAACCCATATGTTGCGGTATCTTCTGATCATCTTGAAGATTTAAAGGTCGAACTCGAAGTTTTTAGACCTCGTAAGCCATTTTGCAACATGGGGAATGACATGAAACAACTAAGAAGGAAGGTTGTTAAGCTAGTCAAGTTACAATGAAGCGAGGACGATGACGATTGTATGTGGGAAACAGAAGAGAGTGTGAGGTCGACCCATCCACAACTCTTTGAGTAGTATGTCCCATATATCGTATCTTACTTGTACCATTGTGTCTTAGGCTATTATAATTTTACATGCTAGGATAGGATTTTGGTTGAATGGATTAATGGATGCTAGATTGTTTGGTATATTGGCTAATCGTAGATGGTAGGCATGTGGAATACTTTGTTTTCTCATGTTTGCTTGGAATTTCATTGGCGAAATTCCTAATGGGGAGGGGGAAGAATGTAATGACCTATATTTTACGCGTCGGAGGATCATAAAGTAATTAAGTTTGGTTCCCTAGTAGTCAGATCATTCTCAGATTTTAATATGTTATTCAAGAGGATGTAAGACATGTCCATGATTTTTACCGAATTAACTTGTAGCCATTTTGCCCTTGATTTTACTATTTTAGCTATATCTTTTGATAGGTATCGAATCAGGTGCTGAAATCGGTCTTATTTGATCGGAATGGTGATTTACGATTCCGTAGAGTGGTCACATAAAAGATTTGGCTCAACGGTTAGGGAGAAATTGCTATTTTAAGTCCAAATTTTGTTAGGCGGACTAATTAGTAACTAATAGGCTGATTAGTGTACCGCCATTAGGCTGGTGACTTGCAACTATAAATAGGGGGTTTGAGGAGAGAATTTGGGTTATTCTCTTTATCCAAATATTAGGTTGGGTGCTTGTGATTCTCCGGTTTAACCTAATCCTCAATTCTTCATCAATTCGTTCTAAATCAAATTCTATAGCAAGATCTACATCTAGGAAGATCGGATCTCGCTGTTTTTCATCAAATCTGAGTTTTTCTACGTTGTCGCTTTGCTGTGCAGGCCATAATTTATTAGTAATTCACCGCATCTAAGTTTTGTTAAGTGATGGATATATCTTACACGAATATTATGGATAAAATGTGTGGATTTAGAGTTACTTCACACCATGCATGTTTAATTCACCTCAAACCAGATCGCTTATGTTAATTTCAGTATTAGAAACTCTAAATTAATCCGATTTGACCATATACACTAGTAAGTCATTAAATAAATCATGCTTAATATCTATTTAGATACCAATTACGCTAGATCCATGATTTTTACAGTATATTACATGTATGTTTATGTTCGTATGATTGATCATGATTGAAGTTGGATGAATTGATGTTTGATTTGTTGAATTGTATGATTTTTGCGTTTAGAGTTGTGTGTCGTATGCTTAGAATTGATAAATAGAGCAAATCGTAGTTTCGTATGATCGGATTCAGACGAAACTTGGTGGAGGAACTCTGGAGGGTGTCAAGATGGTGCCTAGGAAATTTTGCCTTAAAATATGCTAAAGCCATGGACCAGCACTGGTCCATAGACGATGGATCTCCAATCAGTCTGGTCCATAGGATGGACGTCCTGGAGGTCCATCAAAATTTGTCGGATTCGAGCGAAACTTGGTGGGGAAGGTCAAGAGGATGCCAAGAGGTAGCCTAGGAATTTTCCCTTGAAAATTCATTAAGTGCATAGAACGATACCGGTCCATATGGACCGGTACCAACCCATCAAATCAACATCGATTGACTTGATTTTTGGTATGAGACATCTAGGGACTTCAAGAAAGCTACAGATAAAATTTGAGCCAAAATTAACCTAAGGCTATGGACCAGTACTGGTCCATAAGGGATGGATCTCCTGTCAGTTCGGTCCATAGGGATGGACCTCCTGGTGGTCTATGCCATTTACTCATTTGGGCACAAAATTTTGGCTATAACAAGATGAGATCCTAAGAAGACTACGGCACAAGTTTGGTTGGGATTGGATAGGTCGAAGTCTGATTGCTTGAGTTCTCGTTGATGGACCGACAGGGAAAATTATCGGGAAGGAGTTAGATTTCGAGCCTGGACAGATAAGAAGTAGGGGCCATTTGGAGCTTGTTGGTGAAATTTGATTGTAAAAGCTTCTATGGAATGGATGTAGTTATCAATGAGTTGATATTTCTTTGATCATGAATTTAAGGCGAGAGTGGTCGAAGTTGAATTGAGGTACAACTAATCATGGGACAATGCGGTAATGTGACGAATCGACTCAAGTGGGATTTGAGCTCGTAAGACGAGGGATTGAATTGGGTGGGACTCGAGCACGAGAGATAATGAATTAATTCGAGTGAGACTCGAACTAAAGGAATCATCGATATTCGAAGGTTCTAGCAGACTCAAAACAGGGGTATCGTAGGGATGCCTACTAGGATCTAAGAGACCGAGTACCTTGGATCTCTCGAGAAGTGATCTTGTTGTCTCGAGGAGGAAAATGTATGAGGGACGTGTGGCAGTTTGAACAGAACCACGGTATCCATTAGCCTTTGATGGATGGTAACGACCAATCATTCGATATCGATGCATTTGAGGCTGTAGTCGGTGATAGCTAGCTTATTGATTGTTATGGATGTTTCTTGTTTATGTACTCTTTTATTTCCTCTGGGTAGGCTATTGCCGTAAGACACTAAAGAGAAGTGGGATTGGGAATTATATTGTAACACCCTACGTTCGTTAATGCCACTCACAAAGGGAATGCATTAAGTTTCGTGGAGCGTTATAAGTAAACAGAACAAAATATTACAAGACAGATACATAAAATAGTACTTGAAAAATATATAACTTTATTGCAGCGGAAACAGAAATAAGTTTGGTTACATCTTCGAACCCATCGCACCAAAACAAAGTACATAATATCAGTCTTGTACAAAATCCATTAGGGTATATAATTTTTAAAACCATAAACCCCAATCCAAAATGCCATATGATAGAGAAACAAAGCTAAGCATTACTTTCAGCACTTCAAGCAGGAAAATCTGAATCAAGCTTCAACGTGCCCACCCTAAGAACCTGGGGGGAAGGAAAGAAAAGAGGCGAAACAGAAAGGGTCAGACATAAAGTCTGGCGAGTGCAGTGACTTTAACAATATAATTAGTAAAGCAACGTGATAAGAACATAAACTGGATATAAGAGATGACTGTAACATAAGCAGATATGGCAAGGTAACAAGATGAACAAGATGTAACATTGACTGTGCTTCTAACCACTATAAAATATTCTCTATGTAATGACCCGCATTTTCAGCGGTATAATAATTAATTAATTTAATTATTTAAAAGGTGAATTAAAGGATTTAATGGTTATGGAATTAAATAATGGTGAATATTTAATTAAAATAAAAAATTAAATAATATATTTAATTCTGAAATAATCAGAATTGGCTGAAATGGTGATATGGTGTGAACTGGGTCATCCCAAAGATTTAATTCAGCTTGGAATTGAATTCTGAATAACGAATATATTATTTGAACGACAGTTTGAACGTATAATTTTATTATAATTAAAATCGAGCTCGAAATGGCGCGGCAGTTCGCTATTTGGCGATTTGAACTTCAACTAAAGGTACAGGATTCGTTTTAAATCGGATTTCTATGAAACAAGAAACGTGTGGAGCTGGTGGAGTATATCTTTCTAGGGGAAGAGAAAAATCAGGATTTCGTCGGATAGATTTTGAGATATGTCCAAATCAAATTTTAAAATAGTCGGTATAAAATCGTTTATCGACCGTAACGGTTTATTCGATATAACTAGATATCGGGTTTGAATTTAGACAAGGTTTTTTTTGGGACATAGCGATAATTTAATTTTTAGAATTTTACTGTAATTTTTAATTAATTAAATAAGCAACTTTTTATTTGGAGTATTTTGCACCCCGTAATCAACATTTTGAGGTTTCAAAATATGAGTTAATCTACCGGTATTATTATATTTTTAGGATAGTGGCATGATGCTATACACGATCGTATATTTATTTTCGTCCATGACCATCCATATATTTATACCGACGTGTCTCTATTTTTACCATATACCCAATAAAAAAAATTCCTTGTAGAGAATATTAGCGGTAAACAAATGAACACATCACGTATGATATTTTAGTCCAAAAGCAAATATCTTAACTTAGTAGTGGACCTAAACTAGGCCACATTGGCACCTTCTTGGCCACAACGGAAATGATGAAACGCAAGGTTGGAAACACTACAGCAAGCCAAATATCACCCTTTATAATGCCGTTAACTTCTGTTCGTAAGACCTAAAAATAAATATCTCCTGCAACACAAAAGAAGCCGCCATTCATCCTTTTCTGCTTCCAAATGAAAACGAGAAAATCGGTGCTTCAAAAATCAAATCAAATTGCAAACAAAAATCAATAAATCACGAAACTGATGTTTGGGCGATCCTTGAATGACGCTCTTCACGTTGGTATGTATTTTGTGGGTTCGTGTGATTCTTGGTTCGCTGGGTACTGTGAATAAGATGAGTAGGCTGTGAGGTGATCGACGCAGGGGAGAAATTCGAAGTTGAGTTCGGAGGAAAGGGGACTGCGAGGCACCGGAACAGGTGCAAGCGAGTTCCATTATGAGTTCGAATTGATTCTTGTATGAGGAGGAGTGGGGCTGTCTTTGAACTGAGGAATCACGTATGGGGTAGGGAGGTCTTTGTTTTGAGGAGTTGGTGATATTTCAGTTCGTCGTTTGCTGTGTGAAACCAGGGGAGTCCGTGAGTTGTAGTATGTAAAAATATAGGTTTAATGGGGTAGGAGGAATGCATGGACTGTGCGTTCATATGACTGAGTAAAAGGGGTTCTTATGTATATATGTATGGGGGATTTGTTTAGGTTGGTTCGGTGAATGGGAGCAGTGAATTTGGAAGAGGGAAATGGCCTTCAATGAAGGGGAGGCTGCTGTCTCGGTTCGAAGTGATGTGGTATGGGATGATGTAGTTTGGAGGTGGTCGTGTACTGGCATTCGTTGATGGGGGAAGAGGAAATAGGATGAGCAGCAGTAGAAGTGGTATTTAGGGGTATAAACGTTATAAAACTTGTTAATTAATTTCATGGGTTGAATCATAGGGAAGAGGTGTGTGGATTAGCTGAAGTGCGGGTTTCTTTTTGTTAAGTATGGAGGAGAGATCATTAGGAAGTTACAAAGTAATGGTGTTGTGCAGAAAACAGGGAGTCAGTTCCATACATTTTTGAAGGAAGAAGACCAGTAGGAATGGGTGGGCTAAACCGTTGGGTTATGGGCTGATTTATAGAAGAATTCCACAAACGTGATACCATCGGAATCGTGTGGACGGCGGCTACGTAATGGAACTGACGGGGAGTGAATTAGAGCTTGTTACAATTTATAGCCAAATAAATTGTCCATCTGAATCAAGCGATGGTTATCGTTATTAACGATGATCGTCCAATGTGAGTAAAACTCACTAACTCTCCTCAATTTATATTTTAATACAAATTGTACTTTATTTATTGACCGCTGTATATTGATTGTTAAACTGGACTGTTAAATAGATTTGATTGAAAACGTAGTTATAGTTAATCTATGTACTGTTAATCAAATATGGTTCTGTACAGCAGGATATTTCATTTCAAAATGAAATATGATATATATTATACTGTGTAACATCTGTGGATGCAGGGAGACAGGTTGGAGGAATCCGGCTGGATTCCTCAACAATTATTTTACTGTTTTCATATATTGTGTTATATGATGTGTTATATAATCTGTTCTGGATTATGTGTGTTAGAATGATATTAATCATTGTTATTCGATATTTTACATATCATAAGAAACCCTGAGTTGTGAAATGGAATATTTCAATGTATATTGAAATAAAGGAATTTTATAAAATCACAGGATTTTATAAAAGGAAATTATTTATAAAACGAACACGGTTTTATAAAAGGAAGTATTTATAAAACAAACAGAGTTTTATAAAAGGGATATTTATTTAGAAAATAAATAGAATTGAAAAGGGAAATATTTATTTGGAAAATAAATAGAATAAAGGAATATTTATTTAGAAGATAAATAAAACGTTATAAATAGGAAATATTTGTAACGGTAAATAGAAGTTATAAATAGAAAATATTTGTAACGGTAAATAGAAGTTATAAATAGGAAATATTTGTAACGGTAAATAGAAGTTATAAATAGGAAATATTTGTAACGGTAATTAGAAGTTATAAAAAAGGGAATAGTTGTAACGGAAAATAAACGTTATAAAAAGGAAATTGACGAGATATAAAAGAGATAATCGAATAGAGTTAAATCGAATTTAGTATTCGAAGGAGCTAATCGAATTTAGTTATTTGAAAAGAGTTAATTGAATATTAGTTATTCAATTAGAGATAATCAAATAAAGTTAATCGATTAAAGATAATCAAATAAAAGTTAATCGAATTAGTCGAAGTAAGTTAATCGACTATTAGTTAGTCGAATGTTAGTTAAGCAAATAAGAGTTAATCGACTATTAGTTAGTCGAATGTTAGTTAAGAAAATAAGAGTTAATCGACTATTAGTTAGTCGAATGTTAGTTAAGCAAATAAGAGTTAATCGACTATTAGTTAGTCGAAGATTAGTTAATCGAATATGAGTTAAACAAATAGGATTAATTGAATTAGAGTTAATCGAATCAGGGTAAATTGAATATTAGTTATTCAATTAGAGTCGATCGAATATAGTTATTCGAGATAGAGATAAAACGGACATAGTTAATTAGGGTAAGTACCATTTAGCACGACTGCTAGCGTAATTCGCAGGGCTACAGATAGCCTACGGCGATCGGATGTTTCCTGAGGGAATCAGGCGTAACCATTGTGATTGCTGCGATCTAGAGTCAAGCGAATGGAGTTAATCGAATATTAGTTATTTGAAATAGAGTTAGTTCAATAGAGTTAATCGATTAGAATAATCAACCGGAGCTAATCGATTAGAGTTAAAACAGACATTGTTATTAAGGATGGAGTTAATCGAATATTAGTTATTCGAAATAGAGTTAGTTCAATAGAGTTAATCGATTAGAATAATCAACTGGAGTTAATCGATTAGAGTTAAAACAGACATTGTTATTAAGGATGGAGTTAATCGAATATTATTTATTCGAAATAGAGTTAGTTCAATAGAGTTAATCGATTAGAATAATCAACTGGAGTTAATCGATTAGAGTTAAAACATACATTGTTATTAAGGATGGAGTTAATCGAATATTAGTTATTCGAAATAGAGTTAGTTCAATAGAGTTAATCGATTAGAATAATCAACTGGAGTTAATCGATTAGAGTTAAAACAGACATTGTTATTAAGGATGAAGTCAAATCGAATATTAGTTATTCGGAATAGAGTTAATTCAGTAGAGTTAATCAAATAAGAGTTAAGCAGTAAGAGTAAAGCAAAATAGAGTTATTCGAATATTAGTTGTTCGAATAAGAGTTAAATAAAAAGGAGTTAATCAAATAGGGTTATTCGAATATTAGTTATTCCAATAGGAGTAATGAAATAGAGTTAAACAAATTAGAGTTAATCGAATATTAGTTGTTCGAGATAAGAGTTAATTAAATAGAATTAACCGGAAAGAGATAATCGAATATAATCTATTCGAAATGAGTTAATCGAATATAAGTTATTCGAAGAGAGTTTATCGAATATTAGTTATTTGAAGAAGAGTTAATCAAATAGAGATTTACTCGAAAGGGAGTTATATGGCGAATTCGATTATATCGAATTCGGGGAAAGTATTATTTACTTTCCGGTTTTTAAATCAGGATTTATTTATTTATAAATAAATTAGTTGTTAGATAAATTAATCAAAGTAAGAAATAAATGTTAGACTTATAAGTTAGATATTTCAGAAGTACAATTTATAATGTTAGGGTTATAATAAATGTTTTCATAAAGGAAGCGGATTCGTAATCTGAATCCGAGAATTTGCGTAAGCAAATGGTTTTAGAAATTGAAGTGATGAGCTTTATCTATCGCAAGGTTAAGATCGTTGTTCAATTAAGGTCTGAGAGGTAATTATACCCCAACTTGATTGACTTCGAAATTGACTAAGGAATTGTTGAAGTTCGATAACAAAGGATGATTAGTAATGCAGTTAAGTAATAAATGAATTATGGATTTAGTAGTCGTAACGATGTTTCATACAGCGTTAGTTGAAATCCATATAAATGAGTTTCGGAAACGTTTTCCAAATATAAATCAAAGATGTTTTCTAAGTGTAGAAATAAGGAAATATGAATATATATATATATATATATTCGATGATTGGATCAATAATTCCATTTGGAATTAAGATTGTTGTTTGTACACCAACATGTTTTCATTTGATAGTTAAATCACAGACTATCGAAGTTTTGACCATTTTACGTTGTAAACATGGAGAGACCGGTTGGATTATTATCCGAAGAACCACTCCGTATTGACATAAGCGTTGTGATCAAATACGATGAAGATAATTGAAGACGGTGTTATGCAAGGGATGTCCTGTTTACAGAATAGTGCCTTCGGTTTCGTTCAGTCCCAAAACGAACGTATATGGACGAATGTCTGACAGAATATTTCCAATGATCGAATGAGTTGTACTGTACAAATATATATATGGTGGCCAACGGATTTATTCCCTTCGCATAAAATCCAGAAACTATTTGTATAAACACAACTAATGATTTACGGATCTGAAAATGTGGCATTCAAAGTGATCGTGTTATCAATGAAATGGAAAGTAAGCGTAGCTTCTAGCCTCACATCCGGTAAATGACAAAAATCGGGCAGGCAGCATGGCTAAGTCAGTCGCCCCGAAGTAGGGTGTATAATCACCTATCTAGAGAATATTCATTTGCTTCTTTAATCTATCAATGTTGTCCCATATATATACGGGTAACGGTTGCTGATCCCAACCGTTGGTGATGTACATTCGATACACTCAAGCGAAATGAGTGGTCGGTCATGTGTGGCTGAGTTACAAGATGTTCTTGTTGAACTCCAGTGTATCGTTCCTAGAGTACACTGATCGGAAGGTGGTTCCATACCTTGTCATAGTTGGAAATCCAATCATCCAATACGCACCCGCGGTTTTGATTGTATACTATATATGTAGAACGTGAGATGAAAGCGTTTCTGCTAGATTGATATCTAATTGTATTTAGACATTATTATAATATCAGTGATACTGCTTTTCAAAGATGTTGGATTCTCATAAGGGAAAAACCCGTTCCGTATTCACGGCGTGGTCTTATGAGATATCATATACCTGTTAAAATGATTTGAGTTTACTCACACCAGTCCATGACTGACCCGGAGTTTATTTGTTTTGTTTCCCTAAACTCTTGGGTGCCTAAATTTGTACGGGCAACCAAGTAGTCGAGATTTACAGATATACTGGAAGAGCTTGGAGCAGGAGGCTTCAGGATCATATAGCTATAGTTATTTCCGCTGTGTTGTAAGTATTGTACTCTGCAATATTATTGTATACATATACTGTTTGTATTTCAAAAGTATGTTATATTTTATTCGTTCCGCTGTGAGATTCGTGTTACTCTGATGATGATGATCTTCTTCTTCTTCTATTCTAATAGTTCTACCTTATCTATTCTCACCCTCTATCTTCTTTCTATTAGTTTCTTGAATTTCCAGTACAATTTGGGGTTGGACTTGTGTTATTTAGTCAGCTCAAATTGGACCGGATTTTCGGGTCACTACACTCTACACTGCACCAATACTAGTTTCATACTAAAAGATGATCCCTCTTGCCTAAATAGAATGATGATAGTTTCATGTACTTCTAGCTGCCATCATACATAACCAACGTGCACCTATCACCACTAGATGTATCCACTATCCTCCTTGTTCGATTATGTACCCCTAGCTTCCATCATAGGTAACCAATATGCACCTATCACCACTAGATGTACCCTCTCTATTCGATTATGTACCTCTAGCTGCTATCATTGGTAACAAATATGCACCAATCACCACTAGATGTACCCTCCCTATTCGATTATGTACCTCTAGCTGCTATCATAGGTAACCAATATGCACCTATCACCACTAGATGTACCCACTACCCTTCCCATTCGATCAGCTCCCTAACCTCGTAGATACCTGTGTTGGTCCCACAATAGGGCGTATCACTCCCTAAGGTGGCAACCCCGATACTACTGAAATGCACAACTTATACCTACACGATGCAACAACGTCTTACCTACAGCCCGGACCTACGCACACACATGACTCTATTGGACTTGCATTGCCATCGATAACTCTTTATTGACCTCTTACCATCATCCCCAGTAAGCGTGTCCCTTTCCTCGACCTAGTTCGAACTCATATAGATACTGAAATGGATTACTAGTTGAAAAGGGTTCATACTAGGAATTCCCACTTAACCCTTTTTATACCCATGTCTTATCACATGTCTCATCTTGGTTAAGTGCTTTTATTATGTTTCACATGCTACCCATGTTACCCACTTAACCCTTTACTATTCCCATGTCTTACCACATATCTTATCTTGGTTAAGTGTTTTTAATTATGTTTCACATGCTACCCATGTCACCCACTTAACCCTTTTACCATTCCCATGTCTTACCACATGTCTTATCTTGGTTAAGTGTTCACTGATTTACTATACCCGTAATCATGCAAGACCGCCCACATTAGATTATCGTTTGCGGTTGCTAGATATGCCGGGCGGTTCCGGGCAGACTTCTACCGCAATCCGAATCTGACTCGTGTCTTAGCATTATTACGCATCTAATTTATGCCTTTGACCTCTAACATTAGATTACCAAATTGCGGTTGCTGGATATGCTGGGCGGTTTTGGGCAGGCTTATACTGCAATCTGAATCTAACCTCGCGTCTCAGGCGTTCATTATCACTTTCTTGATTCAAGTCCCAATTTCAAATCTTGGATTATAATATATTCCAATTACCATAAATTTCAACCCCATTTATGCTTATAATTCTAATCCAATTTGTGCCAATAATCCAATATATACAAGTTATACCAAATTATGCCCAAATCAATTTGCGTTCTTTATCTCTTCCTTAATTCATGCCCAATTTCAAATCTTCTATTATAGTGATTTCCAGTTACCCATAAATTCCAATCCAGTTTATGCTTATAATTCTAATCCGATTTATGCCTATAATCCCATGCATACAATTTATACCAAATTATGCCCAAATCAATTTCATAGTTATTAATAATTTATGCCAAATCTCATGTATACAAGTTATACTCAATTATGCCCAAACCAATTTATGCCAAATCTCATGTATACAAATTAAATTATGCCCAAACTAATTTCCATAGTCATCAACAATTTATGCCAAATCTCATTTTATTATAGATTTCCCAACTTTTCCCAATCATCCCAATGTTATTCGTACGTAAATCTCAACGCAATATGCTTAGGCTCGAAGTTAGCCTAATCTCAAAAGGAAAAAGGAAAAGAAGAAGGGAAGAGAATCAAAACATCAAAATTGGCATAAACATATAAATAGGCATGTGAACTGAGTAACGACAAAATAGATCAGATAGGCATATGATAATAGCAATCGGGTATGAATCTGAAGGAAAACAAAACTAGATATGATTCTTCTTATTTACAGGCATATACATTAAATCCAATTTACAATCCTATCAAAATTAATTTTTAATTTAATTATATGTGAAAGTAACATAGCTCACAGCGATAGGATTCTTAGAAAAGAGAATTAGTCGTTGTTCTAGCAATTCTGATCTTCCAATTTGAGTACTCATATTCTGATTTGTTTTGGTGGAGAAGAAAGGTTAGTTTAGATTAGAGCAGCATGAAGGCACCATGGATTAAAACAATGGGATTAGGTTAGGTTTAGGTGTTTATTTATAGGTGTATTAGGACCTTTAGATTCGATTAGGAACTTTCTGAACCATCCAAACCAGAAAAACACGTCATCAGCCCACTGCCAGATCTGGCCTGATGGGGGTTGACACCCCTATAGGGGTCGACTCCCCAGTTGACGCCCCTATGGGGGGTCGACTCCCCCATGGAGGGGTCGACTCCCCCATGGAGGGGTCGACACCCTTAAGCGGGAATTTTCCCGCTCAGCCAATTTATGTCGGGTTTTGAATTTTGAACTGCTTTTGTTATTTAATTATTATTTAATTAAATTCTGTTTTAAATTGAAATCTTCTAAGCTTCATAACTTCTTTATACTGTATTCGTTTTACGCAAACCCAGACTCTATCCCAAGCATAATTCCGAGACGAACGCAATGGCACTGCCCGTTTCCCTTAATCCAACATGTATGCAAATTATGTTAGTTCCATGCATCCAACATGTACGCAATTAATCCTAATGCGCTTTATAATTTTTCTATATGTGTGCACAACCATTCACTCAAATGCAGCATCCATATGATAATACACCCAATTACATTCATAGACCAATATGTACACATATTAATATGCAGTATGAAAATGACTGAGCCGATCTTAGTGCCTAAAGTGTGTGTATATGCATCCATGAGAAACCACTAGCAATCACTTGCATCCACTTGCAACCATCAATCATAACATGTCTCAAACACATGTTTACATCCATCGGCTTCTACCTAAGGATCGAAGATATAATCGAGAGGATGTACCAAATGACAGAAACAAATATGAACATAGCTGGTAGGAAAGGAGAAGTTAAGAATATATCCTCAAAAAGGAAAGAGTACTATGCACATATCTTATCTCCCGTCTCCCAAATTGCATCTCCTTGATCATCTCCCCGTTGAACTTTAACCTCTCGATTGCGTAGCTTTTCGACCTCCGAGCCAAGAATGCATATAGGAACACGTCTAACAGTTGCCTCTCGCTCTACTTCCATATCCCTAAGAATGCTCGGTTCTACTACTTCTGCGTTATCATGCATACACTTCCGCAAATGTGACACATGAAAAACGTCATGAACACCACTAAGTTTCTCTGGCAACTTTACTCTATAGGCCAACCATTCAATCCTTTCTGTTATGGAAAGGTCCCTACAAATCTTGGTGCCAATTTCCCTATAAATCCTAAGCGAACTACGTTCCTCAAAGGTGAAGCCTTAATGAAAACCATTTCTCCAACCTTAACTCAAGATCGATGCTCCTCTTATCGGCATACTATTTCTGTTGGTCATGTGTCGTCTTAATGCATCTTCGAATCAAGTCTATCTTCTCCGAGGTTTCTCTTTTCAGCTCGGGTCCAAGAAAAATCTTATCCCTAAACTCCTACCAACAAGTTAGTGATCGGTACAGTCGTCCATAAAAAACCCTCAAAAGGTGCTATGCCAATACTAGCTTAATAACTGTTGTTATAAGCGAACTTCACAAATGGAAGGTGTTCTTCTTATGTCCCTCCAAAATTTAGGATACATAACCTCAAAAGATATTCAAGGATTATATTCACCCTTTCTGTCTGTCCATCCGTCTGAGGGCGATGAGCGATGCTCAAACATAACTGTGTACCTACCGCCTCTTGCATATCACCCTTGCCTCTTGCATCGAAAACTGCTCCAATCCATGTCCGCAAGCATCGGTATATACAGTGAACAGTTTGCTCCAATCTAGCAAAGTCAAAACTGGGGCTGATATCTTCACAAAGTGCTTAATGAACTTCCTATAATAGCCAGCCAGCCCAAGAAAACTTCTTACTTCCTTGCGTTTCTAGGAACCTTCCAATCTTGGATTGCCACCACCTTCGTCGGATCCACTGCTATCCCTTCCTTCGAGACCACGTGCCCTAAGAACCTCACTTCCTTCCTCCAAAAATGACATTTGGAGAATTTAGCTTTGAGTTGATGTGCTCGAAGGGTCTCTAAGACTTCCTTAAGATGTAGGGCATGTTCTTCCTTTCTTCTAGAGAATATCAAGATATCATCCACAAAGATTACTACAAATTTGTTTAGAAACTCTCTAAACACCCTACTCATTAAGTCCACAAAATATGAGGTTCATTCGTCAAACCAAAAGGCATGACGAGATATTCAAAGAAACCATCTGGAGTTCTAAATGCAGTCTTATCTATGTTGTCCTTAGCCACCCTTAGCTGATGAAATCTTGTAGTTAAATCCAACTGTGAGAAAACCGAAGCACCAACCAACTGATCGAACAAGTCATCTATCCTCGGTAATGAGTTTTTGTTCTTCTTTGTGAGCTTATTCAGCTTCCTATAGTCCACGCACAATCTAAGTGAACCATCAGCCTTAGTAGCAAAAACAACTAGAGCACCCCATTCCAAAATACTTCTTCTTATGAACCCTTTCTCAAGCAGCTCCCCTACTTTTTTACAGAGTTCCTTCCTCTCTTTCGGAGCCATGTGGCGCACTGGCAATGCAACTGGCTTTGCATTATCTACTAAGTATATATGGAAGTCTATCTCGTGCCTCGGGGGTAAACCCCGAACCTCATTAAAGACGTCATCGTACTCATGTACTACTCAAATAGATTGCAAATCATTGATCGATGCGTCAAATGATTCTAGTTAGCTAAGCATCACTGAACCCCTAGGGTCATAAGAGGTATCAAGGATCCTTCCACAACGAGTCAACAATCTAACTACCCTCCTTTCACAGACTAGGATGGCACCATACCTGGCTAGCAAAACCATCCCTAGAATCAGACCATAGCCCATGAATTCAAGTACGTAGGCATTGCTTTCAAACCCAATGCCCAAGATAGACACTCTCAAATCCCGACAAATCATAGATAAATAATCTGAGCCACCAATAGGATTTGAGACTACAACGGGATCGATGACTAAACTAGTATTTAGGTGTAGAGTTTCAACTAAAGAAGCAGATATAAACGAATGTGAAGCGCCAGAATCAAACAAGGTTCTAACAGGATGATCAAAAAGGAAAATCAAACTTTCAACAGAACCTTTTCTAACTCTATCAGGTATGCCAGTTGTGAGAGCACGCATCCGCCCTTGGAAAATCCTGTAATTTGTCCTTGCCCATTGCCCTTGCCTCTTTGGGCAATCCCTGATAAGATGTCCAGTCTCTCCGAAATGATAACAACCAGTTTTCTTTTTCTTATTCCTACGGTCTTTGGCTATATATGACCCACCATACCTCAGTAATGACACTTCCTCTTTTCTCAGGGTCTATAGTTCTTTCCACCCTTCTTAGGTTCCACTTCCTTATTCTGCGATTCTTTAACCTTGACCTCCTTCTTTTCTCCTTTATCTTCTTTGTGCATCAAGGCTATATCCATGAGTTTCTCATCCTTCTGAAACATGTTAACTAGTCTCTCTCTAAGGCTACTTCCATCGCGCGAAAAACCCTACAAAGCTTGAAAGAAAATTAGCCGCAGGTGAAACTGTTGTGGCTATAAATGGAAGTTAGGCACTTCTTTTCCCTTCGACAGGCGCCATAGTCTCATCATGCCTATGAAACCATGCCGCGATGAGGTTGCCCCCCAGAAAGCCAAGAGCCCCGGAGACTTAGAAAAGAAGGAAACAAGGATTCAAACAGAAAAATCAAAAGATAGTGCATATGGCTTTGGGGAATATGTCTTTCAAAACAAACTTTTCTTTTGAAAATACTTCTTTTAAAACCGTTTTGAAAACAGCTTTCAAAATCTTTTATCTAATCCGGTAAACTTCAGCTCTGATACCACGTGTAACACCCCACGTCCGTAAATGTCACTCACAAAGGGAATGCATTAAGTTTCGTGGAGTGTTATAAGTAAACAGAACAGAATATTACAAGACAAATACATAAAATGGTACTTGAAAATTTTATAACTTTATTGCAGCGGAAACAGAAATAAGTTTGGTTACATCTTCAAACCCATCGCACCAAAACCAAGTACATAATATCAGTTTTGTACAAAAGCCATTAGAGTATATAACTTCTAAAACCATAATCCCCAATCCAAATTTCCATATGAAAGAGAAACAAAGCTAAGCATTACTTTCAGCACTTAAGCAGGAAAGTCTGAATCAAGCTTCAACGTGCCCACCCTGAAAACCTGGGGGGGAAGGAAAGAAAAGAGGCGAAACAAAAAGGGTCAGACATAAAGTCTAGCGAGTCCAGTGACTTTAACAATATAATTAGTAAAGCAACATGGTAAGAACATAAACTGGATATAAGAGATGACTGTAACATAAGAAGATATGGCAAGGTAACAAGATGAACAAGATGTAACATTGACTGCGCTTCTAACCACTATAAGATATTCTCTACACCGCACCAATACTAGTTTCGTACTAAAAGATGATCCCTCTTGGCTAAATAGAATGATGATAGTTTCGTGTACTTCTAGCTGCCATCATAGGTAACAACGTGCACCTATCACCACTAGATGTATCCACTATCCTTCTTGTTTGATTATGCACCCCTAGCTGCTATCATAGGTAACCAATATGCACCTATAACCACTAGATGTACCCTCCCTATTCGATTATGTACCTCTAATTGCTATCATAGGTAACCAGTATGCATCACCACTAGATGTACCCTCCCTATTCGATTATGTACCTCTATCTGCTATCATAGGTAACCAATATGCACCTATCACCACTAGATGTACCCACTACCCTTCCCATTTGATTGGCTCCCTAACCTCGTAGATACCTATGCGGGTCCCACAATAGGGTGTATCACTCTCTAAGGTGGCAACCCCGATACTATTGAAATGCACAGCTTATACCTACACGATGCAACAACGTCTTACCTACCAGCCTGGACCCACGCACGCACGTGACTCTGTTGGACTTGCACTGCCATCGCTAACTCTTTATTGACCTCTTACAATCAACCCCAGTAAGCGTGTCCCTGTCCTCGACCTAGTTCGAGCTCATATAGATACTGAAATGTGTTAAAAGGGTCCATACACTTGACACAAGCTTCCCTCCTCAGCTTGGTCCCCACTAGGAATTCCCACTTAACCCTTTTTTATCCCTATGTCTTATCACATGTCTCATCTTGGTTAAGTGCTTTTATTATGTTTCACATGCTACCCATGTTACCTACTTAACCCTCTATTATTCCCATGTCTTACCACATGTCTTATCTTGGTTAAGTGTTTTTAATTATGTTTCACATGCTACCCATATCACCCACTTAACCCTTTTACCATTCCCATGTCTTACCACATGTCTTATCTTGGTTAAGTGTTCATTGATTTAATATACCCATAATCGTGCAAGACCTCCCACATTAGATTACCGTTTGCGGTTGTTGGATATGCCGGGCAGTTCCAGGCAGACTTCTACCACAATCCGAATCTAACCTTGTGTCTTAGCATTATTACGCACCTAATTTCTACCTTTGAACTCTCACATTAGATTACCAAATTGCGGTTGCTGGATATGCCAGGCAGTTCCGGGAAGGCTTGTACCGCAATCTGAATCTAACCTCGTGTCTTAGGCGTTCACTATCACTTTCTTGATTCAAGTCCCAATTTCAAATCTTGGATTATAATATATTCCAATTACCCATAAATTCCAACTCAATTTATGCTTATAATTCTAATCCAATTTGTGCCTATAATCCCATATATAAAAGTTATACCAAATTATGCCCAAATTAATTTGCGTTCATTATCTCTTCCTTAATTCATGCCCAATTTCAAATCTTAGATTATAGTGATTTCCAGTTACCCATAAATTCCAATCTAGTTTATGCTTATAATTCTAATCCAATTTATGCTTATAATCCCATGCATACAAGTTATACCCAATTATGCCCAAATCAATTTTCATAGTTATTAACAATTTATGCCAAATCTCATGTATACAAGTTATACTCAATTATGCCCAAACAAATTTATGCCAAATCTCATGTATACAAGTTATATTATGCCCAAACCAATTTCCATAGTCATCAACAATTTATGCCAAATCTTATTTTATTACAAATTTCCCAACTTTTCCCAATTATCCCAACGTTATTCGTACGTAAATCTCAACGCATTATGCTTAGGCTCGAAGTTAGCCTAATCCCAAAAAGGAAAAAGGAAAAGAAGAAGGAAAGAGAATCAAAACATCAAAATTGGCATAAACATATAAATAGGCATGTGAACTGAATAACGACAAAATAGATCAGATAGGCATATGATAATAGCAATCGGGTATGAATCTGAAGGATAACAAAACTAGATATGATTATTCTTATTTACAGACATATACATTAGATCCAATTTACAATCCTGTCACAATTACTTTTTGATTTAATTATATGTGAATACTCCTATTCTTAGAAAAGAGAATTAGTCATTGTTCTAGCAATTCTGATCTTCCAATTTGAATACTCCTATTCTGATTTGTTTTGGTGGAGAAGAAAGGCTAGTTTAGATTAGAGCAGCATGAAGGCACCATGGATTAAAACAATGAGATTAGGTTAGGTTTAGGTGTTTATTTATAGGTGTATTAGGACCTTTAGATTCGATTAGGAACCATCCAAACTAGAAAAATGCATCATCAGCCCACTGCCAGATCTGGGTTGATGAGGGTCGACACCCCTATAGGGGGGTCGACTCCCCTCGGGGGGTCGACACCCTTAAGCGGGAATTTTCCTACTCAGCCAATTTCTGTCGGATTTTGAATTTTGAACTGCTTTTGTTATTTAACTATTATTTAATTAAATTCTGCTTTAAATTGAAATCTTCTAAGCTTCATAACTTCTTCATACGCTATCCTTTTTACGCAAACCCATACTCTATCCCAAGTAGAATTCCGAGATGAAGGCAATGGCGCAGCCTTTTCCCTTAATTCTTCCTCTAGAAATTAAGTATTCTTTAATTTGTCATTTTAGTATTTTAAAATTACGGGGTGTTACACATATTCTGACTCGTATCTATTCTGTGTGTTTTTAGAATATTATAATGAGATTATTATATGCTAACTTTGTGGTTCCAGGTACGGCTCAGGTGAGATCTGAACAGTCTATTATCGTATTATCCTATGTAATTGTTGATAGTTCTTTTGTCGCTCACTAAGGTTGCAGTCTAACTCAAGGTTTTATGTCTCCTCTTATTACCTTGGGCTACTCATTGATGTGATCGATGAGTAGATCAAGTAGCGGGCTACATGTTTAGTATTGCTGATACTGTACGGTGACGAGTAGGAGGCTGACATATTATTTTATATAATCGTATTACTTTTTCGTTGTTTTGTTGAGAGAGTCTAATGGATGTGGTGAGACATCTTGTATTCTGATATTCATACTGGGTTGTAGGCAGTCCCAACCTACAAGCAGCAACAGTGGTAAACAACACCACTCTTGCAAGACAAACACCACAATTTATGGCTATCACATATGAAACTCTCGCGCCTATCACCAAGATAGGAAACTGACTTACTAAATCAAACACCAACTCACTGAACAATTACAACCCAATACCCAACATAAACAACTAGGTGCAAAGGCCTAACATAAAGCTAACTCACTTATACAGACCAAGTCTAACAGAACAGAGCACATAACATGTCAGCAAGACAATACAGATATCCAAAGAAACTCACCACACAGCAACTTCCTACCACAACTATCACTACCTGACCCAACTACCACAACCAAATAATACACCAACTAACATAGCAACGCCAAGACAACAGTAACAACATAAGTCGAATCCCCACGACAATGACCAACAATAATCAACAACACAAAAAATCAAAACTCACAAGGCCTAGAGAAGCAAAGTACTCACTAGCACGTCGATTTGAATCGATCCACAACCATGAATCAGTCTGCCTTTCAGCTAGCAAACGAAAATCTGAGCAAATGAGTGATGAGAAAGGGAGTCAAGAATGATGTCAAAAATGATGACAGGAGGGAAACACCGTGAGATGAACTGGAGTATAGGGCCAGTTTCGGTCGATCGAAGCGGAGGAAGGATGGATCTAGCAAAAGACGAACAGATCTCGGATAGGGTTCACAAGCAAACTTCCACAATAGCAAAATATAGATAGGAGAAAGGAGATGCATATTGAAGAGAGGAGATTGGTGGATGGAAGTGAATATACGCGGGACTGAAGAGAATGTCGGAGGAAGAAACGGAGAAAACACTAGGCGAAAATCCAGTCTCCATTGAGGGAGAAAGATCTGAAACCAATTTCTACATTAACATTTTTTTAATGGCTCATATAATGGGAAATTTTGGAAGTTCGCAGCCAAAACAAAAGTTTGTGCTTCCAAATTAATTAACGATAAAGATATCAAATTGTTAATTTAGTAGATGGACTTTAAATTCAACTTTCACAAATGTACTTTTTAAGATTGGAAAGTACTTTCATTGACTTTGGAATGTTTGAGTGATACAGAATAAATATCAATATGTTTTGTCCTGCGGGTTTTGAGTTAATAGCCGCATTCGATTCATATATCGATCCAAAAAGCAAATTTTTACATACAATAGAATTAGGTCCCGATATCTTTTCTATTGCATCCAAAATACTGGATATTTGATTATGAATGGCAGTAAGGACTCATTAATTGGAAATGTAAATTTTTCGATATGCATTTGTACTCGTGTTTCTTCGACATGCGCGGATTAGATTTCTGATACACAGTTTCAGATTATGATGATTTTTATATCATCGTGAACATGAAAATGCGATGTTAGGGACAAGAATCACAGATCTTAAGGCAAAACTAACACAAGAGGGTGAATAATGTTTTAAAGAGAATATAAAAAACTTAAACAGTTAACGATTACTCAAAAACCTATATGAATTACAGAATGAATATCACAATAGAAACAATCACAGATGCAAATATAAACAGAAATAAAAATAAAATGTTGAAAAGGAAATAACACACCGGATTTTATACTGGTTTGGATTACTCTTACATCCAGTCCCATGAAACGCTGGATTGCACAGAGTTTTATTAATATCAGAATCAAATTACGATCCCTTTAATTTCACGACTACAAGGTTAACACTGATTCAACACCACTGATTTCACGGCTACAAGGTTAAGACCAACTCAACACCCTTGATTTCACAACTACCAGGTAAACACCGCTCCCTTTCCTTGATTTACGGGCTACAAGGAACACACCCTTTCTTTAACAATTACAAATAGCCCTAGTACTCTTGAATAACACTTCCAAACAGAGAGTATTTGATAGAAACTGACAATAGAAAGAGAATGAAATATTTTGTATTGAAAACGAAAGAGTATAAGTGTAAAAATCAATAATTTAAAGTGGAATATTGGTGGTAAGGGATAGGATGAATAAGGAAAATATTAGTTATTTAAAATGTTGAAAATGAGGCCTTTATATAGTGTTTCAAAGGTCATAACTGTAACACCCTGAATTTAAATTAATATTAATATTCACAAATTAAAGAATAACTAATCCCAGATGTGGGAATTAGGGGAAAGGGGTTGCGCCATTGCGTTCGTCTCGGAAAAATACGCGAAATAGAGTCCGAGTTTGCGTGATTTGGGGTCCGTATGACCAAGTTATGGCCCAACGAAGTTTTCAGAAAATTCTAAGTTCAAAAACGGATTTAAATTTCAGGTTCAAATTCGAAATTCAACACACAGGGGGAAGGCGGGAAAACTCCCGCGCAGGCAAGTCGACAGGGGTGTCGACTTCCCAGTCGACACCTCCCCAACCCATGTCGACTGCCCAGTCGACACGGGTGTCGACCTGGGTGCTCGACCAGGTTGGCCTGGGTGCAGTCTGAAGGGGTTTGGGCTGTGTTTTGGGGCTAGTGACGATATCTGACGGCTCTAACCTAATCTAGGGTTAATCTAAGGGCCTAAACTACATCCTAAATCTATAAATACACCCTAAGATTACCCTAATTCATACTAAAAATAGATACAACGTCGTCATGCCGTCAAAATGCAATTAGAAGGAGCCTCCATCAAACTTTAGAAGAAGATAGCTTCTCAAATCAACTTCTAATCAACTCTAGCAACTTAATCTTCTTCATAGGAGTGATAATCAACAAGTTGTGAGTTTCTATGCCTTTAGCAAGCAATTGCTAAACTAATTATGATAGGATGTAATGAGGTTATGGTTATGAATGTGGATCAATGCAAGTTATGTTATCATATGCTATATGTTCATGATGCTAGTTATGCAAGTTTTATGCTATATGTTCATGATGCTAGTTATGCAAATCACTATGATAAACATTGATCCATTATGACACCATGTTATGTAAGTTTGGTGTTTGATTATATGCAAGATCATATATGACATGTTATGCAAGTTTGGTGTTTGATTATATGCAAGTTCATATATGACATGTTATGCAAGTTTGGTGTTTGATTATATGCAAGTTCATATATGACATGTTATGCAAGTTTGGTGTTTGATTATATGCAAGTAACATGTGCAAGTTTACACCTTTGTATGATATGCATACATATGCAAGTTTACCCCTTTGTATGTCATGCATATATATATGCATGTTTACCCCTTTTTATGATATGAGTAACATATGCAAGTTCATCCCTTTTTAGACCTGTGTCATGTATGCAAGTTTATCCCTTTATGATAGGTCTATGACATGAGCATCTATGCAAGTTACCCTCTTTATGACATATGTGATTCATAAAAGTTTGGGTTGGTTATTTATGCTAGTTGGGTTTGATGCTATGGTCATATATGCAAGTTGACACCTTTAAAACCCATGTCGATGCTAATGTTATGCAAAGTGGAACCCATTGTGTTTGTGATGAATCTTCCCTTTTAAGTATGTCATGTTAGCGTATTACGTGGGGAACGATGGGGTTAATATTCATGTTAACAAAATTGTGGTGAAATGGGTATGATGTTGCATACCATAAGTGGATGGACATAATTGAGTCAATTATGTACATCATTAAATTGGAATTAATTAGGGAAAATTAATTCAAAATATGGGGGTGATTAATTAGGTGTAATTAATCGACTAAGACACGAGGTTGGACCCTTTTGTAGCATAAGACTGCCCGGACCCGACCGGTAAATCCAGCGGCTACAAATGATTGGCCCAATGTGAGAGGTCTTAGGCATAAACTAAATACGTGACAAGTGTAAAGACACGAGGTTAGACTCTGTTATGGCGTAAGGCTGCCCAGACCCGACCGGCAAATCCAGCTGCCATAAAAGACAGTCTAATGTGAGAGGTCTTTACAAAGGTTACGTTCTTAATCAATTAAGAAACACTTAACCAGATAAGCATGTAGTGGGGGCATGAGGGGTTAAGTGGGTGCCTTGGGTGGCATGTGGAAATCAAGTAAGTGCCTTGGGTAGCATGTGGAAATCTAGTGGGTTGCCTTGGGTGGCAATAGAAAATACGATTAGAATACTTAACCAAGTGGAAACATGTAATTAAACATGATTAAAGGGTTAAGTGGGATGCACTAGAGAAGGGACAAGCTTAGGTGGGTAGCTTGTTGGGGCCCATTTCAACCAGTAACCCATATGTATCTTTGTGGGCTCGACCCATGTCGAGGACGGGACACGCATACTGGGCTTGACTATAAGAGGCCAAAACGGGTTAGCGGTGGCAACGCAAGTCCAACGGGTTTCATATGCGTGTGTGGACCCGGGCTGGTAGGTAAGACATTGTTGCATCATGTAGGTATAAGCCATGCACCGTTGATTGTATCGGGTTGCCACTTTGGGGAGTGATACACCCCACTGTGGGGCCAGCATGGGTATCTACGTTAGGGAGCCGATCGCTTGGAGAGTAGTGGGTACGCCTAGTGGAGATAGGGGCAGACGGCACCTACGTGGTCAGCTAGGGGTACACGAAAATACTAGTTAAATTTTCTAAGTCCTTGGGTGGGATCAACCTTTAAGTAGGAATGACTGGTGTGGTGTAGTGTAGTAATTACCCTTGGGTGGGTAGATGCGTCTTTACCGATATCTTAGTTCATCCTATGTCTAGTTGGCTGCCTAGTGTAGTCATTTATCCCCAGTCATTACCGTACCAAGTTTATATCATACCCTAATTACTTTAATGATTGTATTGTTAAAGTTATAGGACTCGCTCAGAGTTATGTCTAACCCCGTTGTTTTTATCTTTTTCCCAACCCTCAGGTTCTCAGAGTGGGCCTAGCACTAGTGGGCTTTGATCAGATTGCTTTATCTATCTTTTGGAGCTTGGACCGTTGATGTAAAGCTCAGCTTATCTTTTCTATTATGGCTATTAGTTATGTAGTGGGATTATGTACTTATGTTTTTATCAGGATGGATATTTAGTACTTGACTCTTGTTTTAGTTGGTTTTGGTATTGTAACCAAACATGTTTATCTTCTACTGCAATGAAATGATGTTTTAGATTTTCAAGTATTATTTATATCTGTCTTGTTGTAATTTTTCTGTTCTATATTCACTTAAAATACTCCACCGAAGTTAAGGCATTCCCTTAGTGAGTGACCTTAGCGGGTGTGGGGTGTTACACGTGGTATCAGAGCTGAAGGTTACCAGAACAGATAAAATTTTGGAAAAAACTATTTTTCTAAAAACATTTTTGGAAGAAGTATTTTCAAAAACATGTCTTTTAAGAGAAAAGTTTTTGAAAGAAAAGCATAATCCCCAATAGCCATATCTTTATCTTTCGAGTTCTCCGTTTTGAATCTTTCCTTTTTCGTTTCAGCATGGCTGAAGATCTTAACTTTCCGGAGGGTGTAGCGATACCAGTATGGTATAGGAGGTTGATGGAGGCTAGGGCCGCCACTGCGGGTCCAGCAAATGTTCCTCCACCACCAGTTGCACCCGATCTTCCACCTCCTCCTCGCGCGGATATTTTTGCTAAGACTTGCAAGGAATTTAAGGCTATGGGAGGGAAACCTTTTCAAGGATCAGAAACTTTTGTGGAAGCTAGGGATTGGCTTAAGGAGACGGAAGAGTTGATAGACATCTTTGAGATGGAAGAAGGAAAGAAAGTCAAGTTAGCTTCTTGGTTAATGAAGGGAGAGGCCTCGTTCTGGTGGGAGGTCACTAATGGAGAGCGCCCTGTTGACTCTTAGGCGGATTTCAGACAAAGGTTTGTGGCAAAGTTTCTCTCAAGGGCGGAAGAAAATCTGTATATGGAAAGGTTCTTGACTCTAAAGCAAGGAAACCTATCAGTGAAGGAATATGTCAACAAGTTTAATCAGTTAGCAAGGTTTGGCATGGACATGGTGAATACACCGGAGAAGAAGGCTTTGAGGTTCGTTAAAGGCTTGAATGAACCGATGCATGGATTGGCTATGACTCACATCCCTATGGGGGCCACCTTTGAGAAGCTAGTAGACATGGCACTTATGCATGAGGAAGAAAAGGGTCCCAATGCTAATAAGGCACCCGAGAAGAAAGGAGATCAGAAGAGACCTCAGCAGCAATAGCAAAACAAGGGTGGGAAAGGCAACGGTGGCAAGGGAAAGAAGAAGTGCTTCAATTGCGGGACACCAGGCCACCTCAGCAAAGATTGTCGGAAGAAGAAGACTGGCTGCTTCCACTGTGGCGAAGCACGGCATCTAGTGAAGGACTGCCCTAAGAAGGGGCAGAGGACGGGATCTACCTCAGGAGGACAGGTGCAGGCTCTTATGGCACCAGGTCAGGCAAGGGGGCAAGTTCAGGCTCTCGCGGTTCCACCGATTCAGGAAAGAGGTAGAACTATTTCCGTTGAAAGTCTGGTTTTTCTGTTTGATCATCCTGTCCTTACTTTGTTTGACTCTGGCGCATCGCATTCGTTTATCTCATCATCATTAGTTGAGTCACTGCACTTAGACACCAGTCTAGTAGATGATCCCTTGGTTGTTTCAAACCCAATTGGGGGCTCCACTTATTTGTCCATGATATGTTTGGGTTTGAAGATTTCTATACTTAGCGCTGAGTTTAGATGTGATGCTTTTGTTTTGGGCTTCACGGGCTATGGGTTGATTTTGGGCATGGACTAGTTATCCAGTAATGGTGTCGTTCTTGATTGCGAAAGGAGAGTTGTTAGGCTCATGACCCGCTTGGGGAACACTCTCAAGATCTCTTGTAATCCCATGGATTCTGTTATGCTAAGTTATCTTGAATCGCTTGACGCTTCGGTCGAGAGTTTGCGATCTGTTAGAGTAGTCCGGGAATACTCGGATGTGTTTGAGGAGGTGAAGGGCTTACCTCCGAAGCGGGAGATAGACTTCCGAATATACCTGGTGGACAATGCTAAGCCAGTATCTTTTCCAGTGCGCCACATGGCTCCTCGTGAGAGGAGGGAACTCCATAAGAAAGTAGGGGAGTTGCTTGAGAAGGGGTTCATAAGACGAAGTATATCGGAGTGGGGTGCTCCAGTAGTTTTTGCCACGAAGGCGGATGGATCCCTCAGACTTTGTGTAGACTATAGAGAACTCAACAAGCTTACAAAGAAGAATAGACACCCATTGCCGAGGATTGATGATCTCTTTGATCAGTTGGTTGGCGCCTCAGTGTTTTCGCAGTTGGACTTAGCCACGGGGTTTCATCAGTTGAGAGTGGCTGAGGATAGCATAGACAAGACTGCCTTTAGGACTCCGGATGGTTTCTATGAGTGGCTGGTGATGCCCTTTGGTTTGACGAACGCCCCTGCATACTTTGTTGATTTGATGAGTAGGGTGTTCAGGGAGTACCTTAATAAGTTCGTGGTGGTCTTTGTGGATGACATCTTAGTCTTTTCTAAGAGTGAAGAAGAGCATGCCCTACATCTTAGGGAAGTGTTAGAGACTCTTCGAGCGCATAGCCCTAAGGCTAAATTCTCTAGATGTCACTTTTGGAGGAAGGAAGTGCGGTTCTTAGGGCACGTGGTCTCTAAGGAAGGGATAGCTGTGGATCCCGCGAAGGTAGTGTCCATCCAAGATTGGAAGATTCCGAAGAATGCTACCGAGGTGAGGAGTTTCTTGGGGTTGGCTGGCTACTATAGGAAGTTTATCAAGGACTTCGCGAAGATATCAGCCCCATTAACTCGCTTGAAGAAGAAGAATCTAGTCTTCACATGGGACGTAGATTGTGATGATGCGTTCCAACGGTTAAAGAGAGCTTTAACCACAGCTCCAGTCTTAGTGTTGCCAGATGGGAGTAAGCCATTTGTTGTTTATACCGATGCTTGTGGGACAGGACTAGGCGCAGTCTTAATGCAAGAGGGAAGGGTAATAGCCTATGGGGGAAGGCAGTTGAGAAAGCATGAGAAAAATTACCCTACATATGATCTAGAGTTGGCCGCTATTGTTTTTGCGCTTAAGTCTTGGCGCCATTATCTTCTTGGCGAGAGGTTTGAATTGTTCACCGACCATAAATCTTTGAAGTACTTGTTTTCTCAGAAGGATTTGAACTTAAGGCAACAAAGGTGGATGGAGTTCTTAGCATCCTATGATTTCGAGATAGCGTATACCCCTGGCAAGGGTAACGTGGTGGCAGAAGCCTTAAGCAGAAAAAGGTTGTCCTTGAGTCCATTGTTCGTGGAACGACGAAGCTTGGAATTTATCTCGATGTTTGACTTCAGACCTTCTGTTGACTTTGTACCCGGTTTGCTAGCATCCTTAGAGGCCAGACCTACTCTTTTGGGATAGATTGGCGAGGCACAGCGGGACGACCCACAGTTGGTTGAGTTAGTAGAGAAGCTCATAAGGGGGGATTCGTCCAGCGATTTGAGTAGGTACACCCTAGACGATAGGGGGTGCTTGTGTAGAGACGGTAGACTTTGTGTACCGCAAGACGAGGGTTTGAGGAAGGCTGTTCTTGATGATGCGCATCGTTCGAAGATGACCATTCATTCCGGTGGGGACAAGATGTACCAAGACATGAAGCGAGTTTTCTTTTGGGCCGGTATGAAGAAGGATGTGGCCGAGTATGTCGCTAGATGCTTGGTGTGCCAACAAGTGAAAACGGAGCAAAAGAAACCTGGTGGGTTGCTTCACCCATTGGAAGTTCCGCAATGGAAGTGGGATAGCATCTCGATGGATTTTATTGATGGGTTACCGAGATCGATGAAGGGTAATACGGGAATTTGGGTTGTGGTAGACAGACTTACTAAGAGTGCCCATTTCATACCCGTGAAGAGTAAGAGGACTTCCCCATGGCTAGCTTCAGTCTACCTTCGAGAGATAGTTCGGTTGCATGGTGTACCTTCTAGCATAGTGAGCGATCGAGATCCTATCTTCACTAGCGAGTTTTGGAAGAGTTTGCAAGAGGCAGTAGGGACTCAGTTGTGTTTGAGCACCGCATATCATCCTCAGACGGACGGCCAAACCGAGAGGGTGCATCGTGTTCTAGAAGACCTTTTGAGGCTATGTATCTTAGATTTTGGAGGTACATGGGAAGAGCATCTTCCATTGGTGGAGTTCGCGTATAATAACAGCTTTCAGTCTAGTATTGGCATGGCTCCTTTTGAAGCTCTTTATGGAAGGCCTTGTCGATCACCTACATGTTGGTGGGAGTCTACGGATAAGATCTTGCTTGGGCCTGGTATGGTTAGAGAGACTTCGGAAAAGATTGATTTGATTCAAAGAAGGATGAAAGCAGCGCAAGATAGGCAGAAATCTTACGCGGATAAGAGGAGGACGGATCTTGAGTTTGATGTTGGGGACATGGTCTTTGTCAAAGTATCTCCATTACGGAATGTTGTTCGCTTCGGGTCCGTTGGGAAGTTATCACCAAGGTTTGTAGGGCCGTTTCCTATTAAGGAAAAGATTGGACAGATGGCATATAGAGTAGAGTTGCCCGAGAGACTTAGTGGTGTACATGACGTATTCCATATGTCACATTTGAGGAAGTACCTACATGAGACCGCAGAGGTGGTAGAGCCGAGTTTGCTTAGAGAAGTGGAGGTAGAGCATGATGCGACGATTCGACGAGCTCCTACTCGCATCCTTGGGTCAGAGATTAGGAAGTTGAGAAACAGAGAGGTTCAACTAGTCAAAGTGCAATGGGGAGATGATGAGAGCAACGCTACTTGGGAGACAGAAGTGAAGATGCGTTCACTGTACCCATTCCTTTTTGAGGGTATGTCTTTTAACTTCTCCTTTATCATTTGTCTAGTACTTATCTTATCTTTAGTATGTCCTCTCATTAGTACCTTTGACCTTTAGATAGGGTAAACCTATGGTTGAAACATGTGTTTGAGACATGTTATGATTGATGGATGCATGTGGATGCAAGTGTTTGCAAGTGGTTGCTCATGGATGCATATACACACACTTTAGACACTAGATCGGCTCAGTCACTTCATATTGCATATTGCATATAATTGTGTGTAGGTAGCTATATTAATGGATGTATAATGGTTGTGTTATCATATGGATGATGCATTTTGGTGTATGGTTGTGCACACATGTAGAAATAGTATGTGTCGATAGGGTTCTTTCGTATACATATTGGATGCATGGCACTATCATGGTTTGCATTAAGGAGGTCAACCGAATCAGTAGACCGCCTGATTTTGCATTAGACAGGGAACATATACACGCACTTTTTTGCACATGTTCATACAGCATTAGAAACCTTAAGGACAATGGATGCCAGTGTTTGATGGTTTAGTAGATGGTTGTTTGGTTGGTAGGATACATTCTTCTGGACTTAGAGATTTCGGGGACGAAATCCTTTAAGTAGGGGAGAATGTAACACCCTGAATTTCAGTTAATATTAATATTCACAAATTAAATAATAACTAATCCCAGATGTGGGAATTAGGGGAAACGGGTTGCGCCATTGTGTTCATCTCAGAAAAATACGCGAAATAGAGTCTGAGTTTGCGTGATTTAGGGTCCGTATGACCAAGATATGGCCCAACGAAGTTTTCAGAAAATTCTAAGTTCAAAAACAGATTTAAATTTCAGGTTCAAATTCGAAATTCAACACACAGGGGGAAGGCGGGAAAACTCCCGTGCAGGCAAGTTGACAGGGGTGTCGACTGCCCAGTCGACACCTCCCCAACCCATGTCGACTGCCCAGTCGACACGGGTGTCGACCTGGGTGCTCGACCAGGTTGGCCTGGGTGCAGTCTGAAGGGGTTTGGGCTGTGTTTTGTGGCTAGTGACGAGATCTGACGGCTCTAACCTAATCAAGGGTTAATCTAAGGGCCTAAACTACATCCTAAATCTATAAATACACCCTAAGACTACCCTAATTCATACTAAAAATAGATACAACGTCGTCATGCCGTCAAAATGCAATTAGAAGGAGCCTCCATCAACCTTTAGAAGAAGATAGCTTCTCAAATCAACTTCTAATCAACTCTAGCAACTTAATCTTCTTCATAGGAGTGCTAATCAACAAGTTGTGAGTTTCTATGCCTTTAGCAAGCAATTGCTAAACTAATTATGATAGGATGTAATGAGGTTATGGTTATGAATGTGGATCAATGCAAGTTATGTTATCATATGCTATAAGTTCATGATGCTAGTTATGCAAGTTTTATGCTATATGTTCATGATGCTAGTTATGCAAATCACTATGATAAACATTGATCCATTATGACACCATGTTATGCAAGTTTGGTGTTTGATTATATGCAAGATCATATATGACATGTTATGCAAGTTTGGTGTTTGATTATATGCAAGTTCATATATGACATGTTATGCAAGTTTGGTGTTTGATTATATGCAAGTAACATGTGCAAGTTTACACCTTTGTATGATATGCATACATATGCAAGTTTACCCCTTTGTATGTCATGCATATATATGCATGTTTACCCCTTTTTATGATATGACTAACATATGCAAGTTCATCCCTTTTTAGACCTATGACATGTATGCAAGTTTATCCCTTTATGATAGGTCTATGACATGAACATCTATGCAAGTTACCCTCTTTATGACATATGTGATTCATAAAAGTTTGGGTTGGTTATTTATGCTAGTTGGGTTTGATGTTATGGTCATATATGCAAGTTGACACCTTTAAAACCCATGTCGATGCTAATGTTATGCAAAGTGGAACCCATTGTGTTTGTGATGAATCTTCCCTTTTAAGTATGTCATGTTAGCGTATTACGTGGGGAACGATGGGGTTTATATTCATGTTAACAAAATTGTGGTGAAATGGGTATGATGTTGCATACCATAAGTGGATGGACATAATTGAGTCAATTATGTACATCATTAAATTGGAATTAATTAGGGAAAATTAATTCAAAATATGGGGGTGATTAATTAGGTGTAATTAATCGACTAAGACACGAGGTTGGACCCTTTTGTAGCATAAGACTGCCCGGACCCGACCGGCAAATCCAGCGGCTACAAATGATTGGCCCAATGTGAGAGGTCTTAGGCATAAACTAAATACGTGACAAGTGTAAAGACACGAGGTTAGACTCTGTTATTGCGTAAGGCTGCCCGGACCCGACCGGCAAATCCAGCTGCCATAAAAGACAGTCTAATGTGAGAGGTCTTTACAAAGGTTACGTTCTTAATCAATTAAGAAACACTTAACCAGATAAGCATGTAGTGGGGCATGAGGGGTTAAGTGGGTGCCTTGGGTGGCATGTGGAAATCAAGTAAGTGCCTCGGGTGGAATGTGGAAATCTAGTGGGTTGCCTTGGGTGGTAGTAGAAAATACGATTAGAATACTTAACCAAGTGGAAAGATGTAATTAAACATGATTAAAGGGTTAAGTGGGATGCACTAGAGAAGGGACAAGCTTAGGTGGGTAGCTTGTGGGGGGCCATTTCAACCAGTAACCCATATGTATCTTTGTGGGCTCGACCCATGTCAAGGACGGGACACGCGTACTGGGCTTGACTATAAGAGGCCAAAACGGGTTAGCAGTGGCAACGCAAGTCCAAGGGTTTCATATGCGTGTGTGGACCCAGGCTGGTAGGTAAGACGTTGTTGCATCGTGTAGGTATAAGCCATGCACCGTTGATTGTATCGGGTTGCCACTTTGGGGAGTGATACACCCCACTGTGGGGCCAGCACGGGTATCTACGTTAGGGAGCCGATCGCTTGGGGAGTAGTGGGTACGCCTAGTGGAGATAAGGGCAGATGGCACCTATGTGGTCAGCTAGGGGTACACGAAACTACTAGTTAAATTTTCTAAGTCCTTTGGTGGGATCAACCATTTAGTAGGAATGACTGGTGTGGTGCAGTGTAGTAATTACCCTTGGGTGGGTAGATGCGTCTTTACCGATATCTTAGTTCATCCTATGTCTAGTTGGCTGCTTAGTGTAGTCATTTATCCCCAGTCATTACCGTACCAAGTTTATATCATACCCTAATTACTTTAATGATTGTATTGTTAAAGTTATAGGACTCGCTCAGACTTATATCTGACCCCGTTGTTTTTATCTTTTTCCCAACCCTCAGGTTCTCAGAGTGGGCCTAGCACTAGTGGGCTTTGATCAGATTGCTTTATCTATCTTTTGGAGCTTGGACCGTTGATGTAAAGCTCAGCTTATCTTTTCTATTATGGCTATTAGTTATGTAGTGGGATTATGTACTTATGTTTTTATCAGGATGGATATTTAGTACTTGACTCTTGTTTTAGTTGGTTTTGGTATTGTAACCAAACATGTTTATCTTCTGCTGCAATGAAATGATGTTTTAGATTTTCAAGTATTATTTATATCTGTCTTGTTGTAATTTTTCTGTTCTATATTCACTTAAAATACTCCACCGAAGTTAAGGCATTCCCTTAGTGAGTGACCTTAGCGGGTGTGGTGTGTTACAACAACAATCCTGAAATGTTTCAAAATATGAAAAGACACTTCCTTTCAAATTTAAAAAAATGACGGTTATATATCGACATGTAAGAACTAGCATATCGACATATGCAAGTTTTGTCAAATTTAAATTGTGTTTTAAAGTATTTAAATCAATATATATATATATTCTAAAAATTCCTAAATCAAAACTAGTTGTTTAAAATATATTTTCTTAAGTATAAAAACATATAAACTATTATTTAAACATATAATATAAAAACCATATATATATATATGTTATAAAACTATATAATTATAAACATATATAACATAATTGTTCAATTTTATAATATATATAAACTATATAAGAAACTTATATATATTTGAAACGATAAGTAACAACCTTTAAATGATTTAAAATCATTTTGAAAAGAGTTTGAAATAATTTAAAATCAATTTAAAAAAAGATAATTTGAAAATAGAATTTTGAGAGTGCTAACCAGAGTTTTACATATTAACTAGACTCTATTACTTTGATAATCTTGAACTCTTGAAATCTTGATATCTTGATACTCATGAGTCTTGAATCTTCTTTGAAACCTTGAGTCTCTAAAAATTCTTAACTGTGCAGTGTTCAGTATTTACTTCCTATATATAAATCCTGTATATACATACATACATACATATACATATATATATATATATATATATATATATATATATATATATTGGACAAAGATGTTAGTATATATTTTATTATCAATAATGTTAACAAGGTTGCTGTCATCAAAATTCCATTCTCCAACAATCTCCCCCTTTTTAACAATGACAACCTTGTTTTTTTAACATTCATACCTGATATTACCTGTTGTTTTGATTCCTTGATTACTCTCCCTTTCACCACAAATTCCTTCTAACTCCCCCTTAAACTATGCCTATCTTAACTATACTCTATTTTATAATTTCACCCCCTTTGTCATCAACAAAAACTATACTCCCCTTAAATATACGTTGTAAATGATCCTAATAACTAATAATGATCCTAAATCTAAAGTATTATAAATTAATGACTAATGTAAAACTATATAAACAAGAACACAAGCAATTCAATTTGACATTCCAAACATATTTACAAAAAAATCACACAATGACAATTCGTATTTATGTACATTACAAACAAACAAACTACGAAATCGTTAAGTGTTTCTTAGCAATCGAGGATTTATGAATTGGACAATGGGGATAATGAAGACAAAATTCCCCATTTTGTTCAATTACATTCTCATCCTTGTCAAAGCACACTTCGCCTATGCAAACAACGCTATCATCGTCATCTATATTTTTGTTTAGCGCTTCTTCTTCCATTTCTTATTCCTCTTCCTCTTCTTGCATTTGATTATCATCTTTGATAAAGATTGGATTGGTTTGATTATCCATTACATACTTTTGCAAGTTTCTCATAATCTTCCCATGCTTCTCTTGCTCTTTATTCATCCTTATTTGTAAGAATTGAATTTTATTCACCATTTGAAGTACGTCCTTCATTGGTTCCTCCAATTTCATGACTCTCGCAAGTGTAGTTTGTTGAAAATGGACCTTCGGATGGTCCTGGGAACAAAACAGGGTTGTTTTGGTTGATATTATTAGAGGAGGCCATTGTTAATTTTATTTCAAATTTTTTTCAAAGAGAAAATGAAGAGATGAAGGTGGAATTTCGAAATGATGAGTTTAAATATAGGTTGTAACTACTTTTTGGTGGGAATTAATTTTTGAAAATCTGGCAGTTATATGTCGACATGTATAAACTTGCATGTCAACATACATGTATATATATTTTTCTGATTTTTATTACAATTTTTATTATATATATATTCATATATATTTAATTACTCTATTTCACTTAAAGAACAAATGCCCAATTCTCTTCTAAATTTAGTAAATGTTGCTTCATTTAAAGGTTTGATTAATATATCGGCTATTTGTTTTTCTGTTTCTATGAAATCTAGTGAAATATTCTCTTTACTTATGTTATCTCTTAGGAAATGGTGCCCTTTATCAATGTGTTTTAGTTCTCGAATGATGTGTTGGATTTTTAGATATATTTATGGCTTTTGTATTATCAAAATATATTGGCGATTTATTTATATTTAATCCAAAATCTTTTAGAGTTTGTTGCATATATATTACTTGTGAACAAGCCAAAGCAGCAGATATATATTCTACTTCAGTTATAGACAAGGATACTGTATTTGCTTTTTTATTAAACCAAGAGAATATAGAATGACCTAAGAAGTGATACGTCCACTAGTGCTTTTATTATCTGATTTACATCCCGCGTAGTCAGCGTCACAATAGGATATTAAATCAAACAAGTCATTTTTAGGATAAAAAAATCTAAAATCTAATGTAAGTTTTACATATCGTAAAATACGTTTTACGTCTTTTAAGTGAGTTTCTTTAGGTTAAGACTGATATCTTGCACAAAGACATACATTATGCATTATACTGGTCTACTAGCGATTATATATAATAACGATCCTATCATTCCTCTATATAATTTCTGATCAACGTCTTTTGATGTATCATCTTTACTCAGAGCAATATCAGTTGCCTAAGTGTAGGTCTTCAATTAGTTGTAGTCAAATTATATTTATTCATTAAATCTCTAGTGTATTCTTCTTGATTATTAAATATTCCATTCTTTAGCTGTCGTATTTGTAAGCCAAAGAAAAATGTGAGTTTACTCATTGACTTATCTTGAATTCTCGGGTCATAGTATCTAAGAATTCTTTATTCATTTTGACTATTCGTTGATCCATAGATTATATCGTCAATGTATATTTGTACTAATTAATTATCATTTTTATTTCTTTTAATAAACAGTGTATTATCAACTTTACCAATTAAAGTTTGATTATAATAAATACGTTCTTAATCTATCATACCATGCTCTATTAGCTTGTTTTAATCCATATAACGCTTTTTAAATTTATATACATGGTTTGGAAGTTTTTCGTCTTCAAAAAGAGGATATTTCTCTATATATACGTCTTCTTTAACATATCCATTTAAAAAGGTACTTTCAACATCCGTTTCAAATAATTTGAGATTATTATGATTAGCGAAGGCTAGTAAAATCCTAATTGCTTCTAGTCTTCCTATGAGAACAAAGGTTTCATCATAATATATTCCTTCCTCTTGACTATATCCTCGTGCAACTAATTGAGCTTTATTTCTCATGACCTCACCAACTTCATTCATTTTATTTTTATAAATCCATTTAGTTCCAATTATAGTTTTATCCTCTGCTCTAGGAACAAGTTCTCATACATCATTACTGGTAAACTAATTCAATTCCTCTTGAATAACAAGGAACATGAATCATCGTATGATGCTACCTTTGGATTCTTAAGTTCAATAGTTGAAATAAATGTTGAATTACTCATATTATTTAATTGGTTTCTGGTCCTAACAAAAGATTCAATATCTCGTAAGATATTTCCTACAAGATGGTCTTTTAGAAGTCTAATTCTTTTATTTGGTTATTGTTTCAAATCCATGGGTTCATATTTCAATATGCAATAGATTTGAAATGGAGCAAAGCCCAGTTACATGCACAAAATCAAGCACAAATGGGTCAACACACACTTCATGGGTAAACAATAAGTTTGAAAAAATGGGATGTTTTCTTTTTTATTCGAATATTTGGAAACAAACAGAAATTTACAAACATTTTTTTGGACAAAAATCAATGTTGAATATTTCCAGATATTAGAAACATTTTCAGGAAATCACAATGTTCTATTTTCTTCTAGTATTGTACATATATGGTGTAACAGCCCACATTTTATGTATCGGAAGATCGTAAAATATATTTGTTTTATTCACTAAGGGTTGGATCATTCTCATCTTTTAATATGTTGTTTATGGGGATGTGATACATGTCCATAATTTTTACCGATTTTGTTCGTGACCATTTTACCCCTATTAGCCTTGTACATGCATAACTTTTGACTTAGGTCGAATCAGAGGGTGAGACCTATGCCATTGGAAAGGAATTGATGATTGCCTTTCCGTAAAGTGGTTACATTAAGGATTTGGCTCAGCGGTTTGGGAGAAATCGTTGTTTTAAGGTTTTTCAGTTGGCTACTCAGGTTTTGGAGCCTTAGTAGAATCCTATAAATAGGGGGTGAGAGTGGAGGGAAAAGGTTTACTTTTTCCCATTCCCTCATTTGAAGGCATTTGATCTCCTTCTTCCGCCTACACCTTTCCACCATTAAAAATCCAAATCTAAGGGAGGAAATCGAAGATCTACGCTATCCAAGGCAAGATATACATCATTTTAAAGGAAAATTCATCGGATCGAGGGGTTTGATTCGGAGTGCTCGCTGTTCGGATTCTTATTTCTATTGTTTTAGATTGATTCGGCAAATCGGTGAGTGATTTACATCTCTCACATGAATGCAATGAAGTATATGAGTGTTTGTGCATGTTTCTCATCAAATTGGGATGTTTTATCATACATTTACACCATTATAAGTTCGTTTTCATATGCATCACCCTATGAACTAATCTAACAAGTTTTACTCGTTAATTTCATGTCATTTTACATGTTTATGTTAGTTAGATCTCTCATTTTGATCATATGTTCATTTTAATGGTTTTTGGTGAGATTACATCATTTTTGTGGCAATTGTCATATTCATGTGGATAGTAATGTTATGATATGTTTATGATTGTGTTTGATGATTTTAGTTGAGTTGTTTCGTCGGATTCGTCGTTTGGCGAAGTTTTGGTCGAAATCGGAGTTGAATTGCAATATGCAGAAATTGGCTCGGTCAGGGGTTGGCTCGGCCATAGATTGACTCGGCCAGAGATAGGCTCGGCTAGGAGTTGGCTCAGCCATAGGTTGAATCGGCTAGGAGTGGATCGGATCGAGTCATATTTGGATCGGGTCCTATTTGGATCAAGTCATACTTGGACCGGGTCGGTAGGTTGTAACTGGATCGGTCAGATCGAAGCTCATATTCGCAATAGCACAACTAGGTCAGGTCAGGCTAGACTGGATCGGGTCGGGCTAGACTGGATTGGGTCGGCTAAACTGGATCGGGTCGGGCTAGACTGGATCGGGTCGGTTGGTTGTTATATGGATTGGATCTGTCATCTTGGATCGGACTGGCCTAGTTTGGATCGGGTCGGTCTGAAAGAGGGCGGATCGATCATGTTTTTAACAACGCTTTTAAACGATGTGGTTGATAGTAATGATGCTATGTTTTGTTTTCAACAGGGTCATTTTATGAAAAGTACTTTTTTCGGGTATGACTTAGATTTGGAGAAAAAGGTTTGGAAAAAATATTTTTTGGGGGCAACCCCTCGAATCATAGCCGCAGCGCAGTGATGTACTTAGTTCGGTGATGGTGTGACTTCGAAGTAAGTTTAAGTAGGAAGATTCGAAGTATTGAGAGGTGTTCGTTGATCGGAGTAGAACATCGAATGAAGTAACAACTCAAAGGTCGTGGGTTGGTGGATAATGGTTGCTCGAGAAGGTCGCTTGAGCAGTAAACAGCCGTCAAGATTAGATGACTAGAGATATTAAAGGCAGAGGGATTATCGTTGCGTAAGTTCTAGTACCCTAGGTCTTGGGGAAAGGCCTAGTTGTCAAGGTTGGACATTGTCAAGGTTGGACATATGGAGTTTATGGTAGAACTAGGGTTACCATTAGCCCTTGACATATAGCAAGGTTGGTCATCATACGATTAACACTGGTTTCAAAGAAGGATTCGCAGTGATAGCCAGAGTCGGTCATGGATGATTGGTTGTTCTGTTTGTACTATCTCACATAGATTATCCAAAGTCGAGGAAGATGTTCTTTGAGTTCTTAACTGGTATTTGTCTAGGCCTCTGGGGAGAGTACTTGGGGGATGTTAAACTTGATTAGGGTTGTCTGTGTGAGACTTATGTAATCTAGATGTCATGTGTATTTTCCATGATTGAATGGGTGTTCTGGTTTCCATAGATGAATGGTTCAATTGTTATTGTAAAGGCTATCACTGTCTGATGTGGGGAAGATAAGGTTGAGTTCTTCTCTAGTGTCGTGGGTAGATTAGTATGTTTATCTATCCTTTCTCATACACTTTATTGTTGAAGTTTGTTAGTTGTTTTATCGCTCATAAGACTGTTGTCTGACTCAAGATTTTATGTTTCCTTTATTACCTTGGGATGTTCATCCGGTTGTGGATGGGAAGACTAAGTAGCAGGTGACAAGTGATGCTTCAGTGAGGACGGTGGTGTTGATCGGTGGCGAGCAGGAGGCTCACGTACCAGTTTTACTACTATCTAATAATTGGGTTTCCGCTGTTTGCTTTTCTGAATAATGTAGTGAGGAAACTCTGTATAAACACTATTTCCAAGTTTGTGGATATTACTTTCTGGTTGTATGAAAGTCTTTTGTTTCTGCTTCACTATTACTACCTGTTGTATATGTTCTATTATATTTTATCCTTGCGCTGTGAGTTTACGACAGATTCTGCTTGTGTTTACCTACTCCGGTGATCGTCCATGACGACCTTGCACACCTTTCAGTGCATTATTTCATTTGTATAGTGCGGGGGTTATGGGCGGTCGTCACATATGGCATGCTTCAAATCAACATGAGTCAAAATTGATAACCGAGTTATTATGCAAATAAATTTCAAATTCACTGATGACATGTAATTGGCCAAATACATCAGAGATTTCAAGACAGTTTTTTACTAGCTAATTGAAGAGCAAGTATTTTGGAGAACAATTAATTTGCCAGATTCATTGTAGGCCAAATACAAGACTGGGTTCATCTCATAAATCATGCATATATGTTTTCTGCATATTCGAAGAAAAAGGTTTCTGGAAACAATTAAATTCATGTCCAAAAAAGTTTCCAGAAATGATCAAATTGATTTCAGGGAACCAGAAAATCAAATCGATGTTTTCCAAATATTTACAAAACCAAACAAGGTAAGTTTTATTTTGAAATCAGAGTTTTAGGGAAAGAAAACCCTATAAATATACCCAATTCCTCATCGGCAAAGATCATCCAATACACAGAAAAACATTTCAAGTACTCAAAGATAATCAGAAATCTAACAGTGACTAACCAAGTAAGATATTGATTCGAGATTGTTCAATAAGCAGTGTTCATCAACTGGAAGAATGCCTGAAGCTACGAATTGTTTTTGAAGCCGATTTGAAGAAACCTTAGATCGATCTTTCTTTGGACACCATTAAAAAGGGAGGCGGCCGAATTCTCATTATATAGAAAAACAAGAGGGCCACTTTTTTATGCGTTCATATATTAGGGTTGACTTTTGTACCGAGATTGTTTCTTTTTTTAACTATTTCATTTTTCTCTAGTTTAATTTAAACTAGGGTGTTTTAACTACAGGTCTTTGTAGTTAACAAAAATCACTGCTTAGGTTTTTACGTCGTGTCAAGTTTTTGAGCTTAAGATTAGAACAGTAGCGGGTGTCGCAAGTTTACAGGGTCTTGTAAGCGAGAATCTTTTTTTTAATAACTAGTAGAAAACATGGGAATGCAGCAGTAGGCAGGGTTTTGCCGAAGCTGGGTAAATCTTATGTATGACTTTTTATTTTTGCATTATCTGTATTTTTCGGTGTTTTATTTTTCAATAAACCCTACTCACCCTCATTCCCCTCTAGGATTAATCTAGATCCAACATATAATTCACTGTCAAATATCCCTTTTTATTTAGAATACTAATTTAAAATAACATAGAAATTACAGTGATTTTTAGTAGATCCAATAAAGGTCTTCAAAATTGATGTAGAAGAAGAATTATCCTTTCAATCTATATCTTGATAGCACCCTAACCCATTTCCTAATTTTATTTCAGAACATAGCTTTATGGAAGAAGGAGAATAAGAAATATTTGTGTAGGAAAATAGTGAGGGTTGCTAGTCTATTTATAGGTGTGCTAGGATAACACAAACCATAGCATCTTAGGTTTTTCAAATCAAACCGTAGAATACACATCACGCCAGTCAGCAAAGAATATAATGCAAACTCGACCTGGTTCAAGTGCAGGATCGTCGCCTGCTTTTGAATGGGTTGACCCACCTTCTACCTGGGTTGACACTAGTGTCGACCCATGTTGGGTGGGGTTGCCCAGTGACCGTTGTTTCTTCTAAGTTAATTTATTTAAATTATTTAAATTTAATTCATACTTCTTTTAATCATAATTTGCTCATACTTTGTCATATTTAAGCAAACCAAAAATCTAACTGACTCGGAATTTCGTAACGAACGCAATGATAAAGTGCATTTTGTCTAGCTCTGAATATTTAATAAATTAATATTTATTTTATTAATCTCCTTTATATAATTATGGTTGATTAAAATTTTTGGGTGTTACATTCTTCCCTCCTTAAAGGATTCCGTCCCTGAAATCTTCAAGTTAAGAAAATGTTATTAATGTTATCATCCATTATCTACACCCATCTAATCATCCATCAACCACTGGAATACATTGTCCTTAAAATTTCTAATGCTTTGTATGAACATATGCAAAGTTGTTGTGTATATGTCCCTAAGCTAATGCGGAAATCGGGCGGTCTGCAAATTCAGTTGACCTCCTTAATGTAATTCATGTTTGTGCCACGTATCCAATATGTATGCAAAAAAGTCCTAATGATATATATAAATTCGATATGTGTGCAATAACCATTCGCCAAAATGCATCATCCAAGTGATGATTTAACCATTTCCATCCATATTTAAAGTAAATTAGAATGCGCACACATCCATATGCAATATGTAAGTGCTCTAGTTAAGATGATCCCAAATCTAGTGCCTAGTGTGTGTATATGCATCCACTAGAAAACACTTGCATCCACTTGCAAATATCAAACATAAAATGTCTCAAACACATGTTTTCAACCATTTCTATAATCCATAGGATTCTACCTAAGAATCGAGATTCAAATGATAGGAAAACAGATTTAAACTCAAAATTTTAGAAAGAAATTAAGAACGTACTCTCGAAGAGAAACAGGTAAGAAGCGCAAATCTTGTTTTCGAGTTTCCATGTCGCATCCTCTTGCTCTTCTCCCCATTGTTCCTTCACCAACTTGATCTTCTTTTTGCATAGCTTCTTAACTTCCAATCCAAGTATACGGGTAGGAACTTTTCTGAATGATGCCTCCTTTTTAACTTCAATATCCTCTAGTGTACTTGGCTCTACTGCCTTGGCGGAATCATGTAGACACTTCCTCAAGTGGGAAACATGGAGCACATCGGGAACTCCCGCCGGTCTCTCATGTAGTATAACTCCGTAGGCCATTTGTTATATCCTCTAAACTATGGGGAATGACCCTACAAACCTTGGTGCCAACTTCCCTACCGAGCCAAAGCGAACAATGTTCTTGAAAGGTGACACCTTTATAAAGACCATATCTCCTACCTCAAACTCTAAGTCAGTCCTTCTTTGATCAGTGTGTGCATGTTCTGAGCTGCTTTCATCCATCTACGAATCAAGTTTATCTTCTCAGAAGTTCTTTAACCATCTCAGGCCCAAGTAGAAGTCTGCCTGTAGACTCCCACCAACGTGTAGGTTATCTACATGGTTGTCCATAAAGTGCCTCGAAGGGAGCCATACCAATACTCGTCTGATAACTATTATTGTAGGCAAACTCAATTAATGGGAAATGCTTCTCCTAAGTCCCACCTAAGTCAAGGATACACGGTCTCGATAAATCCTCAAGAACTCCATTGACCCTCTCAATCTGTCCATCTGTATGAGGGTGATAGGCAGTGCTAAGTCGTAACTGTGTCCCTAGTGCATCCTACAAGCTCCTCTGAAACTCACTCGTAAAGATGGGGTCATGTTCACTGACAATACTGGAGAGTTCCCCATGAAGTCGGACAATCTCTTTAAGATATACTGATGCTAACCAAGTTGTCGCCCCCTTTCTCTTAACTGGGATAAAGTGAGCGCTCTTAGTTAATCTGTCAACTATAACCCAAATACTGGTGTTGTCCTTCCTCTATCTGGGCAAACCATCTATAAAGTCCATGAAGGTGCTCTCCCACTTCCACTGTGGTATCTCTAAAGGCTTAAGCAATCCACCTGGTTTCCTCTATTCAGCCTTTACTTGCTGTAAAGTCAAACATCGGGCTACATACTCTACCACGTTCTTCTTTAAACCAGTCCAATGAAAAACTCTTTTCATATCTCGATACATTCTACAACCACCCGGATGGATAGTCATCCGTGGGTGATCATCCTCCACAAGAACTGGTCTCAACAAATTACCAACTTCGGGAACACGCAACCTTCCATCTCGGCGTAGCCACCCTTTCTCATCCACATAATATCTAGCAAGGTGACTAGAGGTATCTCCTCTACTAAGTCGATCCAATATGCCTACTAACTGCTGGTCCTCACGCTGAGTGGATCCAATGTGCTCCAAAAGAGTAGGTCGCACCTCCAACGATGCCAATAAACCGGGAGTAAAATCCGTAGATGGTATAAAACCAAATGTCGAGATAAAATCCAAACTTTGCCGCTCTACGAATAAAGGAATCAAGGTCATCCTTTGCCTAATCAATGCTTTTGCAACCACATTCCCTTTCACTGGGGTGTACACTATCTCAAAATTGTAGGATGTATGGAGCTCCATCCAACGTTGCTTCCTCAAATTGAGATATTTTTGCGAGAACAAGTACTTGAGCGACTTGTGATCCGTGTAAATCTAGAACCTCTTACCAAGTAAATAGTGCCTCTCTGACTTAAGTGCAAACACTATTGCCACCAGCTCTAAATCGTGGGTAGGGTAGTTCTTCTCATGTACCATCAATTGTCTACTACCATAGCAGACTACCCTACCTTCCTGCATCAACACTACACCTAAACATGTGCCACAAGCATCCGTGTAGATGGTAAACATCTTAGCACCATCAGAAAGAGTCCAAACTTGAGTTGATGTAAGAGATCTCTTTAATCTCAGGAAGGCATCCTCGTAATCTATATCCCAAGCAAAAAAAACCAAATTCTTCTTCATCAGATGGGTAAGTGGAGTTGAGATCCATGCAATGTCCTTAATAAACTTTCTGTAATAACCCGCTAATCCCTTGAAACTCCTAACCTCTGTCACATTCTTAGGGGATTTCCAATCCCAAACCACGACAACCTTTGTAGGGTCCACCGCTATTCCATCCTTGGAGAGAACATGCCCTAGGAACCTTACTTTATTTCGCCAGAAATGACACTTAGAAAACTTAGCCTTTAGCTGATGCGATCTGATATTGCGGAGAATCTCTCCTAAGTGTACAAAATGCTCTTCCTTGCTTCTTGAGAAAACCAGAATATCATCCACAAAAACCACTACAAACTCGTTCAAGTACTCCTTACCACCCGACTCATCAAATCCACAAAGTACGCGGGTGCATTGGTCAGCCCAAAAGACATGACTAACCACTCAAAAAAACCGTCAAGAGTCTTGAAAGCAATCTTGTCTATACTGTCATCTGCCACTCTAAGCTGATGAAATCCCATGTATAGATCCAACTATGAGAAAAACGAAGCGTCCACTAAATGGTCAAATAAGTCATCTATTCGTGGGAGTGGGTTCCTATTCTTTTGGGTGAGTTTATTCAACTCCCCATAGTCCACGCATAAATGGATAGATTCGTCTACCTTGGTTGCAAAGACGACTAGTTCCCCCCACTCAGAAATACTCCATCTAATGAATCCCTTCTCAATTAACTCACCCACTTGATTACTGAGCTCCCACCTCTTTGTGAGAGCCATATGGTGCACCGATAAAGCAACAGGCTTTGCATTCTCCACCACATATATCCAGAAATCTATCTCTCGATCGGAAGGTAATCTATAACACCATGAATTTTTAACGACATTAAAGAGAATAAATTAAATAATAATTAATTTAATATTCATAATTAGAGGAAATGGACTGCACCATTGCGTCCGTCTCGAAATTCTGGTCAAGATAAACGTTTGGTTTGCGTAAAACGAACACGTATGAGGAAGTTATGAGGGTTTTAAGTTTGTATATGCATAGAAAAATTATATATATATATATGCGCATGAGTCAGAGATGAGTCAGAATTTTATCCAGAACAATTCAAATTTGAAAAATTCGTCAGAGCGGCAAACTTCCCGCTCTAGGGTGTCGACCTACGGGTCGACCCACCCACAGGGGTGTCGACACCCATAGGGCCGAGGTGGTAGTCGATTTCAAGGGGTTTTGCAGCTATAAATATGTGGCTATTTCTCATATTTTCTTCATTGGAAGTCATGGAGGCCATATGCTGCTGGAGTGCGAACTTAACTATTTTCTACAACAACATACTTTGCAAATCAAATTCAGAAATTCTAGATCTGATCTTTCTCAATTCTCTAAACCTAACACTGTGAGTTTCTAGTTGTTTTTAGGTATAGATAAATGAAAGTGATTTGTGAAAGACTATGACTTGGATATGTTGTAAAGTATGATTCTATGCGAGTGTTAAATCATATACTATATCATGATTAGATCTAATTCCCTAGATCTAATACAATTTTGGTTATTCTATTATGCTGTCCATGTGGATCTTGATGATAAATCTAGTTCTTCATGATAAATCACCTTTCACCTGTCATATTGTGATTAGTCAAAATATGTTGCAAACTTTACATGTGAAGCCATTTTTAGATCTAAACATGTTGCTATGTCACCCTGAACATGTTGCATATCCAGCATCTACATGTTGTAGGACAAATATGGGAGGTCTAGCCCATTATAAAACCATAAATGGACATGGTAAAGAATTGGACTACTTAACCTAATTTAATCCATAAAGACTGTATGATTATGAACTTAAGTTAGGGTTAAGTAAAATTGGATGGGTAATGGGTGGGTTAAGTAAATTAGAGGGGGTGGGCAATATTTACATATAGGCCCATGAACTTAACCCAATAAGGTTATGTAATTTAAGACACCTAGTGGTATACATAACCGGTGGAAAATATAATAAAGTTATGTAATTAAAGACACCCTTTAGGGTAAACATAACTGACTTAGGGCTATGTAATTAAAGACACCTAAAGGTATACATAGTCACTGAAAAACCTAATGGGGAAACAAGACAAAGGGGAGAGCTTGTATCATATTGTGTGGGACCCATTTCAAGTCAATAACCCGGAGTAGGTATCAAATAAAGAACTCCGTAATAGGAGGAGAAGGGGCATGCTTACTGATTGAATATAAGAGATCCGAACGAAATGGATGGTGTGGGCGGCGCAAACCGATCGGGCCATGTGCGTGCATGAGCTGGGCAGAAGGGGATAAGACGACCGTGACACCAGTAGATATGGTTGTGCACATCTTGAAAATAAAGGGTTTCCACTTTAGGGATTGATACCTCCTACTGTGAGGCTAGCACATGATATCTACGGTGTAGGGAGCCGATCGATAAGGGTAGTGGTTAGGGTACACTCGGACTTACGCCCTAAGCCTACCAACTTATAGTGGAAGGGGTCATCTCATTTTAGTTATACTAGTAATAGTGCAGAGTAATCATTAGTGAGGGACTCACGCATTATCTTGCTTACCTTGTCACACCTTCCATTTATGTAGTGATCTCTCTTATCCACTTTATATGCCTATCATGTTTCTTTTATTTATATACTGGCTAAAAGTAACTAGACTCGCCATTATGTCTGACCCTGTTGTTTCTCCTTCTTTCTTTCGACCCCCCTCCCTCCCCCTCCCCCCCCCCTTCACAGGGAGGATGTAACACCCCACCTCCGTTAAGGTCACTCACAAAGGGAATGCGTTAACTTCAGTGGAGAATCATAAGTGTATAGAACAGATAAATTACAAAACAAACAAAAATCTATACAGCGGAAAATAAATTAAACTTTACTTTTATTGATAAGCAGCAGCTTGGTAAACAGCTTGTACAAAGATTGTTTTCCAACACCCAGAACACCAATACCCATTACAACAAAGCATCTGTCTTGTTTAACAAAATAAAGAAGCATACAGTGACAATGATATTCCCCAATAAAGCATGAGCCAGCCATAGCAGTGGAAAAGAGAGTTCAGAGCTATACATCGACTATCTTCGAGCTTGGAAAGAAAATTGAGCTAAGACGCTACCTGTGAACCTGGAGGGGGGAACAGAAGAAAAGAGGCGAAAACAAACTAGGTCAAACATAAGTCTGGTAAGTCCAGTGACTTCAACATGTAAATAGGTAAAAGCATCATGACATGAATAAACTGGATACAAGACATAACCATGATAATAAGCATAGCAAAAGAACAAATGATGAGCGATAGATATGACAAGGTACACAAGATGAACAGGATATGATGGTTGCGCTTCTAGTTATTAAGATATTTCCTGCACCGCACCGTTCGATATGACAAGGAAAGATACACTGAATGCGCTTCGGTTCTTTCCCTGATTTCCTATTTTCTCTGCACCACCCAACTAGCATCCTAACTAGTGTCTTTATAGAATGATTCGTATTCCTACTAGTGTCCCAACCAGTATCCTGTGAAAAAGGATCTGTATCCCCTACTAGTGGCCCAACTAGTATCCAGTGTTATTTAATAAGGTGATCCCAATCCCACAATTGTGGTAGCCTTCAGGTGTACATCTAGTATGAGGATCTTACCTCAATCAGCCTAATTGCCATGAAGATGTTAGATGTATCCTTACTACCTTAACCGATCGGCTCCCTAACTCATATGTATTCATTACTTGTGTCATTCGGCCCCGCTTGATTGTAGATACCTGTGTTGGTCCCACCATGGGGTTTATCAATTCCTATGGTGGCAACCTGACACAAATCAAGATGCACAGTGTATACTACTGATGCCTAGTGCCTGCTTTTCCCGCTCCGGAGCACGTGCACGCCCGTACTCTGTCGAGACCTACACTACTGCACCACCCACCGCTATTTTGACCGCTTATAATCAGCCCAGTAATCGTGCCCCACCCTTCCTAGTTCAGGGTACCATGATACATCTATGTGGGTTAATGCTGAAATGGGTCCCCGTTACTAGGGTTTCCTAATCAACATGTTATAATGGTTAAGTGTTCCCAATTTACCTAACCCCACCCATTTGCTTAATTAACATGTTGTACTGGTTAAGTGTTGCCTATTCATATGTTACTTAACCTTCCCACTGATTCACACACGTTTTATATAACGGTTAAGTTTGTGGGTCTATATATACTAATATTGCCCACTTACCCAAGATTTACTTAACCCTTCCCCTTATCAAGTCCATATGTATTATTGGTTAAGCTTGCCTTAACCCTATCTACTTTGTAATATTGGTTAAGTGTCATCAATCAATTCAAGTTAACTTAACCCACCCATTCATCATGTTGTATTGGTTAAGTGTCATCAATCCAGTCGAGTTAACTTAACCCACCCACTTGTCATGTTACATTAGTTAAGTGTTGCCTTCTTGTGTTACTTAACCCTACCACACATCATGTTATAATGCTTAAGTGTTGCCTTCCTGTGTTAACTTAACCCTACCACACATCATGTTATATTGGTTAAGTGTTACCCATTAACTTAACCCCATTCATTCATCATGTTATATTGGTTAAGTGCTTCTTATTAACTTAACCCTACTCATTCCTCCTGTTATATTGGTTAAGTGTTTCTTATTAACTTAACCCTACTCATTCATCATGTCTTGTTTATTACCATTAATTCATTCATTAGTGCCTTAACCTTTCACATTAGAACTGTTGTTTGTGGTTGCTGGATGTGCCGGGCGGCTCCAGGCAGACTTCTACCGCAAACTCAATCTAACCTCCGGTTTTGGGCTAAATGCGCTAACCTCTCACGTTAGATCTGTGTTATTGCGGTTACTGGATGTGCCGGGCAGTTTTACACCGCAACTCAATCTGACCTCAGGTTAGGCATGTTCGACTTTTAGAAAATTTACATATTTACCGTACATGTCCAAGTCTAGATTTTATATGTTAATTATCCCAAATTCAGAAAACTAGTCATTTTCCAATTCTCAAGTTATGGCTAGCAAAGCCAATTGCAAGCTATGCCCCACAAATTCAATTACAAGTTATTAATCAAAATAGGCTACACCAGATCTTCCCAAATTTACAATAATAGTCATGCTCCAAAATCACAATATATATTATGTTTGGTGTTTCTACCAATAGTTATGCCCAATCTAGATTTAATATTCCAGTTTACAGTTTACGCCCAAAACTTGGTTTACATGCCAATTAACCCCAAACTTGCAGTTAAAATGATAAAAATTCCCAATATCAATTACAAGTTATGCCCAATTATTTCACCAAATATGTTATGTCCAATATTTACCCAAAATAGGTTATACCCAAATATTCCCCGTATTCCAACCGTTCGTATTTCGCGATTTTAGCCTAGGTTCGAAGGTAATCTAGGTTCATCAAAGAAAAAGGAAATAGGGGAAGAGAGAAGGAGCATAAAATAAGAATAGGCATAAAAATAGGCATGCAACAACAGACCTAATATAGGAAATTTAGATCCAACAAAGACTGATTCTTGAATAAACTGATACAATCGTTATCGTAGGCATAAGAATAACATCATGAACCAAAAAGGATTATATGTCTGATGTACAACAAAGATAGGCATGATTAAATCGATATAATAACTTCTTAGGCATGTAAAATTATGGATTCAATAGAAGGATAGAGATAAATCTGAAAAGATTATCTTACAATCAGGCATAGACTTGATTCATTTAATTACATGTCAAGATTACAATCAGGTGTTCAAATCTGAAAATAATACCTTGCTAGGATTAAGAAAAGATATATGAATCGTTGTTGTTGCAGAAACTCTAATTTGATGTTGATTAATCTTCAAAGTTGATTGTAGAAGAAAACCTCTCCTTTGATTTGGAGTTCTCTAACTTGATTTCTAGTTCAAGGAGAAGAAGGAGGTGGCTAGGCTAGATTGAAGATGAACAGCATGACGGCATCATAGATTTGGAGAATAGAATTAGGGTTGGGTTATGAGTTTATATATAGATGTCTAGGTTTATTAAGAGCCTTTAGATCAACCTAGGGTCCATCCAAACCATCCAGCCCAAGAGAATGAGTCAACAGGCCAATTAGAAGTTGCCACGTAGCCCTAAGACCCATAAAATCGTCACTGCCACGTATGCCAGATACAAAACGAGATATTTCGCCTAGATCTTTGAGGGGAATTTGCCTTTCAAAAACAATACTTTTCTCTTGAAAAACGCTTCTTTAAAACATGTTTCTGTAAATATCTCTTTATAAAAATACTTTTGAAAACGGTTTACAAAATCCTTTTTATCTGTTCTGGTAACCTTCAGCTCTGATAACATGTGTAACACCCTACCTCCGTCAAGTTCACTCACAAAGGGAATGCATTAACTTCAGTGGAGCATCATAAGTGTATAGAACAGATAAATTACAAAACAGACAAAAATCTATACAGCGGAAAATAAATTAAATTTTACTTTTATTGATAAGCAGCAGCTTGGTAAACATCTTGTACAAAGATTTTTTTTCCAACACCTAGAACACCAATACCCATTACAATAAAGCATCTGTCTTGTTTAACAAAATAAAGAAGCATAAAGTGACAATGATATTCCCCAATAAAGCATGAGGCAGCCATAGCAGTGGAAAAGAGAGTTCAGAGCTATTCATTGACTATCTTCGAGCTTGGAAAGAAAACTGATCTAAGTCCCTCCCTGCGAACCGGGGGGAACGAAAGAAAAGAGGCGAAAACAAACTAGGTCAGACACAAGTCTGGTAAGTCCAGTGACTTTCAGCATGTAAATAGGTAAAACATCATGAAATGAATAAACTGGATAGAAGACATAACCATGATAATAAGCATAGCAAAAGAACAAATGATGAGCGATAGATATGACAAGGTACACAAGATGAACAGGATATGATGGTTGCGCTTCTAGTTATTAAGATATTTCCTGCACCGCACCGTTCGATATGACAAGGAAAGATACACTGAATGCGCTTCGGTTCTTTCCCTGATTTCCTATTTTCTCTGCACCACCCAACTAGCATCCTAACTAGTGTCTTTATAGAATGATTCGTATTCCTACTAGTGTCCCAACCAGTATCCTGTGAAAAAGGATCCGTATCCCCTACTAGTGGCCCAACTAGTATCCAGTGTTATTTAATAAGGTGATCCCAATCCCACAATTGTGGTAGCCTTCAGGTGTACATCTAGTATGAGGATCTTACCTCAATCAGCCTAATTGCCATGAAGATGTTAGATGTATCCTTACTACCTTAACCGATCGGCTCCCTAACTCATATGTATTCATTACTTGTGTCATTCGGCCCCGCTTGATTGTAGATACCTGTGTTGGTCCCACCATGGGGTTTATCAATTCCTATGGTGGCAACCTGACACAAATCAAGATGCACAGTGTATACTACTGATGCCTAGTGCCTGCTTTTCCCGCTCCGGAGCACGTGCACGCCCGTACTCTGTCGAGACCTACACTACTGCACCACCCGCCGCTATTTTGACTGCTTATAATCAGCCCAGTAATCGTGCCCCACCCTGCCTAGTTCAGGTACCATGATACATCTATGTGGGTTACTGCTGAAATGGGTCCCCATTACTAGGGTTTCCTAATCAACATGTTATAATGGTTAAGTGTTCCCGATTTACTTAACCCTATCCATTTGCTTAATTAACACGTTGTACTGGTTAAGTGTTGCCTATTCATATGTTACTTAACCTTCCCACTGATTCACACACGTTTTATATAACGGTAAAGTTTGCGGGCCTATATATACTAATATTGACCACTTAACCAAGATTTACTTAACCCTTCCCCTTATCAAGTCCATATGTATTATTGGTTAAGCTTGCCTTAACCCTATCCACTTTGTAATATTGGTTAAGTGTCATCAATCAATTCAAGTTAACTTAACCTGCCCATTTATCATGTTGTATTGGTTAAGTGTCATCAATCCAGTCGAGTTAACTTAACCCACCCACTTGTCATGTTACATTGGTTAAGTGTTGCCTTCTTGTGTTACTTAACCCTACCACACATCATGTTATATTGGTTAAGTGTTGCCTTCTTGTGTTAGCTTAACCCTACCACACATCGTGTTATATCGGTTAAGTGTTACCCATTAACGTAACCCCACTCATTCATCATGTTAGATTGGTTAAGTGTTTCTTATTAACTTAACCCTACTCATTCCTCCTGTTATATTGGTTAAGTGTTTCTTATTAACTTAACCCTACTCATTCATCATGTCTTGTTTATTACCATTAATTCATTCATTAGTGCCTTAACCTCTCACATTAGAACTGTTGTTTGTGGTTGTTGGATGTGCCGGGCGGCTCCAGGCAGACTTCTACCGCAAACTCAATCTAACCTCCGGTTTTGGGCTAAATGCTCCAAAATCACAATATATATATTATGTTTGGTGTTTCTACCAATAGTTATGCCCAATCTAGATTTAATATTCCAGTTTACAGTTTACGCCCAAAACTTGGTTTACATGCCAATTAACCCCAAACTTGCAGTTAAAATGATAAAAAATCCCAATATCAATTACAAGTTATGCCCAATTATTTCACCAAATATGTTATGTCCAATATTTACCCAAAATAGGTTATACCCAAATATTCACTGTATTCCAACCGTTCGTATTTCGCGATTTTAGCCAAGGTTCGAAGGTAATTTAGGTTCATCAAAGAAAAAGGAAATAGGGGAAGAGAGAGAAGGAGCATAAAATAAGAATAGGCATAAAAATAGGCATGCAACAACAGACCTAATATAGGAAATTTAGATCCAACAAAGATTGATTCTTGAATAAACTGATACAATCATTATCGCAGGCATAAGAATAACATCATGAACCAAAAAGGATTATATGCCTGATGTACAACAAAGATAGGCATGATTGAATCAATATAATAACTTCTTAGGCATGTAAAATTATGGATTCAAAAGAAGGATAGAGATAAATCAGAAAAGATTATCTTACAATCAGGCATAGACTTGATTCATTTTATTACATGTCAAGATTACAATCAGGTGTTCAAATCTGAAAATAACATGAACTTACCTTGCTAGGATTAAGAAAAGATATGTGAATCATTGTTGTTGCAGAAACTCTAATTTGATGTTGATTAATCTTCAAAGTTGATTGTTCCTTTGATTTGGAGTTCTCTAACTTGATTTCTAGCTTAAGGAGAAGAAGGAGGTGGCTAGGCTAGATTGAAGATGAACAGGATGACGGTGTCATAGCTTTGGAGCAATAGAATTAGGGTTGGGTTATGAGTGTATACATAGATGTCTAGGTTTATTAAGAGCCTTCAGATGAACCTAGGTCCATCCAAACCATCCAGCACAAGAGAATGAGTCAGCAGGCCTATCAGAAGTCGTCATGTAGCCCTAAGACCCATAAAATCGTCACTGCCACGTCTACCAGGTACAAACGAGATATTTTGCCCAGATCTGGGGCGGGTCAACACCCCTATAGGGGGGTCGACACCTATGTCGACTCCCCTGGGGGGGTCGATACCTATGTCGACTCCCCTTAAGAGGGTTCGACACCCTCTGGCGGAAATTTTCCCGCCCAACCTATTTTGGCTGATTTTGAATTTCGAACCCATTTTTTGACTTTCTGGACCTATTTCTGAAGTATTGAACCCGATATATATATATATATATTCTCCCCATGCGTATACGAACTTCAAACCTTAATAATTTCTTCATACGGTGTCCGATTTATGCAAACTCGGACTCTATCTCAAGTAGAATTGCGAGACGAACGCAATGGCGCAACCCGTTTCCCTTAATTATTCTTCTAAAAATTAAGTGTTCTTAAATTCGTTAATTTTAATATTTAAAATTACGGGGTGTTACAGAGGAAACACTAACGCTTAGTCAGGACTCAGATATCATCTTGCTAGGAGCTACTTCTGAAGTATGGCCCAAGTTCTTTTCTCTACTATGGCTTAACTCTTTTAAATGGGGAAATTATGAATTTTTATTTACTTATGTACTCTGATGATGCAAGACATAAGTTATTTTCTTGTAATGGTTTTTGTGACTTATGGAATTGTGGACCACGGTATTATGATTTATGTTTGAAATAAAAATTTAAATTTCCGTTGTTGTCTTATTTATATCTGTCTTGTAATTATTTTGCGTCAGTTTACCTATAAGCGCTTCACGAAATTTAATGCATTCCCTTAGTGAATGACTTTAACGAACGTGGGGTGTCACACTTGGTATCATAGCTGAAGGTTTCCAGATTAGATAAAGTTTTTTCAAAAAGGTTTTAAAAGAAAGCATTTTCAAAAGAAAATTATGTTTTGAAAAACATTCCCCAAAAAGCTATATGTATTATCCTTCGTTCCTTTATCTAAATTTCTTCCTTTTCCCTTTTTCAACATGTCTAGGGAACAAAACATACCAAATATTCCAGAGGGTATCACAATACCCAGATGGTTCTGTAGGTATTTGGAGGCAACAACGCCTGTCGAAGGCCAAGGAAATGTTCCTCTCCTAGCTGCACCAGTCATTCCTCTTCCTCCTCCCCCTCCAAGAGCAGATAACTTCGCCAAGATCTGCAAGAACTTCCGTGCTATAGGACAGAGGCCATTCCATGGGAACGAGACATTCGTAGAAGCTCGGAGTTGGCTTAAGGAGACCGAGGACTTATTCATAATCTTTGAAGTGGAGGACCGAAGAAAGATTCAGTTAGCTGCTTGATTGTTAAAGGATGAAGCTTCATTTTGGTGGGAAGTCACCCAAGGTGGACGTCCGGTGGAAACTTGGGAAGACTTTAGGCAGAGGTTCGAAATGAAATTTCTTTCCCAAGTTGAGAAAAGCATACAGATGGAGAGGTTCTTAACACCCAAACAAGGAAATTTGACGGTGAAGGAGTATGTGAACAAGTTTAACCAGCTGGCAAGGTTTGTGTTAGAGTTGGTGGATACACCACACAAAAGGGCTTTGCGGATTGCTAAAGGGATGAATGAGCCTCTACATGGTTTAGCCATGTCCCATATTCCAATGGGGGCCACTTTTGAAAAGCTTGTTGATATGGCCCTAATGCATAAGGAGGACAAGGGAAAGAAGAAGGAAGCAAAGGCTGAGGGGACATCACAGAATAGGAAGGTGTGGCCCAAGAAGGGGCAGCAACAACAACAACCACAGTAACAACAGCAGAAGAAAGGAGGGAAAGATGACAAAGGCAGGGATAAGAGAAAATATCACAATTGTGGAAAGGAGGGTCACTTGATCAAAGATTGTAAGAGAAGGAAGGCCAATTGCTTTAATTGTGGAGAGGTCGAACACTTCTCTAAAGAGTGCCTAAAGAAAAGGGATCGCAGGGACAAGGTCAAGGAGCAGGGACTTCTGGAGGGCAGGTGCATACTCTCGTGATTAGTGCTCCTGAAAGACGTAGAAAATTTTCCGTAGAAAGTTTAGTTTCTCTTTCAAACCATCCAGTTAGAACACTTTTTGATTCTGGTGCTTCACACTCATTTATATCTGCTTATGTGGTTGAATCTCCGCACTTAATTACTAGTATGGTAGTAGATCCCATATTTATTTCAAACCATTGGTGGTTCATCTCATTTATCTATGATTTGTCGGAATTTTAAAATATTTGTGTTAGGCGTCGAGTTTGAATGCGACCCGTATGTGCTCGGGTTTATGGGCTACGGGTTGATTCTGGGAATGGATTGGCATACCAAAAATGGGGCCATTCCGGATTGTGAGAGGAGGGTTGTTAGACTCCTGACTTGTGATGGGATGACCCTCGAAGTTTCTTGTGACCCCCAAGGGTCTGTTATGCTTAACTTCCTAGAGTCTCTAGATGCATCCATAAATGATTTGCAATCTGTTCCAATTGTTCGAGATTATTCCGATGTTTTTGATGAGGTACGGGGCTTACATCCAAGGCGCGAGATTGACTTCCGCATATATCTGGTGGACAATGCAAAGCCAGTTGCATTACCAGTGCGCCACATGGCTTCAAGGGAAAGGAGGGAGCTGAGTAAGCAAGTAGAGGAGCAACTTGAGAAAGGGTTTATCAGACGAAGCATATCAGAATGGGGTAGTAGTATTCGCAACTAAAGCAGATGGTTCACTTAGTTTGTGTGTTAACTATACAGAATTGAATAAGCTTACCAAGAAGAATAGGTACCCACCTCCGAGGATTGATGATTTATTTGATCAGCTTGTTGGTGCCTCGGTATTTTCTCAGTTGGACTTGGCTACGGGGTTCCATCAGCTGAGGGTGCCTGAGGACAGCATAGATAAGACTGCTTTCAGAACTCCGGACGGTTTCTTTGAATGGCTAGTTATGCCTTTTGGATTGACAAATGCACCTACCTATTATGTTGATTTGATGAGTAGGGTTTTTCATGACATCCTAAACAAATTCGTCATAGTCTTCGTTGATGATATTTTGATCTTCTTCAAGAGTGAAGAAGAGCATGACCAGCATTCGGTAGAAGTTTTGAAAACTCTCTGTGACCATCAGGTAAAAGCAAAGTTCTCCAAATGCCATTTCTGGAGAAAGGAGGTGATATTCTTGGGGTATATAGTCTCCAAAGAAGGGATAGTTGTAGATCCCGCGAAGGTTGTTGAAGTGCAAGAATGGCATATTCCTAAAAATGCAATCAAGGTGAGAAGCTTTCTGGGTTGGCAGGTTATTATAGGAAGTTCATTAAGGACTTTGCGAAGATATCATCCCTCTCACCAAGCTGACAAAGAAGAATTTGGCATTCTCACAGGACATAGACTGTGATGTTGCTTTCCAACGACTAAAAAGGGATCTGACAACAGCCCCAGTCTTGACCTTGCCCAATGGGAGTAAAGTGTTTACTATTTACACTGATGTGTGCAGTACAGGGCTTGGTGCGGTTCTGATGCAATAAGGGAAAGTAATATGTTATGGGGGTAGATAGTTAAGAGTTCATGAGAAGAACTACCCCACTCATGATCTAGAGCTAGCTGCCATTGTATTCGCTTTAAGGACGTAGCGTCATTATTTACTTGGAGAAAAGTTCGAGTTATACACCGATCATAAATCTCTCAAGTATTTATTCTCACAGAAGGATATCAACTTAAGGCAACAATGGTGGATGGAGTTCTTAGCTTCATATGATTTTGAGATTGCTTATACCCCTGGCAAGGGTAATGTGGTGGCAGATGCACTAAGTAGGCAGAGGGTGGCCATGAGTCCTCTGTTTGTGGAAAGAAAGAACTTGGAGTTTATATCAGCTTTTGATTTAAAGACCATCCATCGAGATTTTGCCTGATTTGTTTGCATCCTTGGAGATACGACCAACTCTTATGGATCAGATAGGAGTTTCGCAACAAGGTGACCCATAGATTCTAGACATCATGGATAAGCTCAGAAGAGGGGAGATTTGTAGTCACCTCAGTAGGTATGTCACAGATGAAAAGGGGTGGTTGTGACGAGATGGAAGGCTTTGTGTTCCTCAAACTGGAAGCTTGATAAAGGCAGTCCTAGAAGAAGCCCACCATTCTAAGATGATCATTCATCCAGGTCGTGATAAGATGTACAAGGACATGAAGAGGGTTTTTCTTTTGAGTTGGGACGAAGAAAGATGTGGCCAAGTTCGTTTCTCAATGTTTAGTTTGCCAACAAGTCAAAGTTGAGCAAAAGAAGCCCGGTGGATTACTTCATCCATTGGAGGTTCCGCAGTGGAAATGGGAGAGCGTCTCTATGGATTTCATAAATGGTTTTCCTAGATCAAAGAAAGGTAACACCAGCATTTGGGTGGTAGTGGATAGACTCACTAAGAGCGCTTACTTTATTCCAGTTAAGAGTAAGAGGACGGCAGCATGGTTGGCAGCAATTTATGTTCGTGAGATAGTTCGTCTTCATGGAGTACCTTCCAGCATCATGAGGGATCGTGACCCCATCTTTACCAGCGAATTTTGGAGGATCTTACAAGAAGCATTAGGTACACAGTTGTGTTTGAGCACCGCTTATCATCCTTAGACCGATGGATAGACGGAGAGGGTGAACAGGATTCTTGAAGATCTTTTGAGGTTGTGTATCCTAGACTTCGGAGGGACTTGGGAAGAGCATCTTCCTTTAGTAGAATTTGCCTATAATAACTGTTATCAAGCTACCATTGGCATGGCACCCTTCGAAGCATTGTACGGGCGACCCTGTAGATCACCAACTTGTTGGTGGGAATCTACAGAAAGAGTATTACTTGGACCAGATATGGTTAGGGAAACGTCCGAAAAGATTGACCTTATTCGACTGTGGATGAAGACAGCTCAAGATAGGCAGAAGCCCTATGCAGACAAGAGAAGGACTGACATCGAATTTGAAGTGGGAGACTTAGTTTTTAGCAAAGTATTGCCTTTAAGGAATGTGGTTCGCTTCAGATCAGTAGGGAAGTTGGCACCTAGGTTTGTTGGACCATTTCCCATAACCGAGAGATTGGCCAAATGGCCTACTGAGTAAAGCTCCTAGAAAATCTATTCGATGTTCATGAAGTTTTCCACGTCTCTCATCTGCGGAAGTGCCTGCATGACACCGCAGAAGTTGTTGAGCCGAGTTTGTTGGAAGAAGTCGAAGTGGAATAGGAGGCGACAGTCAGACGAGTCCCTACCCGTATTCTTAGGTCAGAAGTTAAGAGGCTGCCAATAAGGAGATCAAGTTGCTAAAGGTTCAATGGGGAGATAACCCAGAAGATGCGACTTGGGAGATCGAAGACAAGATTCGTGCTTCGTACCCTTTTCTTTTCGAGTGTATGTTCTTAACTCCTTTTCCTAAGTTTTATCAGCGCTTGTTTCTATCAATAAAATATATCTTATCCATAGTATTTTCAACCTTTAAATAGGAATCCTATGATGTAAACATGTGTTTGAAACATGTTATGTTTAATGGATGCAAGTGTTTGCTAGTGGATGCCTATGGACGCGTATACACACACATTAGGCACTAAGGTCGGCTCAATCACTTTCATACTGCATATGGATGTGTGCGCATTTTTTTTTCTTTTATGGATGGAAATGGATGAACTAACATATGGATGTTGCACTTGGACGGATGGGTGTGCACACATATAGAACTTGTATGATACAATAGGTTTATTTGCATACATGTTGGATTCATGGCACTAACATACATTGCATTAAAGAGGTCAACTGAATTAGTAGACCGCCTGATCTTCACATTAGGGTTGGGACATATAAACACACCTTCGCATTTATTCATATAAGCATTAGAAATATTTTAGGACAATGGATGCTAGTGATTGGTGGATCAGTAGATGGATGATGGATGGTAGGATATGCATTCTTCTCAACCTAGATATTTCGGGACGAAATCCTTTAAGTAGGGGAGAATGTAACACCTCGAATTTTTAAAGACATTAAAGAGAATAAATTAAATAATAATTAATTTAATATTCATAATTAGAGGAAATGAACAGCACTATTGCGTCCGTCTCGAAATTCTGTCAAGGAAGACATTTGGTTTGCGTAAAACGGACACCGTATGAGGAATTTATGAGGGTTTTAAGTTTGTATACACGTAGAAAAATTATATATATACGCATGAGTCAGAGATGAGTCAGAATTTTATCCAGAACGATTCAAATTCGAAAAATTCGTCAGAGCGGCAAAATTCCCGCTCTAGGGGATCAACCCCCCTAGAGGAGTGTCAACCTAGCGGTCGACCCCACTGAAGGGGCATCGACACCCCTAGGGCTGAGGTGGCAGTCGGTTTCAGGGGGTTCTGCAGCTATAAATATGTGGCTATTTCTCATATTTTCTTCATTGGAAGCCATAGAGGCCATATGCTGCTGGAGTGCGAACTGAACCGTTTTCTACAACAACATACTTTGCAAATTAAATTCAGAAATTCTAGATCCGATCTTTCTCAATTCTCTAAACCTAGCGCTGTGAGTTTCAAGTTGTTTTTAGGTTTAGATAAATGAAAGTAAATTGTGAAAGACTATGACTAGGATATGTTGTAAAGTATGATTCTATGCGAGTGTTAAATCATACATTATGTCATGATAGATTTAATTCCCTAGATCTAATACAATTGTGGTTATTCTATTATTCTGTCTATGTAGATCTTGATTTGTAACTATAATATGGTGAATGTACATCTATTGAATTGGACAGTTGTAACATTGGCTAGATCTAGTTCTTTATGTAAATCACCTTTCACCTGTCATATTGTGATTAGTCTAAACATGTTGTAAACTTGACATGTGAAGCCATTTTTAGATCTAAACATGTTGCTATGTCACCCTAATTATGCCAGATCTAAATAGATGGAGTAGATCTCATTATATTGCTTTTACATCGTAGTTGCCACAAGTTCATCAGTTTTATGTCCACCTTGTTATGATGAAAATTACATGAGCACTCACCTTGTTATCATGTTAAATTTATGTGTATGCCAAGACATGTTGAAAACTATCAACTTTGTCATATTCCCTCTTTCATTATTGTGGCTAGGATACTTTATAGCTTAGATGGCACCAAAATACGTGCGAATACGTTAGTTACGAAACAGGGAAAAGGGGGTTTATAATTAGCATAATTTATGTAATATTGGACTTGCAATTCAAATAGGGAAACATAGAAATAATCACCTATAATGAAATAGGTGGATTTGAATAAAAATGGAATGTTTAGTAATTACAGTTAGGAATTGTAATTGTACTTATGACATGAGGTTAGGTTGCATTAGTGGTGGAAGTCTGCCCGGACCCGACCAGCATATCCAGCAGCCACTAATGATAAACCTAATGTGGGAGGTCTAAGTACATAAATATGAATCGGGCTATGACATGAGGTTAGGCCCAATTGTGGAATAAGTCTGCTCGGACCCGACCAACATATCCAGCATCCAAATGTTGTAGGCTTAATGTGGGAGGTCTAGCCCATTATAAAACCATAAATGGACATGGTAAAGAATTGGACTACTTAACCTAATTTAATCCATAAAGATTGTATGATTATGAACTTAAGTTAGGGTTAAGTAAAATTGGATGGGTAGTGGGTGGGTTAAGTAAATTAGAGAGGTGGGCAATATTTACATATAGGCCCACGAACTTAACCTAATAAGGTTATGTAATTAAAGCACCTAGTGGTATACATAACCGGTGAAAAATATAATAAAGTTATGTAATTAAAGACACCCTTTAGGGTAAGCTTAACTGACTTTGTGCTATGTAATTAAAGACACCTAAGGGTATACATAGTCAATGAAAAAGCTAGTGGGGATACAAGACAAAGGGGAGAGCTTGTATCATATTGTATGGGACCCATTTCAAGTCAGTAACTTGGAGTAGGTATCAAATAAAGAACTCCGTACTAGGCGTAGAAGGGGCACGCTTATTGATTGAATATAAGAGATCCAAACAAAACAGATGTTGTGAGCGGCGCAAACCGACTGGGCCATGTGCGTGCATGAGCCGGGCAGAAGGGGATAAGACAACCGTGACACCAGTAGATATGGTTGTACACATCTTGGAAATAAAGGGTTGCCACTTTAGGGATTGATGCCTCCTACTGTGGGGCCAGCAAAGGATATCAACAGGGTAGGGAGCCGATCGATTAGGGTAGTGGTTAGGGTATGCCCTAAGTCTACCAACTAATAGTGGAAGGGATCATCTCATTTTAGTTATACTAGTAATAGTCCAGAGTAATCATTAGTGAGGGACTCACACCTTATCTTGTTTACCTTGTCACACCTGCCATTTATGTAGTGATCTCTCTTATCCACTTTATATGCCTATCATGTTGCTTTTATTTATCTACTAGCTAAAATTAACTAGACTCGCCAGAATTTATGTCTGACCCTGTTGTTTCTCCTTCTTTCTTCGTCCCTCCCCCCTCCACCCCTCAGGGAGGAAACACTTAGGCTTAGTCAGTACTCAGATATCATCTTGCTAGGAACTACTTCTGAAGTATGGCTCAAGTTCTTGTCTCTACTATGTCTTAACTCTTTTAATTGGGGAAATTATGCTTTTTATTTACTTATGTACTCTGATGATGCAAGACAGAAGTAATTTTCATGTAATGGTTTTTGTGACTTATGGAATTGTGGACCACGGCATTATGATTTATGTTTGAAATAAAAATTTAAATTTCCGCTGTTGTCTTATTTATATCTATCTCATAATTATTCTGTGTATGTTTACCTATAAGCGCTTCACGAAACTTAATGCATTCCCTTAGTGAGTGACATTAACGGACGTGGGGTGTCACATAATCCTCTCACCTCATCGAACACATCCAGAAAATCTCTGACTATGAATACTGATATACGGTCGTCAACAGAAACATCAAGGGAATCTAGCTTGTGGGTAACAAGATATCTCGAGAGTTCTACCGTGGCTTGTCAAAAGCCTAACAAATCTCCTCTCACAATCAAGAATAGCACTAACATGGCTAGCCAATCCATTCCTAGAATAATTTGCAACCCATAAAGCCTAGAACATATACATCGCACTCAAACTCGATGCCAAGAATAGAAATTCTCAAACTCCTACATATCATAGACATATGAGCCGTATCTCCTATGGGTTATGAGACCACTACCGGATCAGAAACTATACAAGTATCTAGGTTCAGACTATCAACAACAGAATTGGATATGAATGAATGAAAATCACTGGAATTGGACAAAGTCCTACTAGGATAGTTAAAAAGAGAAATCAAAACTTCCACAATGACTTTCCCACCTCGGTCCTGGTTACCGGCCTCAAGCTCATGAACTTGTGCTCCGGATAATCCTACCCCCTAACCCTGTTTCTAAGGGCATGGCTTGCTAAAGTTCCCTTCTGTCCACTGTTGAAACAAGCATACTTAGTCTTCTTATAGTCTCTGACAAAGTGTCTCATCTTTCCACAGCCACGACACTTAACATCTATCTTGATTTGTGCTTTCTCATATTTTCCTCCTTTCATTGTTGCACCCTTCTTGGGGACCACCACTTTTTCTTCCCAGAATTGGGCTTGGCCTCTTTAGTCTTAGCTTCTTTCTTTTCTTCATTCCCATCCTCATGCATCAAGGCCATATCCACTAATCTCCCAAATGTAGTTCCCATAGGGATATATGTCATTGTCGGTCCTTGGAAAGGTTGATTCAACCCTCTTGCAAATCTTAAAGCCATCTTATGAGGAGTGTTTACTAAATCCAAGCCAAATTTTAACATTGATTAAAGCGATTAGCATATTCCTTCACTGTCATACTTCCTTGTTTCAGGCTTAAGAACTTCTCCATTTGCATTCCTTCCTCAACCTGCGATAAGAACTTCATCTCAAATCTATCCTTAAACTTATCCCAAGTGGCCACCATTTGCCCTGCCCGAGTTGCCTCCCACCAACATGATGCTTTGTCTTTCAACCGACAAATGACCAGCTGAATCTTCCTCCTATTGTCTAGATCTAACAATCCAAACATGTTCTCCATCTCTCTAAGCCAATTGAGAGCCTCCATGTAACTCTCCCTTCCTCGAAATGGCTTTGCACCCATCGTACAGAAATCCTTCCAAAGCTTAGAGAAGCTAACTACCGGATTGGGTGGAACTACTGCAGCTGCAGCTGGGATGGGACATTTCCTTGCACTTCGGCAGGTATCGTAGCCTCTACGTATCAACAGAACCATGTGGTAATGGGAATGCCCTCGGGGAAATTAGGAGCCGCGGACATGCTGAAAAGAAAAGAAACAAGTACTCAAAAACAGATTGAAGAAATATTGTAATTGACTCGAGGCGGTATATTTTTCAAAAATAGATTTTACTTGAAAATCTTTTGTTTTGAAAACTCTTTTTCAACAACTTTTTCTCCGACCTTGTAACCTTAGGCTTTGATACCAAATATGACACCCCACATCCCTTAATATCACCCGTATGAGGATGCATTAAATTTTGTGAAGTGCAATAGATACAAATTAATAATACAATGGCTAAAATTTACAAGACAGAATATAAAATGCAACGGAAAATTTTCAAAACTTTTATTATCAAATCAACATCACAGCATTATAGTTTCAAATACCATAAAGTCATAAAACATTTGTCTCATTGAAAATCAGAGTACAAGTACAAAACCATAAAAATCATATCCCTCGTGACTCATAACAATAGTCATTGGACATAAACTGAAATAATACATGAAGTAAGAAATAGTCCAAGCTGAATCAAAGAGTCACGTTCACTGCTGCAATCCACCACCCTGAGAACCTAGGGGAAAGGAAGAGAGAGAGGGAAAAATAAAATAGGTCTATCATAAAGTTTGGCAAGTTCTAGTGCTTTTTAGCATATGAAATGAGATAAAGAAGTACCAAGACAAATCAATAATAATGGATATGAAAATACATCAAAGTAGGAAACACGGAAAATAAGATAAGATAAGCTTCTCATTCATATCCCAAATTTTTGAACCTACTATCATATCGTAAAGATTAGGCTTCCCCTAATTTCTAACCAATGATAGGCTTCTTAAACAGGATGTGAATAATATGTGCCAGCCATGGCATTCTGGGTTATAACTCCCGAACCCCATCAACAAGAAAAGACACAACCTTAATCATAGGTGTTACAACGTGTTATCTTCCACTTACGGACCCATGCACACTCATCACTCTGCCGGAACGCACCCGTACTCACCTCACGTTTGGACCTATTACTACCTAGTTCGATATAAGCGTGCCTTGACCCCTACCTAGTGCGAGGCCCTATTGATAACCAAGGAATACTGACTGATACGAATCCCACACAAAATGCATATGACACAAGTCTCCCGAAAATTGGTCCTAGAGCTAACTAGGTTTTCCACAAGCTTATTAATCCATTATTTTAACTTAACTCATTTAAGTTCATTAATAATCCCATAACATGTTATCCTCGAGATTGTAATTAACGAAAGTAATCTACAACCCCTTTTCCATGCTTATTAATACAGCATCTTAACTTAACCTTTTTATGTTAGTTAGTAAGTATATAGCATGTTATTCCCTAGATTGTAATTAACGAAAGTAATCTATAAACTTTTTACCCTCGGATTTCAATTAATGAAAGTAATATATCCAATGTCTTAACTTAATTTGTTTAAGTTCATTAATAAGCATATTAACATGTTATTCCCTAGTTGTAACTGACGCAAGTAATATACAATCTTTTTACCCTTGGATTGTAATTAACGAAAGTAATCTACAATCCCTTTTCCTTGCTTATTATTCCAGTGTCTTAACTTAACCCACTTAAGTTTATTAATAAGCATATTAACATGTTATTCCCTAGATTGTGATTAATGAAAGTAATCTACAATCTTTTATATTATTTCCTTGTCCTTTATTGTCTAATTACATGTTTATTAGTGATAATAACATGTTTTACATTGATGTATAGCCAAGTACGTTTTACCCCAATCCTCATGACATGCTCACTTAATATATAATTAAGTCCAACCTATTCCGATTCACTTTTTTCCTTTTTAGTTACCTCAATTTTACAGCCCAAGGTTCACAAACTCCAATATCCCAAATCCCTTTTTATTGTTAATTTAAATTATCACAATTTCACACAACTCAAACGAACTAGGCCTAGGCTCTCGTTGGCCTAGGATCAGCGCAAAATAAAAGTAAAATAGAACCAAACTCAGATATGAACAAATTGATAAAGTAGGCATAATAAGACTGTAAATAAAATAGTGAAAGAAAGGGAATAAGGAAGAAGGATGTACACATAAACAGATAATAACTGAGAAAGAAATAGATAACTGATAGCAAACAATAACATGATAAAGATGAATATATAAATACTGACTTTTAGATCCAATATAATTCACTGTCAAAAATCCCTATTTATTTAGATTACTAATCTAAAAATAAAGTAGAAATTATAGTGATTTGTAATAGATCCAGATAAGGTCTTTAAAATTGATGTAGAAGAAGAATTATCCTTTAAATATATATCTTGATAGCACCCTAACCCTTTTCCTAATTTGTATTTCAGAACATAGCTTTGTGGAGGAAAAAGATGAAGAAATGTTTGTGTAGGAAAATAGTGAGGGTTGCTAGTCTATATATAGGTGTGCTAGGATAACACAAACCATAGGATCTTAGGTTTTTAAATCAAACTGTAAAATACACATCACGCCGAGTTAGCAAAGAATATAACACCCAAAATCAACCTGGTTCAGGTGCAGGATCGTCGCCTACTCTCGGGTAGGTCGACCAACCTTCTACCTGGGTCGACACTAATGTCGACCCATATAGAGTCGATTTGGCCAGTGACCATTGTTTCTTCTAAGTTAATTTATTTGAATTATTTTAATTTAATTCAAACTTTTTCTAATCATAATTTGCTCATACTTTGTCCGATTTAAGCAAACCAAAAGTCTAATTGACTCGGAATTTGTACGAATGCAATGATAAAGTCCATTTTGTCTAGTTCAAAATATTTAATTAACTATTTTTTTATTAATCTCCTTTTTATAATTATAGTTGATTAAAATTTTGGGGTGTTACATACCAACTTTAAATTTTCGAGTTTCAGAGAATCTAAATTTTTGAATTCGATTTCTTATGATAGAAACAAGTAGGGAGTGAGAAATTCTGTATTTTCCACTTTACTTTTACGCACCTCTTTCCCCATATTTAAAAACCTTTATCGCTAATCTTACAAAAGCTCCTATTTTCTATTCCAAGCATAGTTTATACAAGAATAATTTCTTTTTAAGTTTGCCCAAACTTGTTTCGGAAGAATTTATTTTCTCTTCTTGTTCTCATTTATTGCAGTTATCGAATTCGTTGCTTTCTGTAAATTTTGTTTGTTCTTCTTTTAGTTATTCGTATTTTGCTTTCGTCCTCAATTTATTTACCATATCATATGTCTTTTTCTTTCCTAGTGATCATCACAAACAACTAAAAAGAGAATATCACATGAGCTATTTCCCTTAATAAAACAGAATACTACATAGAAGTGCAAATTTGTACTAAAAGAAAACATGCTCTACTGCAATCACTGCTAGGTAAAAGATACAACGGCTAAATGTGACTTTCCACAAGGACTAGGAGGCATAAGACCGTGTCACTTTGACATAAGATGGTCCTCATCACTGAATCTAGACAACCATAGAGCTCCTCTCTATCTACCACTCTCTACAAACTCATGTCGCGTAACCCTAATTCTTATTCCATCATAGATTGAAACAACATGTCAATATTCCTATTTCTTCGTAAGGTGCTGAAAAAGGATTTCCACTAATTACAAACCATGTCAAAATTTCTCTTATAAAATCCCAACTTCCTCTTTTTAATTTATTTCCTCTTTACCCTTTTCACATAAACCATGCAAGTTGAAAATTACCTTAAACTTTTCTCTATTAAACAATAAACACATGAGAGACGTCTTTTAAAATTATCATTTTTCTCTGTTTCCTTACATTACTGCATAACATTTAAGTGTTTACTATATCTTTTTCTTACATCTTAATTTCTCCCTTAAGACTTTACCACTCAAGTTTTAAGGTCTACTCACATAAAAAAATAATTCCTCCTACCTTTACAAATTGTTCACGCATACTACTGAAACCATTCTTACTAAATCATCTTTAACTCAATAAAATTTTGTACTCTTGAGACCTTTCCTAAAACTCAAAAAGGATTATGCACTTGAACTCAGTTGAAGCTCTTATTCATTTAAATACACATTTCTTTTCAAGAGGAATTAATAAGATTAAGATTCTATGAATCTTATCTAAAGAGGAATTTTATGTTCCGTGTAAAGTAACGAGAAAAATTCATTATTATAATATTTTTCATTTCTTTGTTGAAATAGGTAGCAAAAATATGGTGTTTCACCTATATTTTGTTCACCTCTTTCATTGTACACTTCCTTCAATATGCCATAAATGGCCTACCGCAATGAAAATCCACGGTGTTGCTAGCTACAATGTTGCTATTGCTATGCTGTTTTTTGTCTATTGCAACGCACGCTTCAATATGTTAGCATAGATATCAACATGTGTTGCAGTAGCCATAAATATATTCAAATTAGTAAAGTTAGTAATCCATGTGACTCTAATCTAACGGCCTATGTTATCAATCCATGTTAATGTGATTTTCCTTCACTACATCACATCCTTTGCCCCAAAATTTCATTTTCCCACTGAAACATAATTCATGCCATCTTCCCTACTAATTTGCCAAATCATTTTTTTTCTAAAAACAAATCCTCAGATTCATGACTGCTAATCGCCTCCTACCCTGGTGATTTTCTGATTTTGCGTCATCTTCTCTCATCCGCCTCTCTCACTTAAATCATCATGCAGTAAGGCAACAATGGCTACGCCTCTCAGTACCTCCCCCATTTACCCTATCCTCTTGCTCCGATCCCTAACCCTAATCCAATCGATTTCAATCCTACCCCAAACCCAACTTCAAATCTGATCCATCCCTTTTCGCCTCCGTTCCGCCTTCCAATTCTCCAGACCAACACTGTCAATCTAAATAACCAAATTACCCTCCGAACCCTTACCCTAATTACACCACTCCACCACCTCCTCCTCTCCCCGATAGATGATCTTGTATTAATGTTCAAAGGATCTTTCTGGAGGGTGAGTTCTTTCAGAATTCAGATAGATATATTCATGTTACTTTTGATTTCATCTGGTTAAATAATATATCACGCTTGTTTTGGAAGCATTAAGTTGAATTCTTTTTTGTGTCTAGGCTTAGTGCAAGATCATTTTGCATTGAATAAATGTAAACCCAAGTAGAATTTTCTGTTTACATTTGGATCTGGTATATTGGTTTCAGTTCTTCTAATTTGGATTAAGCTTGCCATTTTAATTTTGGCAACCGACTGTTAGATCTGTTCTTCTTCTTAAACACATCAGCTCTTTATCTAGATCTACATGTTTGGGAATATGGATGCAATTCAAAGCCAAGGTTCAGGTATTACTGTTAATTTTTGCGTTATAGAAATTTAGTTCAAGGATATTTTTTTTTCATATTATTTGCTTCCAGATTCTGCAACATGGGTTTGACTGACTTTGATGTCAAGGATACCATCCAAAATTTGGGGTACAAGCAATTACTAAAACCACAAATTTGATATTTCAACGTGATTCTACATTATTTGTTTGATATGTCCAATGGCAACGTCCTTGTTTCAGCAAATTAGGAAGGAGGAGAGTGTTGGAGATCTTACCGGGATTTTGGTTTGAAAGGTAATTACACTGTAAATTCTACTCTATTTTCTCTATTTTCAATTTGTGCATACCGTGAAACTGATAACATGACTGCTTGTTGTTTTGGATCGATTATTGCTAATGAAGAGATATGATCAGTATGGAAGGTTTTTCGACATACAAATGGTCAATGTCATTTCATATGATCCTTGAATTTGATTACTATCTTTAATAATGTGGCGATCCTTATTGCACCATTATGTCCATCGGCTGCAGCAAAGCATTTTGATTACATAATTGACACAATCAGGTAATAGCTCTTGCAAACGTGGATGCAAAGAAGAAGTACGAATTCTTGGAGTCTATAAGTGCAATAATGGAAGCTCACATGAGAAACTTTAAGCAGTTATGTTTAATACTCGTTTCCATATCTCTGTCTTACTGTCTACTTCAAAGTTATTTACTGCTATATTCTTTTTGTCATACAGGGATATGAGTTGTTGAGCCAAATGGAACCGTTCGTTCACCAGGTGATTTAACGGTTGCATGTGATTTTGACAAATTTTTAGTTAAAACATAACTAATTTTAAATTCAAAGGTGCTGACATATGCACAACAATCAAAAGAAATAGCTAATGCTGGGCAAGACAAACTTGTAAAGAGAATTCAGGAATTTAGAACGCAAGCTGAACTAGCAAGTTTAAGATCTTTGAGTAACACAGAAGCTTCTGCTAGTGGAGACGGTATCCACATTGTTGGTCTTAATTCATATAAAAACATAGAAGCAATTATGCAGCCAACTGCTAATGGAGAGGTATTGTTTCTTACTTTTTTTTTATTTGCATTGTTATTTTTTTGAGTTCCAGTTTCACTTTATCTGTATTTTATAATATGCTAATGGAGAGGAACCATTTTGCAATTTAACATAACATCTAGCTCTCGCATTCATCTTTCAAGTTAAAACAATTAAACAAGGCTATCTTCTAAAACACTCTTCAAGCTTGCGAGGCGACTGGAAAAGGAGATTCTTTGTACTTGATAGTTATGGAAGTTTATATTACTATAGAACCAAATGGAGTAGCAAAACCGACTAAACAGACTGTAAACATTTTATACCATTAACATTTTATTTTATTTTAGTATCAAATTTATTTCCTTTTAGTTGGCATGTACAGAGTATCCATCCTTGTAGTATTAAATCACAATGAAAGCAGTCCAAAAGCTTTAAATTAACTACTAACTATAACAATGTTCATATACCTTCGTATGTTACATCAGATAAAAGGGAGATTTAATGTTCATATACTATTTCATGCATTTTTTCTTGCTTATGGTTGTATGTGTGAGTCCGCATATGAGTGAATCGAGTGACAGTGTAGTGAGGTATGTATGTAAATATGAATGATTGTGTAATATACAAGTGAATGTACAATAGTGGAGTCCAAAAATTTGTACCTTTTGAAATGTTGAAATAAAATATTTATTTGAATAAAATACTGTGCTATAATAATATTTGTAATAATATTATGAAATCTTTGATTAATAGCAGTTGAGATGTAATTACTTTTAGCAGTTGTAAAACAAATTTTAACAACTACTAGAAACAATTGTAAAAAAGGTTGACTTTATTATGATTGCCAGTTGTACTAGACATATTACAACTGTTTTTGGTAGTTGTGAAACGGTATTTTTTTGTTCTAGTGGTACCTGTGGCAACATCTGTACTGATGTTACCATAGGGTCGCAAAGTTATTTCCTTTGACTCTAATGCAACATGGAAAAAGGCAACCCCGAGAAAGTGTTGCCACAGATCATTTTTTGCCTATAGCAACACTTTTTGGCACTTACTGCATCACTTCTCCGGTATTGCAGTATGCAGTCTATAGCGTAGTGCTTGTTACATTAACAAAACATGTTTACTTACAAACATATTGATTCATACAAACTTATCTTATAATTCATCTTTTTTCAATCAGTTAAAGTGTGTCACAATCATTACTTAATGAAAAACTTTTATATTTTCATTCATTCAAGGTCACCTATGCACCACATATCTCTGATCTATTTATATTCGCACTTTCTCTTAAACACTTATATTGCTTAACCCCACAGCTTGCTTATGCACTTTATTATTTTGAAAACAAATTTGCATAATTTTCTAAAAAAATATTTTAATGCAACTCTTAATATTACAAACCAACAAATTTCTAAAATTGCAAACTTTTAAACTTCAAACTTGAAAGTTTTTCTGGAAATCTTTTTCTACATACATATTTTTTTCAGGTTCTTTTTAAAAGTTTAACAGTGTTACAAAGTGGTTTCTTAACTATCGTTCCCCAATCCTTTATGCGAAATTATTTTTTCTATATCTAAATTCTTTTTCACATTAATTCCTCTAAAGTTATGTCTGAACTGGAATTTGTGCCTAATATCACATTTGCACCAAATATATATATATATATATATATATATATATTCCTAGTTCATTTTCCTTCTTATTCTTTCTCAATTTACAAGGCTCTACTGCACAATCCACTGATCTGAACTACCAAATTTTTGGATATTAACATATGGAATTCTCCCCTTTTTTTAAAGTTTTTTATGCACTTTGTATTTTGTTCACTCATAGACCTTCTTTCCTTAAATTCCATAGTCATTTCCTAAATGTACAAAACTAATATTCCAACTTTATCCATATGTTGCTTCACTTAATTAGTGGGTTCCTTCTTGAATTTAGGTATATATATAATATATTTATATCTTCAAAAAATATAAATACAAATACGTTCAGTCACTATTTATATAGGGATCCTAAACCTAAGCTTTGATACCATATGTAACAACCTAAATTTTAGTGGACCCGGATTTTTCGCAAAATGCTAAAGTCCAAGTCCACTGAAATCTGAGTTGGTTTGTTTAGTTCCTGTAAAAAGGCAAAGATAAAATATATCATAGCTCATAATAAAATATCTCACAGCGAAACGAATAAAATATAATCGTAAGTAAAACTTACCATCATAATGACATTGTCTAACAAGTGTCTCTAAGCTGTATGTCTCTATCACTTGTCTAACCTGCAGGTTTGTTATGAGGAGAGGTTAGAACAAAATTTATAGTGAATGGACAAGTTACTTTTTATAAATAACACTACATATATTGTTCTATCGCTGGACTACTTTTATTAAGTTATTTGGGATTATTGCACATTACACTTTCGATTTCACGGATAAATTGTACCCATCTAGTCCCAAGTAGATTTACCTAATATATATATATATAGCTAGACGCCCCTCATCTCAAGGTACTCCCAATTGTACCATTCACAAGTGGTCTCCATTGCCACACTGCGAAAACGTAGTAAAATCTCCATCGCCACGCTGCAAAAGCATACTAGACCACGCTACGAAGGCTTCTAAGTCCCGATCGCTATGCTACGAAAGTGTATTATGCCATGTTATGAAAGCATACTAGGCCTTCATTGTCATGTTATGAGAGGACCCTAGTCTTGGGTTCCATTACAGAAGTCAGTCGGGGGATTTCTATATCTGTAAACGACATCTTTGTTAAGCCAACAATACAGATATCCATAGATTGGTTTGTCTGTTTTCACCGTGGTATGGCCCCACTAGGCCTCCATAACTAATGAAATACCATTCAAAGAGCTAAGTGATTGTGCCCAACCAAACAATCTAAAAATCTAGTTGGCGTTCCCCTTCATCCAATGTCTCGATAATCCGAAAAATCATCCTATTAGCCCTTTTGGCTTCCCTCGACATAAATGCATCCAAGGCACACTCTATGAATGGAACCATACTGACCCGCCTCTGGAGGTACAACTTTGTTAGGCCTATCCTAGAGGGTCGTCTCAGAATATCCTCACCTCCTATAGAAGTCTCACACTTCCTTCTAGTCCTGTCGAATAATAAGTTGGACATGCTCTCACCATGACTTCTAACACATGCGATGATTTACCCCATTGGGTTTTTCATCCCTTCGGATTAGACCAAACGCATATCGCTATTTTATTAGACCCTACGTCTAATATACCATAATAGGTTTTAATTACTTTTCATTAATTTGCAATATTCTTTAATCAATTTAATCTGAATATTCATTATTTTTTAATCAACTTTATTAGTTATGATATAGTCATTCAATAATCATAAATTGCCTTATCGCAAGCCACCATAAAATATTATCTAATCACAAGGCCACCGTAGAATTTTAGGCTCGTAACTTAATACCTTATAAGTCGGCATCTTTATTTTAAATCCTAACGGCAAATCACAAGCCACCATAGAAGTTTAGGCTCGTAACTTAACACCTTTTAAGTCAATATGACCATATTAAAGCCTAAGTGCTCTTTTAACCATTCCCTATCATATTCATATTTGCAAAATAACTATGTTTGTTTATTATGATTTCCTAACTATCATATTTATGCAAATATAGGTTATAGTTCGTTTCTCTTGCATATCATCTTTTAGTTGTGTTTTCTTTATTCCTTCCAACTTTGCAAATTTATTTCCTTAGAACATTAGGCACGTTCCTACTTCATTGGTTATTAAAACTTCATAAAATTTATTTTCATAGTTTAAGGAAACTGCTGTAATATGAATCCATAATTGCAAGACATTTCTTTCTATTATTTTTAGGCTATTGGACAGTGCGCAATACGGCTAAATCCATATTCCACACTAATCCATATCTTTGTATCTTCATATGCTTGCAACTATGTTTCTCATTTTTCTTTCAGACGAAACTATGAAAACATATTCCATTTTTCCTAACCAATCAATTTAGGCCATTTTAACTTCATAATTTAACCGTTATACATAAATTTTGTCCATAATTTATATTCTCAATTTGACATAATAACATTAAATTTGGAAACAGTTAGGCTTATTTCCTTTTTTCTTTCAATTCCAACGATTTCTGTGTTCATTCCATTCTAAATCTAAAAAGAAATTTTAACATAATATCGGGATTCTTAGATTTACAATTCAACTACAAAATTTAATATACGCAATATTAATTATGTTCTGTCAGCCTGTATCACAATTAATTGTCAAGCCTTATCGAATTTGCCTATATTCAGTCCACATTCACTTTTTATTACAGATTTGGTATTACATGTTTATTTAGCCCCAAATTATTAATTCCTTTTTTATTCATAATTCCTATTGCGTATTTATTTATGGACCGTATTTGTTTGTTTCTATATTTTATTATATTCTTTTCCGGTTTTGACATGCGTCTAATTTCAAATTACAGCTTTAACAATATTCCCTTTTATGTTCCTATTAATGTCATAAATGACGCACATTAACTTTCAAATTCAAATGCGCGTTGTTTTTGAAATTTATACACTTATATATTTATATGAAATAAATATATATTTACACACGCTTATATGTGTATTACCATTAATTAGTCTTCCATTTTAAATTTTAACATTACATTCTATTTATTAATTTATAACATGTTATTAATTAACTTCCATTCATTCTTCGGTAATATTTCTTTTAATTTAATTCTATTTATACTATTGCAGCGTTATGTTTGCATAACAACTTTTTACTTATTTCTCATTTATTCTACACCTCGGTTTTTCATATTCAAATGCATACTACTTATGAAATAAATATACGCATATATAAATATATTCATTCGCATTGTCAACTAAACGAATATTGCAATTTATTATTAATTACTTTCCCTTTCTGATTTAATTTTATCACATGTGTTTGTTTTCGAATTTCAAACGCGCATTATTATTGTAATTATTTTGATAATTTTATCATTTAAAATGCACGATGTTACAAGAAATGTGTGTGTATATTGGGGGTTTCGTTTAGTTAAAAGTTTTAGGGTTATTGTGGTTGTACTTTGGGAATGAAGATGAACGCCCGGTGACTAATGTAAGTCTCTTTTCCTTTGTTATGATCAATTGAAGTTAGTGGTTCGTCTATTAGATTTCGAGTATTTGTAGATGCTCGACTAGTAAGATGCATCATGAGAGTAGACATGTGCATTTTCGTATGTGGTTCCATTTGTGTTCTTGAGTAGACTGGTGTTGAGATGTGATGGTAAAAGACCATCTTGTTATGAGTTACCATATGTTGCATGGGTGTATATTGGCGAGTGATTGTTATGGATATGTTGATGTTTGGTTATTATAACATATGGGTAAGCAATAAGTTAAGTATGGTGTCATATAATAAATAATGTTTAGGTATAGTTACATTTTTCTTTGAAATGTCAAGGACGAAATTCTTTTAAGCTTGTTTGGTAGGGTTATGAGTAATGGTGTTGGTGGGTTTAACAATCTGCATTTTTATACATCAAAAAATTTATATAATTCATTTATTATAATACTAAATTGCTAATTTAATAAAGGGTTTGTTTTGCATACATCCCTGGAAAGTTTGAAAATACAATCGACATCCTTCCCATGTTTATAATTCAAAGTGGGTCCATGTTTAGGCTGTTACATGTTTTCGGGAGAAAAAATATGTTTCTATATAAAATAAAATCTGTAAATATTCCTAGAAGATTTCGATTAAAAAAAAATTGCATACATGTATGTAATTAAAACTCAATAGTTGTATGCATGTATGCAACAATTCATGAAGCAGTTTACACTAAAAATCTGCATGAACTCTTGCATACATGTATGCAATTATTTTGTTTTATTACATACATGTATGCAAACAAAGATGAACTAATATTTATGCCTACAATTGCTGCATACATGTATGCAACTATTATGTCTTATTTCATACATGTATGCAAATAAATATGAACTGATATGTATGGCCACGAATATATGCATACATGTATGCATTTATTCTGTATTACATGCATACATGTACACATATGCATTGCTGAAATAGTTGTATACATGTATGCTACAATTTCAAATATATGCACCCTTTGATGCAGATTACTGCAGTTTCGTTGTTTTTTGTTCTTTTTTGTTTTTGATGCGTTTTTTGGCTGTTTTTTCATCTGAATTTTATTATGTTTGCGTGTTTGATTTAAATATGAATTTACGTGATTTTTTTATTTTTTGTTTTTTTGATGAATTTTCTGAAAATAGGGATGTAATTTATAATAAGTTTAAGACCGGATGTGAGCCTAATTTTGAAACTTAATAGGGACCTGGGCCTAATTTTCACTTTAATAAATGGGCCAACATCTCGAATTTCACAAACATACTTTTGGGGTTGTAGTCACTTCCGTTGAACCAAAAATGTCTGAACCATGAAAATTGATTATAAGCATCGATATGTTTTTTGGTGTGCTTTGAGTTTGTTGCATTAGATTCATAGATCGACCTTGAAAGAAAGTTTTTGCATATAATGAAATTTGGAACCAAAACCTTTTCCATTGGAATTAAAATATGGGTATTTGGTTATGAATGACAGTAGGCACTCATTGTTTGGAATTGTAGATTTTTTATACGTATTTGTACTCATATTTTTTCGATATGCAAAAGATTAACTTTTCGAGTTGTAGTCTCAAATGTTAATTTCCCATCACAAAGAGGAAAATGTTTAGTTTTGCACTGTTGAAGAATCATCTCAATTTGATACTTCTACGAGCCATGAGAGTGTAAAACATAAACGACATTTATTTAATTATTTAATAAATATCTTTCCTTATATATACTGCTTTCCTTGTTCGTTAACTTATTCTCTTTCACCTTTTTTCTCATTCCCGCATAAACCCATACATATAGTTTAAAAAATTCAAAATTTTCTACCAATTCACTCAACGAAATCATGATCTGAAAGTTGTGTTCTACTCATGAACAAGAGACCGACGAATAAGTACCAAATAAAGAAGGAACTATCACCATCCGTGGGGTGTCATCACCAAAGGTCATGTACGTAAATATAGTAATGTAGAGCTATGGTGCTCAATTGGCGAAATAGACATCACCATTAAGCCTCTCATCGAAAAAGGAGTCAAGTGGGCATGCTGACATGCCATATGGTACTTGGGGGTGGAAGGAGACATTCTGGGCATGGTTTTTAGGTCTAAACATAGGAAAAGGGGATTAATAGGAGAGAGCCTTACATGATCAGTTTAAGCGTGGACGACATATGTTAACTCGATACTTTTTTACCAAAATAGAAGTCTAAATGAGTCAGAATATAATGATGAAGCTAGAATGACTCAAACTTGACCAACGCACTCAAAATAATATAAAAAACAACCTTAGGAAAAATCACTCAAAGATAAGCTAAGGTTTGGGTCAATATCGAGTCAAACCCTATGACTCGGTATCGAGTCATATCCACTTATGACGAGCCATTCACACTACTTCTATCACTTTCCATTAGGTGCTCTTAGCGTAATCACCAAGCTTTTTAGCAATCCAATGTGTCTAGCTAAAGTACCCGACGGCTCATTCAGTTCAAGTTACATCTCAAACCAACTCGAGTATGAAGTGTTATCAAACCAGGTCAACAAGCAAAGGAATTTCATGGGAAGCATTAAAACAGAGTTAGAAGGCCAATCATAAAGTTTTAATACCTAAAGCTCAGCATATTAAACTAGGTATCGAGTCATAGATTATGACTACACACCAGGTCAAAATTATGTGTAATGAACTGGAAAATTCGATGCTAGAATTTCAACACTAATACAACATCTGTATTCATGTGTCTAGACTCAAATGCTGAAAACTTAGAAGTTAAAAGAAAGAAGTTAGAGGTTGAAAAAGAAGAAGGGAAGAAATGTTAGAATAAAAAAAGAAGAAGAACACAAACATATCAGCTCAAAGAAGATCATAATCTCATGGCAGAATGAATAAAATATAATATACCAGTACTCTTTACATAAAAGAAAATTGTGTGTATATATATACATGAATAAATCATTAGAGTAACACTAATAAATCAACCTATACAATCACAAAAATATGTTAATATAAAGGTCAATAAATACAACATACACAACGAAAAATATATGAACACAAAATATATGGGAATACGTCTCGACACTAGCTCCTCTCTTGCAGCTCCAAGCAAATACAAAGCAAATATGGAAAACGTACTTGGTTTGACCCGAGCATATTTGGAGGAAACAAAAACGTTCTTATTATTTTGGAATACCAGAGTGAGAAAACTCACATCATAGACAACTTGCTTAATTCTAGAAGGTTTTTGAAAAATTGGAACTCTCTTAAGACACAACCACACATAAATATGGCACATGTTTTCCCCTTACAATAACCAAAACACTTTCATATCGAATCAAATGACATTATTATAATGTCTAGAATATAAACACCAAGAAAATAGATGAAATGCTTGCATATCGTATTTCATCATAATTGGTTTATGCCAAAAACCATAAGGTCACGTATTGGATATTGGATTCCATACTATGGCAAGGTAAGGGACAACCATATGTGATATACCTCTAGAAAATGCACCTGAGGGTCGACCTACGACCCTCCTGCGAACCAAAATGGACCGACCCTCGAACATGGCAATCCAAATTACCTTATCCCTAACATCGCATCATGATCACACTGTCTATGATGTTTGCATGCAATCAAAATCAAAGAATACACATAGAATACAGATGACAGCTCTAAATGGTGGCCCACAACATAGCCCTGAAGCATTCCCCTGTTTTTTTTCCTTTTGCTGGTAGATTAGGCTAATGGTCACATGTTTACCTTTCATACATGGTACATACACATCTTTGGATGCCACATCGTCATTCTGTCGATCACTGATTGACGTCCAAAAAATAACAACCTCCGAGTTCAAACGTCTCAAAGACGGTTGTTACGCTAAAGGAAGTTGTCTTCTCTTCCACTAATAGATGTATATTTATAGAAATCAATATAGGTAATCTAAGAAATTCATTGTCATACATTCATCCATACAAGTTGTCCAGAAGCACGACAAACCAGAGGTACTCTTTTACCATATCAAATCAGGAATAATTCAAAGGACTAGTAACTAGAAGTCCTTGTATCATGAAGACGCCAAAGCATAAGGACTAAAGCTATAAGTATAATCCTGGTAGCTAACCAGAGACATCAACAAGTAGTACTTTCTATTTTAAATGTCTACGTCTTCAAATCATAGTCATGAGCATAAGTGCACCAGCAATTTTAGCGTCTTGTCCGTTCGAATTGGTTTTGGATCCAGTTTCTCGAACAACCATGTTATGAGTTGAAAGAGAATTTATTGATAGTCAATTCTTAAACTATCAATTATTGTATAATTAAGTACATTAGCAGCACAGACCCTTTTAATTAAATCATTCATTAACACACTACACTGATTCTTAAAAATCAATTCCATGTACTAATCCCAATGGAATAAGCATATTCACAAATCTGTTGTTTTCATTGTTTCGAAAACCACAGCTATACACTTATCTCTTTAGAATAAGTGTATTCACAAAATCATATTACTTCCATTACTTAGAAAATAGTGTTGTATACTTAATCAAATGATACAAGCATAATCACACATCTTATATAGGCTAAACAATGACATGTTATACACCGTTTACTATAATTCTAAGTAGTTTTATTTAACTTCTAAACTTTACACATTAAAGTTTAATTTCCTTTAGGGAAATAATAGTTTAATTTCCAACATCCACATTCGTTTTCAAAATAGTACCATCCCATGGATAAAAGTGAAGTGTTCAAGTTGGTTTATTTTATTTACCTCTCAAATTTTGACTCGACAAGATTCCTATCTTCAAGATAAATAAGAGTTTGCGAACGCAAAACATGATATTCAGTAAATGTCATAATAAGTTTCATTTACTATTTTTTAAATAGAGTTTTTAAAACCCTTTTCTTGCATTTTAATATCTCATTCCAGTAATCATTTTTGCTTAACACGTTTATTAAGTAAACTTTTATTTAAAACCACATAATTAGCTTTAAATATCTTTTATAAACCATGCTTACAAAATTTGGAAGCCAAAGAGCGGTAGAAATGAAAAAAATGAAAAAGTATGCGTTATGGCTACGAAGACATGAAACCGGCAGACTTGATGAAGGCTAGCCTCCAAAGCTGTGAGATGAGGGTCAAGTTCCAACAAAGAACCTCTCCCTAGCTTTGTTAGTTAGGTGGTTGAAAATCGAGTTTAATTTATGGTGATAGTAAAGAATGATGCCAAGATAATCAAGAGGGAGAGAAGGTACACGAAAATTTGCAAAGGATTCGACCCACAAAGTCCTTTTAGGGTCCATCGACTTGGCAGGAATGAAGTAACTATTCGAAGAATTAACCACTGCTCTGAGCAACATTTGTAGAGATGGAGAAAAGAGAGAAGGCTACGGATGGATCATCGATTAGCTAGCTGAGTGGATAGAATCTTGGAGATGATCGAGAAGTTACAAAGACTAATCGGCCTGAAGTTAGAGAAAGAGAGGGGATACTTACACTTGGGTATGAGCACAAGATTGGTGGACGTCAAACCCTTGGGAAGTGGACCTCCCAAAAAGAAGGACTGAATGTCCAACAAGAAGACATATTGAATAACCGACCAGGCAGTACAGTGGAAAACCCCATTGATCCCGTCCGGGCCACTCACACTATTCTTGCTAAGCGAAAATCACAAAAACGAATCTCTTTCAAAGATGGAGGGCAGCAAAGAGATAGAGCCTCTCCTGTAGTACCAGAGGAGGAATAAATGCCAAGAGAAACGGATCTGATTGAGTCGCATAAGGACTCTGCATTAAAGACATAAAGTGGGAAGGGATCGTCACTTCGACCTTAGAAGTGGTCGAAGCCAAGGAAAGGCCATGTCGCAGAAGCTAAGGAATAAAAAGTATATGATTCTTCTTTCTGATAGACGAATGGACAAATTTCGAGTTGTAGTCGCCAACATAAACCCACTTAATACGCGGTTTCTGATGAACAAAAGCATTTTTAGTGCTCAACTCAGAGATGAAAAGGAGTTGGGCTTAGACTTAATAAACTTTATTCTGAGCCGAAGGATCAAAATCAAAAGAGGCTTCCACCAAGATGAGAGCCTCTTCAGCCAAGCGCGCTTTGTCGAAGATATTTTTAAACACTTGAGTGTTTTATTCCTTAATACATGCTTTGAGGCGCTTGAGCTTAAGAGAGAAAACATATATGGGGCAACCGAAAGCAGAGAAATCCCATGATTCGTCCACAACTGGGATGAAGGAGTGGTGGGATCTCTACGTAGACCGAAAACGAAAAGAGGAAGGGTCTGATAAGGGAAAAGGGGAGCATCGCAGAACCAACGGAGCGTGATCTGAGTTTATGCGATGCAGGAGCTCAACCGAGAAAGCGAAAAGAAGGCTAAACCAGCACTCTGATTCGAATACCCAGTCCAGATGAGAAAGTATCCTACTAGGTCCTTCCTGGTTGTTGCACCAGGCAAAATAAGTTCCAACAAAAGAATCCTTTGATAACCCCATCTGAATGATGAAGGAGTTGAAATCCTCTACCGTAACGCAATTGACTGAGGCCCCCCTCTCTTTTCCATTTGTCATGCCACCACATTAAAATCACCCCTAGTAACCGAGGCACCATTGTCGATCACAGAAAGGAAAAAGATATCAAGCCACAAAGAAAGATGCTCGATGCAAACGCGTCTCACGCAGCAGAGAAAAGAAACGAAAGGGAAAACTAGCAACCAACAATCGACAGAGAGAATTTAAGCGGAGTCAAAGAAGAGGCACACATAGATATCTTTATCCTAGTGAATCCAAATTTTGTTGGATAGGTTAGTAAAGCCACCCCGAAATTAAGGCGAAGGACAATATCGAAGAGCACGTCTGTGCCCATAAATGGTTCCTAGAGTGCTACCAACAGAATAGAATGTTTCTAGATAATGGGCTTAAGTCGCAACAAAGAGGCATCGTTACTAATACCCTGAATATTCCAGAATAAAAAATTAGCCATAGCAGGAAAAACTAATAAGGTAGAGATCTGGGCACTTAGGACAAAAGGTACAGAGCATCTAAGGCATAACTTGGATCAAATATTGCGGTGGGTAGACCTAATTATCTACTCCGCTGCACCGAGAGAACGAGTACAAATGGTGTGATGAGTCGCATATGTGAACAAGCACTCCTTCGTGAGGGCTGAGAAGGAACGCAAGAGAGAAAACTAGTAGCCGGCTCCGTAGCAGAGGCAAAAGCTGATGACCTACCATCAAAAGGCAAGTGGTCAACTTGCCTAGAAGAGTCGAGGAGATCTAAGGCACACGAATATGGGACAACGAGTGAGTGAATGGGATAGAGGGGGAAGAGTGTTAAGACTACTGCCAGCATATGGATTGCAAATTGGCAGAATAGTCATCAGATTAACTATCCAACTCCAGAATGGAAATCCTACAACTGGACTGGCTGAAAAAGCAGAGGGATCGAAAAACCCAACGTGCCTCAGTGCAGCGTGGGAACGCAAAAGAAAGTACCTAAGGAAAGGGTGACGAATAAACTGCAACCGAAATGAAATCTAGCTACCTCCTAAAATAATGAAGAGCAGTCGGAAACCGAGAAAACTAGAGAACTAGCCGACAAAAACCCAGCCATAAAACACAACAAATCGAGGCCACGATCCTGTCACTGGTTGACATATTGTGAACTAAAAAAGAGCAAGAGCATGATCAGAATGAAAATCACAGACAAAACCAATTGTCGATAACCAAGCAACGAGAGGAACCTAAGAAAAAAGCACAAGCATAACCAAACAGTTGCACTTGTAATAACCCGGAAATTCTGGGCCAGTTTAAAATTTTTATTTTGGCTATTTTAGCGAATTTTGATTATTTAAAATGAATTATTTTAAATAATATCAATGAAAAATTTACTTTGAATATATTTAGAACGTATATATTATATACGTCGTCGTTAGAATATAAATAATTATATATAATTATAAATAGAATTGAAAATGGCGCGGTAGTTCGATAATTCGATTTCAAACTTCAATTGAATGTACCGGGTGCAAAATAATCCGGATTTTAGTGAAACCAAAAATAATGGGATCTAATTGATAATATCTTTCCAGCGAATCCGAATAATCAAAATTTCATAACGGGAATCAAAAGATATGTCCAGTTGAAAATTCTGAATAGTCGCTATGGAATTCAGGCCCTTAAAAATGGACATTTTGCAAACGACCTCGGATTTCGACGAAACCAGTTTTGTTGGGTCCGTGATGTTAAGTTATTGCTAGATTCCAAATTTCATAATTTTTCGAATCAATATGTGAGTGTGGCAAAAGAAAACGCGTTTGACCAGTTTCAGTTGATTTTAATCGACTGGAAATTGGCCATTTTTCCAACGGTCTCAGAATTCGATGAAACTAGTTTTGTTAGGACCGTATCGTCAATACGAAGCTAGAAAACATTTTTCTGCAATTTATAGAGTTCGTATGCGACCCCGGTGATTTGAAATGTACGTTTAAAATTCAATATAATGATTTAAATGAAAATTCAACGGAAACTGATCAGGACAATCGAATCAACCTACGATACATAGCCCATTATGTTCGGAATGGGGGTAAAACGCTATGGACGACAGGCGGTGGGCCTCGTTTCGAGGTCGTATGTGAAAGTCAACTTTTTGGCCAAATTAAATAATTAAATATAAAAAAAACCCTTTTCTCCCCTTAACTACCAGCCCCCCCCCCCCCCGATAATTTCAATTCACTTTTCAAAAGGAAAAAAAAAGAGAAAGGGGCTTCGTGCCCTAACTAACGAGCCGCGCCGCCTGGGAGTGGGCCACCGCCGCCTCCCCCTCACGCTGCGCCATCGCGCCACAGGCGTGGCCGCCCTCCCTCGCTCCAAGACCGTGCGACGAAGCCAGACCCCCCCCCCCCCCGCCCCAGTTCGATCGATCGCGAGAAGAAACCCCCCCCCCCCCTCCGTTCGACGACCGCCGACGTCGCCAGCACCCCAAGACCCACCAGAGCCCCCCCCAGCGATGCACTGTAAGTTTTTTTTTCCTGTTTGTTTTGTTTTAATTGAATTTAAATATTTAGTTTAGTTTAATCAGTTTTTTTTTTTTTTTTTGAAAATAAATAACATTTGTTTTAATCAATATAAAGTTAGCATTGTTTTTATAAGTAAAATAAACTTTGTTTTTGAAATACAAATATAAACATACTTTGTTTAGGAAGATTAGCATAATTCAAAATATATAAATATCAATTGTTTGAAAAATATTAAAATGAGATTTGGGAAAATATAAGGAGCGATGTTTAGAAAATATTGAAAACATATGCTTTGAAAATATAAAGACTTCACTTTTGAAAATATAATGGAGAATATTAAAAATATCATCTTTATATAGGTAGAAAAATAAAAATGTGATTTTTATAATGATATATTTGAAAAGGCGAAATCTTTAAATTGAAAAGGCGAAATCTTTAAATTAAAAAGGCGAAATCTTTAAATTGAAAAGGCGAAATCTTTAAATTGACAAGGCGAGATTTTTAAATTAGAAAAGGCGAGATTTTTATATATTGAACATCGAAGTAAAAATATGATTTTTATATATCGAATAGCATAGTAAAAATTCGATTTTTATATATTGAATAACGGAATAAAAATTCGATTTTTAAATGTAGGAAGCGATTATAAAAATATGATTTTTAAATTGAAAGTGAATAAATAAAAATGTGATTTTTATTTTAAAGACTCAAAATATAAAAATTGTGTGATTTTTATATATGTAGTGGCTACGGGCAACGAAGATGACGAAGATGCGATAGCGATGAAGATTTCAATCAATGAAGTGCCGTGGAGCTAGGATAGCTATCTGTGAGAATTTCTCACCTTTCAATTTCTTTTCTAATTATATATATACTAGGATGCAGACGGTGCTTAGTAGCACCCGACACAATCGTCCACAGACCATGGACTTGTTTGTTTGGTTGCATAGGTTAGTTATATGATTTGATTTGAATTTGGTTGTTTGGTGATTTTGATTGATGTGTGAATGGCGTGGGCCTTCACTAGACCGGGGATAAGGCTAGGCCTCGTCCCGTTTCTAGTATCGTGCCGTTATGCCGCCGAAATTTTCTAAAATAATTTAGAAAAATAAAAATATCATTTTTCTATAGAATGAACTGAATAGAAATTCATAAGTTAAAATAAAATGTTTTATCGTTAAAAATATAATTTTTAACGTGAATGTGAATAAATCAATATTCATTTACAAACCAGACGGTTTGTTTATGTACACCTATTTGAAGGACGTTAATTGGGTCGATAAATTTTACACATCGCCCAACTGCACAAATAAAATCTGTGTTTGTTTGTTTGAAACCCCACACGGGTGTTGGGATGAAATTTGAAGTCCACTCATCCTGATTGATTAAATATGTCGATCGATGGATTGACAGGCTGTTATAAGCGTTAGATATCTATATTTGATGCTTATACAGTGTAGTGCACTTTGGTTGATGGTTGATTATTTTGCAATGCTATTATATGGGTGTAATGTATGAAAATCCATATAATTAACATTATATGGAAATTGATTGGGCCTCATTCCAGTTTTAAAATAGAAATATTTGAAATAGAAATATTCGAAATGGAATATTTGAAAATATCAATATATGAAGCCGTGTTGATTAGATTGACGCCATTTTGACGTGAACGATATTTATATCGATTTTATTCATTTTATAATGAATATCGAAAGTGATTTCAAAATCTGATATTTTGAAAAGAATTGATTGTAAATGAATTCGAATTGGATTTGAAATTGAATAGATTTGAAATTCAAACGATTTCGAAATGAATTGAATTGAAAACGATTTCGAAATGAATTGAATTGAAAACGATTTCGAAATGAATTGAATTGAAAACGATTTCGAAATGAATTGAATTGAAAACGATTTCGAAATGAATTGAATTGAAAACGATTTCGAAATGAATTGAATTGAAAACGATTTCGAAATGAATTGAAATGAATTCAAATTGAATTGAAAATGAATTGAAATGAATTCAAATTGAATTGGAATTTGAATTGAATAGAAATGAATTTTAAACCGAATTTATAAAGAAGAATTCAATTTTGATTTGAATTGAAATGGAAGTTGAAATTGCTTTTGAAACGAATTTTAAAACTATTTATATAATTCGTTGTAAATAGAAATCGACGAAATATATATTATATATATTATATATATAATATAATGGCCTGAATAGAACGCGCCGCGCCGCGGCAGTTCGTGAATTTCGACCATTTATTTCAAACGGACATTACGGGAGATCCGACCGTCGGATTCTCCTAAAACCGGAACCGTTGGGTTCGTATCGAAAAGAGCTTTCTAATGAATATTAGAAATTTGAAATCTAACGGTTGGATTTGGAATTATGTCCAAATCAAATTTGAAAAAGGTCGCTGTAAGTGCAGTTCAATGGCCATTGATGGAAATCGACTGTACGGGCCTTGATAAAATTATTAAAAATAGTAATAATTTGTGTAAAATCATAAGAAATGATTTGTGAAGATTTGGGATGAAAAACTTCATGTTTGGAAAGATAAAAATAGATTTTTATCGAAATGAACTAGTTTTGAACTAGAAATATAATTCTATTTATTTTTAAATAAATAAATTGAATTTGAAAAGGGTTTTAAAAATAACCAGAATTTCCAATGATTGCATTGGAGTGGATTTGAATCGAAATTGTCTTCGGAATATTTCGATGTTGGAATTCGTGATTATACAGATGTGTTATGGAAATTTGAAAGATACATATTTATATCGTTATTTCCAATATGACATTTGTTAATCGTAGAATTTGATATTGAATATAAGCCGATATATTTTCTATTCAGAGCCTTGTATTGAATATCAAATGTGATTTGGGTTTGTCGTGAATGGTGTCTTCATTAACACTGTTCTTGAACCCAGTTGAGAAAAGATTAAATCTTTTTATTTGGATTTAATGAAGTGTACCAATTAAATGAGATTTAATTGGAATTGAATTGATATTGATTTTTGGGTTTATCGTGAACAGTGTTTTAAATAACACTCGTTCTTTAACCCGATAATTAATGAATGTGACTTTGGGTTTATCGTGAACCGTGTTTTAAATGACACGGATTCTTTAACCCAGTTAAAGATTAAAACTAAGTGGAGTTTTAATGAATCTTTAATTAGATTGAAAAGATCGAGAATGGAGTATCACCAGTTTTACTCCAGGCGATAGTTAAATCTTTAATTAGATTTGAACGTGAAATGGTAATTGAATTTACCGATAACACCGTGGTGTTAGATATGAAGTATAACCAGTTTTACTTCATGGGATGAATAGGTTGGGATTGGGAAATAAAATAAATGATTTCTTCGGTGTGGTTCGCTAATCCCGACTAGTTTGAATTGATATTCAAAGGAGATTAAAGAATAAATTTAAAGAATTTATCTTGGATAAAATTAATGGGAACTTTTCCCAAAGTATAGGAATATTTGAATAAAAGAATATTCTGAAGTGGAATGAGGCGTATGTTGTGTTTGTGTAACACTTTTATAATATATACGCGAGTTATTCAGAAAGACCGGGTTTATCCCATTCTGAATAACTGATTCGACGTGGTGTCGAAGATGAAGACGGTGGTCGAAGACCGGAAGTCTTCATGTCGTTTGGGTGATTACTGATGATCTTGATTGGGCTGTACACCCAAGAAGATGGAAACAGTTAGGGATCGTCCAGACGTACTTGGAGATCGATGGATATGCGGGGTACTAGGTGCCTCCGGTTTCGTTCAGACCCAGAACGGACTTGTAAATGGACTGTGTGTCTGACATTGGATTTTAGTCCGTGTGATTGATCTCTATTAAATATATATCTGTTTGGCGGCGGAGAATTTTTTCTCTTGCTTAACGCCCTTCTCTGAGACGTACGAGCTCAGGGGTTATATATTGATGGATATCAAACGCATGGAGTGAATGGCCTGTGTGGCATGCCTAAGTGGCAATTGATCGAGGCTTCTGTTGAAAAGCAAAGTCTTGTGGTGATGATCAAAGCACGGCCTTTGTGGCGTAGCTTTGTGTAACGTTTGCTTCGCGAGTTTCACACCCGGTATGAACCAAAAACGGGAGACGGACCTCAGGGAGGGCATGCGTTTCTTTCTAGTTAGAAGTGGCGTCAGTGGTTTTACATGCCCTGACGAGTTTGACTTATGTGGTTGTTGCTGTTGCGAGGCGCCTCGGATTGATCGGTCGTTCTCGAACCGATGGAGTCATTTAGTTGGCTCATTTACGCCCCAAAGGGCGGGGAAGCGTAGTGTTCAGGCATTTTAATCCACATCGGTGGACCGGCCCTGTCGCTCCAAGGGACGATGCGTTCTGTTCCTGAGACACGGGTTAGAGCGTCTCGAATCGGTTGAGGACTATCTTTTGCCTCGGTTCATAGATGGAAATCCAACTTCCAAATACGTGACATGTGCGGTTTTATTTGTAGAGCCTAGTATGGCGACATAGTGGGATGGGGCATTCATGCCGCCTATGATTGATATTTATGATTGAAGTTGTTTTATACACTATGCACTTATTATAGTATCAAACGATTTGTTTTAAACGTATCAAGCATTCTTGGCTATTATAAGGTAAAAACCCTATCCTCCGGCTTGCGTTGCATTGTGTGATGGGAACTGGGTCTTATAATAGCTTCATTTTTCTTTATTTAGCATTGCGCTGTTTGTTTTATGCACTGGTATTCTTGGGAGGAAGCCCGTTGCGTGTTATACGGCGTGGTCCCTTGATTTACCTAATGATTTAAAATAAAGATTAATAACTGTTTTAGTTCTCACACCAGTCACATGACTGACCTGGAGTTTATTGTTTTAACCTAAACTCTGGGTGCCCCTATTTTGACACGGGCAGCTAGTAGTTTTGGTTTTGCAGATTTATATTCACAGGATCCTGGTTTACAGCTGGAACGATATCCGGAAAGCTTTGTATCCGTATATCTCCTTCTAGTTGTGTATTGTATTATTTTCCGCTGCTATGTATTTAAATGTAATTTAAATCTCTGATATTTCTGTGTAATATTCGTTTATACTCTGTATATTCTTGTAATCTGATGCATTGTTGTAATAAACAATGAAATGTTCTTTTGTATGCATTCTGTTGTGGCTTGTCCTCGAACTATCCGACACTTTCCTTTACGGGGAAGTTACGGGTCGTTTCAGCACTATTGTACAATAAAGTACCGAGAACGCAAAAAGGCAACAAACTAAACAGTCGGCAAAACCAAACTGCTGAAAGTGACCAGTTGTCACTCCAGGGAAATAGTGCTGCAACCAATGACCAACAACAGCCCAAAGTGAGAAACCACGAACAGCAAACATAACTGAATGCCTATCAACACCATCTGCACTGACACAAAAAGGAACATAGCCCCATACCCAAAAACAAGCAGAGGCACTATAAAAACCAAAGGGCAAAGCTAATCGCCCCATTGTTTATAGAGCTTATCAACGAAGCTTGAGCCAATCAAAACAGTGTTGACAATGCCAAGCGGCTGCAAGACAAGAGTTACCTCGCCAGGCCATGAGAGGACTAGTTGCAACTTAAAAATAACAACTTCCAAGATCAAGTCAGTTTAAACTAGTCGAGTAAGTAACACCAAACACATCAACAACAAACGGGGAACAACCCAGCATAAAATAAGTCAACGTAAGCAATAAATAATGAAAAAGAGGGGAAAAGCCAATATTGCAAAGGCACAAAAAGATAATGGCTAAGCCCCTATAGGAAAAAACACGACAGGTGACTACATAATCTTGAATAGTCCATGCTGCCACGCCAAAGGTTGAACCCATTGCCTGCAACCTAGACGGAGCCACAACCCTCTGCTCATTTTTATTCAACCTATTAGAGGCGACCCATTTCTTGTAACAACTACCTCGATACCAAACACGAGCATGTCAAGGCAACATAGGCGGGGCACCAATCGCAAAACAACTAGTGCTCTCCTCTGTCTCCTTCAACATCCGAGGGCCAAAGCAGTTATTAGTAGGGAGCGGGAGCAATGCACACGGGCGTGCACTACCACAGTTACCTCGCATATGCAAATTCTGAACAGAATGAATGCAAACGAGAGGGGGACAAATCGGTGCAACACAATTAAGATGGTGGCGACCCAACCTCCGACTTCCCCTAACCTTAGCTCGATTAGAACTGACGGTAAATGACCACTCCGTCAACGATGGAGAGTTGCGGGATATCGTTTTAGGGAGGAATTAGATAAGGGGCACCACTATCTCAATAACCACATCGCAACACAAAGGAGAATCACTGCTTAGCAATGGTTTCCCAGTAGGGATGGCACTAACTGATAAAGCAGGAGGAGATGACCAAACAACAGGCAAGTGAACGGAGGAAAAAATTTACAGGGCAAAAGAACCGAAACACATCTCCTGCCAGCATGTAACGATGTCGAGAAATCATCGAAAAGTCCAGAAATGATGAAACACAAACCACCACCTCAAATTGTCTTACCACAACAACCTCTATCGGAAACCCAACTGCCTTAATCAGTAGAACCACGATCAATCAATCGCGAGGACTCGACCCCACGAAAGAACCAATGGCGCAGATCCCAAAATTGCCAATACTCATAACGGTGGAACCTTAGAAAAGCCAATCGACCACCAAAAGGCCACAAGAGAAATAGGGCACATAGGGAAGAACACTAGAACTAACAAAGAAATAGAGAATGGAAGAGAAACATTGGATTAAGCGCGAGTAAGCATAGAATCTCTAATAGTAGGAGAAGACAGAGGCCATTTTTGAGTCGTTATGTACATATAATAAATTCATTAGTTGGACTATAAATGGGTATAATATCTACAATGCAGTAGTTGTCTAGAGAATGGGGTAGGTGGAGTTATCACATAATATATATCATAGATTGATTCCTATGCTTTATGTATAAAACACTGAAGCTTTGTCGGTGTTGCTTACTTTTTCTTGTTGATATAGTTATTTAAGAGGATTTTGTTGTATACACTATATGACATTTCATGTATACATGGATATTACTCTAATGGCTATTTCACATTGTTATTAATGTTTATGATATTATATTTTATCCATGCATTATGAGATATACGAAAGGTTACGCTGTTTTTGTTTATTTATCAGTGTCGATCGTTCTATATTGATCAGGCACAATGGCGTGTAATTGCAACACACCATTTAGTTATTTTGATATTGGACATACACAACGGTCGTCACGTGTTGTTTAATCTTATATAACAAAACCAAATAATACCGTAATTTATGAAATTCAGATTTGGTGACTATAGTAGATTTCTAACAAACATTGATATCTCATATCCAAATTTATTGAATTGACTTAAGAAAGAACTAGCCCATTCAACTTTTTTATGTTTTTAGTTTTGCTATAAAAGATGCTAAAGAACCTTGATTTATTGCACGTAGTAAAACTTAAAACGGATCTATTGTTCACTGATCCTAAATTCTAAAAGTATCGATAGGAGAATGTTATGCGTTATAATGTAGATTTTATGGGATTTCAAATGTACAGAGAGCCCGTTAGGTTTAACAAGTTTTTGGGGACTAGTCAAAAGCAATGACAACATGAAGCAGATTATTCATTTTGTTACATTAAACTGGTGTAATATAAAGTTCTAATCATTCATGGTTGTATAATCACGTAACAATCATGTAACATTTATGTAATATATCATAAATTTTCTCTCTGCGATGGAAGTTGGCTAAGTTAACATGGACCGGAATCTCACTACAAGAAAAATACCCTATTGCAACTAGCTATTTGCAACAGGCGACACATGACAGTTGCAGTAAATGATATTTAGCAACAGACCTATTATAGCAGTTGCAATAGATGTGATTTAGCAACAGACATTTTCTTCCTATTGCGAAAAGCGTAATTTTAGCAACGGTGCTTCCGTTCCTGTTGCAAAAACATACTTTTAGCAACTGTACTTCCATAACTATTGAAACAAACATATTATTTGCAACTGCGCTTTCAAGCCAGTTGCGAATAAATATATTTAGTAATTGTTTTCACCACTTGCAGTAAGTGTATTTTTTACGACTGGTAAAGCCAATTGCGAAAAACATACTATTAAAAATAAGTATCACTTTTAATGATTAACTTTTAATAATTAATTTTAAATAGTTACTATTAAATGATCAACAACTACTAAATATATAATAATTAAGATTAATAATAAAATTTAAGTATTATAAAGTGATATTTATCATGGTTAGTAAAGAAGTAATAAATAATAAATAAGAATTTATTTTTTAATAGTTACTATTAAATAATTAATATTTAATAAGCAATATTCAAAACTAATAATTAATAGTTTATAAATTTTATATTTAATAATTGATAATAATATTAAATAATTATGAACTAATATTTTCTATGTAGTAATTAACTATAAATAATGGTTAATTAGTAATGATCATTAAAAAATTAAGAATTAATAATTAAAACAATATTTAATAATTTATAATTAATAAGCAATATTACTAATTAAGAAGCAATAGTTATTATTTAATATTTTATAACAATATTTAGTTATAATATTAAATATTAATTATATAAAATACTTAATATTTAAAATTATAATTAATAATTACTAGATAATAAATGTAGTTTTATACTTTTACAGATTTATAATTGCGTTCCTTAACTAGTAGTGAATTTTATAATTTTGTATGATAAAATATTATAGGTTATCTATAAGCTCCAAAACCCGTCTTTTAACTTATTTTTATAATTTCGTAACTTTACAATAAATGACTTTAACAACTTACATTTTCTAACACTTCCAATAAAGAGATTTTAACAGTTGTTATATGGGGCGCCGTTACACACAAAATTTTCAGTCTTCCCGCCTTCAGTTTCATCCACCGGCCCTTGCCAGTGGTAGAATTTTTGAAGTTCCTCCTAAAAGCCACCTATAGTAAACAAATCCCACACTTAAATCCCAAATCAACAAACCCTAAATCTAACCACATGTTTAACAATTCAAACAAAACTCAGTCGCACAATTTAATGGCAGCCAGTTAGATCTGCCATTTTCCTTCGCTTATTTTGTCTTTGCCACTCTTGCCTTTCCGCTGCGCCTCAACGCCAGCCTCGTACTTCTCCTTCTCTTCCTCTGCCTCCCATTCGTTTCAGTCAGGGATTCTGTTTCAGCTGGTGAGTTCTATTAATGGTTTAATCGTATCTAATTTGCTTCTTTTCCTATGGATTTGGATTCAATTCTAGTGCAGTGTAACGTGTTTCAATTAATAAAGCAGCCTAGATCAGTTATTGAACATTCGAATTAACCATCAAATTTGTATATTTCGATCGGAAATGTGTAAATATCTATCGTGTGTAGCCTGATTTTTTTGATAGCAAAAAGCGATCTTCTATTCTGTGCATTTGCTGGTTTATTTATAAGGTTGAAATCTGGTTATTTGCTCTAGATTTGATTGAGACATGTCAATTCCTTGTTTTGCTTGCTCAATTTAACGGAGACAGTGAACACACAAAACTGGGAAGTGGCCAAAGGGTTTTGATCCAGTCAACAGATAAAACATGAAACTATGAGCTCGATTGAAACTATGCTCTGTAATTTTTGATCGAAGACTGAAGATCTTGCAACCGTTCCTGTTGCGGCCATTATTACTCTTTTTGACCGAGCTCATTTCTTTTTGTTATTTTCTATCTTCTTGACCTTGACTTCATTTGATCATTCATCCATAAATCATCCAGTTCGTTTTCAAATCAGAGACATGCTTTCAAACTCGCTATGCCTCAGCTGTGTTTCAGATTCACTATCAAGCAACTCTACTACTTCTATTGCAAATTTGATAAGCTTAACATGCCTTGGTTTTGAAATTACAGATTCAAAACCTTCTTATAATACAAGTTTGAAATCGTCAGTTACCACAAATTCGACGTCTTTTGATATTTCGAACTCGTCGCTACTCTAATCCAAAACCTCGCCATCTTTTTTTGAATTATAAGCTCGATTTCATTATCATTATCTGCTAGCTATCTGTGAACTCGCCACCCTCCCTGACATGATACAAGCTCGACATGTCCTATTTCTGTTTTCAATTCGACACTCCTTTCATGGCTACAAACTTGTCGTCTTATGATATTATGTAAAATAAAAATAGGCATTTTCACTTAACTTTTCACTTTTAAGTTCATTTGTCAACCTTCTTACTTTTGCTTTCATAGTTTTAGATCTTTGTTTGAACAAGTGAAGCCTGCCAGACAAACATACAACTTAGATTTATAAGAACACATATGATTTGGAGCTGCTAATTTGCATTCCCTTATTTTGGATTCTATAAATTCGTTAGCTTAGATGGAAATTGGTGAAATGAAATAGATATGAGCATAAATAAAGAGATGTATTTTGAAAGTGGAATCCTGACCATGTTTAATCAAATATATCTTTTATTATGGGTAAAACTAATAAAAGTGATCTAAATACGATGTAGATATTTATCAGGAATGCTACTAATACTTATTCTCAAATCAATGCAAAATAGTTATAAAAAATATAAGGTAAAACAGACGATGAGAAAATAATGGTTGCATGAGTACTGAATTCATTGTTGTACGGACATAGACCTACATGCATTGAATATGTAATAGCATGCTATAGCAGTTTTATTTGATCAGTAACATTTTCTTGACCTTGACTTTATTTACTGTATTTTTCCTAATTATGGGATTACACTTAAGTTTCTCTTTCATTTCTTATTTTTTATTCATGGTTCTCCAGAAAACTTCCATTATATAGATGAGTGCTCACATTCATATACAACATGTATGCATAGTATATGTGTACATGCGCACACATGTACCTATGAATGCACACACATAATATGTATTATTTATAAGTGTGTGTGCATGTGCTTGTGCACCCCAAAATTTTTGGTATTAACCGCGAACCGGTAATAATCTCGTTATTTTTCCATCATATTAAGTTGAGGTTAGACTCAGATGTTTTCTTCATCATATCTTTCTCCAAAGATTCCTCTAATGGGCATTTTCTGAATGCAGATTCATGCGGCTTTTACAATACTTATGGAAATCATAATTGAGTATTGAAAAAAGAGTAACGGGGTGAAGTTGGCAGCTTTCTTTGTGCTAAGTAGGCTAATGAGAAGCAGCAGCATTTTCATACTCTTGACTATAGACATTAATTGTCTTGTGTCTGTAGGCAAGGTATGCGAAGGCAAAAAACACAAGTATAAATAGCAAAAGAATGCGGTAGTGACAGCATAAACTAGTCCGAAAAGAAAGTACACCTGAAGTCTTGGAAGAGCTTCAGGTAAACCTGCTCTCCCAGAATGCATTGCCTTCACTCTACCCTTTCTTTTTTCACCAAAAATGCATTTTTCATATGCTTTAAAAATTAAAATGGCACTGGTAATGGAATATCAGTCCCACGCCTAAAATTAATGCTTTTAGTTACGTTTACAATTATTTAAGTTGGTGAAATTATTTATAATGCATTTGCATAAATGATATAATATCCATTTTATTAAATTCTGTTTATAAGTTTCTCAATATGATTATTTCATAGATGATGTGGGTGGATCATTATGATGAGTCTATAGCACAACAATTGGAAGAAAATTGCCTCCATCCTCTAGTACTTCAGCTAAAAAGTAACACAAGTGCAGAACTACTAAGAGAAAAAAGTGAAAATGTTAAAAGAAATCACAAAGGTCCAAAGCTTGAGAAGCGTGAAAATGAACTTATTGCATCAGAAAGAAATGCTAATTTTTGGACAAGAGATGATATGTCATCCACACTTAATGTATCAGAAAGAAATGCTATTGAATTGCTTGTGTTCTGTGTTGCTGCAGTTCTCGCCAGGTTGCATAACTTAAGTGAGAAATGGAATACAAAGGTAATCTATCAACCTTCAACATATGCATTGGCTATCATTTTCTTGCAGCAATCTTACTGCTGTTGTATTTTGCAAGGACAACAAAATTGCATGTCTAACTAGTAATTCAGCATAAAAAGGAGGAATTTTGAGAGCCAACTACTAGATCTAAGGAAAGGCAGTTCAATAAAGAGCTATTATATAGATTATTGATGAAAATGTTGGTATTGTATTAAGTTTTTGAAACTGCCACTTGGATACAGTTATTTCTATGTATTATTTGTTTTTAATATGTTAGAACTTGAAGGTTAATGTAACATATCAAATATTTTGAAATGTATGTTAATAATTTGTGTATGTAATTGTGTTTTTCTTTGCTTTGAGGAGTGTGCCTTTTGATTATTTAATTATGATATTTGTTTTTAGTAATGAATTATTATATATTGAAAGTGGTGAATTATAACATGCAGCTGTTTTAAACAGTTGTAGTTGACTCATTTGCAACTGTCAGAAATAGTTGTAATATCTCACTTTTTCAACATCTATTCTAGGTTTGCAACAGACATTTGTTGTTGCAAAAAGATCTGTTGCAACAATGAATGTCAGTTGCAAAAAAGTATACAACAACATCTTATTGCAACAGGCAGAAAATGTTGCGGACTTTTTACAACTCCGGCTATACCAACGGGTGCTGGCCTGTTGCAAAAGGTCTACTGCAACAGATATCGCCTGTTGCGAAAAGTGATTTTTGTTGTAGTGATTGTAACTTGAAGTAAATTTTATGTTCATTTTCTAATCTCAAAATAAAGGATGTTACATTTCATTGGACAAATTAGGGTACGTCTGGCTTGTCAGTTTCGATTTATATTCAGTTTTGCATTTTGAAAAAAATACTGAAAACATGTTATCTTTATCATTTCTAAAAATTCATTTTCAGAAATCTATCATTTTCAAAAACAGGCCCAACAGAGAAAACCCAAAATAGTTTTTTCTTATTTTCATTCTTTTAAGGCCCAACTGGAAAACAAAAATCCAAACCGCGTAAACAAATCCTCATTTATTTTCATGCCGCACTTTTTCTCTTCTCCAGCTTTGATCGAACATACAAAATTCAGGTTAAATCACAAATTATTGTTTCTCTCTTTAACAATGGCTCCTTCTCTTTGGCGGCATGGATTAGGGTTTTATCTTGGATTAGATTCACTTCCTATTCATCCGTTATAAGGTAAAATCGCAATTAGCTATAACTCCTTTTGTTTTGTGCTTTTTCAAGTATTTGGTTTGCTTTCAATTTAGAATAGGTCGATAGTGATTTATATAACCTGGCGATTTTCAATTTAGAGAAGGAACCAGGACTAAAACAGGTGATTTCATTTTGATACAACTGAATATCCATGTCAAAATGAATTATTACTAAAAAAAAAATTGTAACACCCCACACCCGCTAAGGTCACACACAAAGGGAATGCCTTAGCTTCGGTGGAGTATTTAAGTGAATATAGAACAAAAAATTACAACAAGACAGATATAAGTAATACTTGAAATTTAAAACATCATTTCATTGCAGCAGAAGGTAAACATGTTTGGTTACATCTCAAAAACCAACAAGAGTCAAGTACAAAATATCCATCTCGTTAAAACATAAGTACATAATCCCACTACATACTAATAGCCATAATAGAAAAGGTAACCGAGCTTTTCTTCAAGAGTCCAAGCTCCAAAAGATAGATAAAGCAATCTGATCAAAGCCCACTAGTGCTAGGCCCATTCTGAGAACCTGAGGGTTGGGGAAAAGATAAAAACAACGGGGTCAGACATAAGTCTGAGTGAGCCCTATAACCTTAACAACACAATCAGTAAAGTAATTAGGGTATGATATAAACCTGGTACGGTACGACTGGGGATAAATTACTACACTAAGTAGCCAACTAGACTTAGGATAAACTAAGATAACGGTAAAGACGCGCCTATCCACCCAAGGATAATTACTATATTGCACCACCCCAGATCTACCCACCCAAGGGTAATTCCTACACTGCACCACACCAGTCATTCCTACTTAAAGGTTGATCCCTCCCAAGGACTTAGAGAATTTACCCAGTAGTTTCGTGTACCCCTAGCTGACTACATAGGTGCCGTCTGCCCCTATCTCCACTAGGTGTACCCACTACTCCCAAGCGATCGGCTCCCTACCGTAGATACCCGTGCTGGCCCCACAATGGGGTGCATCACTCCCCAAAGTGGCAACCCGATAATATCAATGGTGCACGGCTTATATCTACACGATGCAACAACGTCTTACCTACCAGCCCGGGTCCACACACGCATATGAAACCCGTTGGACTCGCGTTGCCACCGCTACCCCGTTTGGCCTCTTATAGTCAAGCCCAGTACGCGTGTCCCGTCCTCGACATGGGTCGAGCCCAATAAGATACATATGGGTTACTGGTTGAAATGGGCCCCCACAAGCTACTACTTAAGCTTGTCATTTTATCTTAACCCCTTTTCATAATCATGCCCACTTACATGTTAAGGTTTGGTTAAGTCATCTAATCATATTTCAATTGCCACTTAAGGGCCCCACAAGCTACTACTTAAGCTTGTCATTTAATCTAGTGTATCCCACTTAACCCCTTTTTCATAATCATGCCCACCTACATGTTAAGGTTTGGTTAAGTCATCTAATCATATTTCAATTGCCACTCAAGGGCCCCACAAGCTACTACTTAAGCTTGTCATTTAATCTAGTGCATCCCACTTAACCCCTTTTTCATAATCATGCCCACCTACATGTTAAGGTTTGGTTAAGTCATCTAATCATATTTCAATTGCCACTCAAGGCACCCACTAGATTTCTACATGCCACCCAAGGCACCCACTTGATTTCCACATGCCACCCAAGGCACCCACTTAACCCTTTAATCATGTTTAGTTACATGTTCCACTTTGGTTAAGTATTCTAGTCGTATTCTCTATTGCCACCCAAGGCAACCCACCAGATTTTTCCACATGCCACCCAAGGCACCCACTTAACCCTTTAATCATGTTTAATTACATGTCCCACTTTGGTTAAGTATTCTAATCGTATTTTCTATTGCCACCCAAGGCAACCACTAGATTTTCTCATGCCACCCAAGGCACTTACTTAATCTCCACATGCCACCCAAGGCACCCACTTAACCCTTCATGCCCCACTACATGCTTATCTGGTTAAGTGTTTCTTAATTGATTAAGAACGTAACCATTGTAAAGACCTCTCACATTAGACTATCTTTTATGGCAGCTGGATTTGCCCGTTGGGTCCGGGCATCCTTACTCCATAACTGAGTCTAACCTCGTGTCTATACCCTTGTCACGTATTTAGTTTGTGCCTAAGACCTCTCACATTGGGCCAATCATTTGTAGCCGCTGGATATGCCGGTCGGTTCCGGGCAGTCTTATGCTACAAAAGGGTCCAACCTCGTGTCTTAGTCGATTAATTACACCTAATTAATCACCCCCATAATTTGTATTAATTATCCCTAATTAATTACAAATTTAACGATGTACATAATTGACTCAATTATGTCCATCCACTTTATGGTATGCATAATCATACCAACTTCACACCATTTCATTAACATGTATATTAACCCCATCGTTCCCCACGTAATTCACGAACATGACATAAAAGGAAAGATTCATCACAATTGCAATGGGTTCAACTTGCATAACATCAACATGGGTTTAAAGGTGTCAACATGCATATAGCATCAACCCAACTAGCATAAATAATCAACCCAAACTTGCATGAATCACATATGTCATAAAGAGGTTAACTTGCATAAGTTATTTATGTCATACAAAGGGGTAAACTTGCATATGTATGTATGACATACAAAGGGGTTAACTTGCATATGTATGCATATCATACTAAGGTGTAAACTTGCACATGTTACTTGCATATCATCAAACACCAAACTTGCATAACATGTCATATATGGACTTGCATATTATCATACACCAAACTTGCATAACATATCATATCTGAACTTGCATATAATCTTACACCAAACTTGCATAATCATGGTGTCATAATGGATCAATGTTTCTCATATGACTTGCATAACTTGCATAACATCTCAAACACATAGCATATAACTTGCATAACTTGCATAACATCATGAACATGTAGCATATGACTTGCATAACTTGCATAACATCATGAACATGTAACATATGGCTTGCATAACTTGCATAACATCTCAAACATGTAGCATATTACTTGCATAACATCACCAACACATAGCATATAACTTGCATGACATGCATAACATCATTAACACATAGCATATAACTTGCATAACATGCATAACATCATTAACACATAGCATACAACTTGCATAACATGCATTGATCCACATTCATAGCCATAACCTCATTATATCCTATCATAATCATTACAACAATTGGTCATTAAGGCTATAGAAAACTCACAACTTGTTGATTATCACTCCTAAGAAGAAGATTAAGTTGCTAGAGTTGATTAGAGATTGATTTGAGATGCTATCTTCTTCTACAAATTGATGGAGGCTCCTTCAAGTTGCATTTTGACGGCATGACGGCATTGTATCTATTTTTTAGTATGAATTAGGGTAGTCTTAGGGTGTATTTATAGAGTAGTTAGGTGTTTTAGGCCATTAGATTAACCCTAAATCAGATTAGAGCCGTCAGATCACGTCCTAGCCACTTAAACACAGCCCAAAAGACAAGCAGGTGCACCCAGGTCACCTGGGCTCGACCAGGGAGGTCGACTCCCAGGTCGACCCTAGGGTCGACTCCCCAGTCGACCTGGGGGGGAGGTCGACTCCCCAGTCGACCCCCAGGTCGACCCCCTGGGTCTGGCGGGATTTTTCCCGCCACTTCTGAAAATTGAAAATTTTGTTTTTAATCTGTTTTTAAATTTTCTGAAACTTCTTCGGGCCATATCTGGGTCATACGGACTCCGATTTTCGAAAACTCGGACTCTATTTCGCGTATTTTTCCGAGACGAACGCAATGGCATAGCCCATTTTCCCTGATTCAGATTTTTAAATTTAATTCTGCCCTGTTTTATATTATAGCTAGTTATTCAACATACGGGGTGTTACATTCTCCCCTACTTAAAGGATTTCGTCCCCGAAATCTCTAAGTCAAGAAGAACGTATCCTACTAACCAAACAACCATCTACTAAAATCATCAAACACTGGCATCCATTGTCCTTAGAGTTTCTAATGCTGTATGAACATATGCAAAGAGTGTGTGTATATGTTCCCTGTCTAATGCAAAATTAGGCGGTCTACTGATTTAGTTGACCTCCTTAATGCAAACCATGATAGTGCCATGCATCCAGTATGTATGCGAAAGATCCCTATCGACACATACTATTTCTATATGAGTGCACAATCATTCACCAAAATGCATCATCCATGTGATAACACAACCATTATACATCCATTAATATAGCTACCTACACACAATTTTATGCAATATGCAATATGAAGTGATTGAGCCGATCTAGTGCCTAGAGTGTGTGTATATGCATCCACGAGCAACCACTAACAACCACTTGCATCCACGCGCATCCATCAAACATAACATGTCTCAAACACATGTTTCAACTATAGGTTTACCCTATCTAAAGGTCAAAGGTACTAATGAGAGGACATACTAAAGATAAGACAAGTACTAGACAAACAATAAAGGAGAAGTTAAAAGACATACCCTCAAAAAGGAATGGGTATAGTGAACGCATCTTCGCTTCTGTCTCCCAAGTAGCATTACTCTCGTCTTCTCCCCTTGGCACTTTGACTAGTCGAACCTCTCTGTTTCCCAACTTCCTAATCTCTGACCCAAGGATGCGGGTAGGAGGTCGTCGAATAATCGCATCACGCTCTACCTTTACTTCCCTAAGCAGGCTCGGCTCTACCACCTCTGTGGTCTCATGTAGGCACTTCCTTAAATGTGACACATGGAATACGTCCTGTTCCCTATGCAACTGAATTATCTCTCGAAGATAAACCGAAGCTAGACATGGAACAGTCCTCTTGCTCTTCACGGGTATGAAATGGGCGCTCTTAGTAAGTCTATCTACCACAACCCAAATTCCCGTATTACCCTTCCTCGATCTTGGTAACCCATCAATAAAATCCATCGAGACGCTATCCCACTTTCATTGCGGAACTTCCAATGGGTGAAGCAACCCACCGGGTTTCTTTTGCTCCGCTTTCACTTGTTGGCACACCAAGCATCTAGCGACATACTCGGCCACATCTTTCTTCATACCGGCCCAAAAGAAAACTCGCTTCATGTCTTGGTACATCTTGTCCCCACCGGGATAAATGGTCATCCTCGAACGGTGTGCATCATCAAGAATAGCCTTCCTTAAACCCTCGTCTTGCGGTACACAAAGTCTACCGTCTCTACGCAAGCACCCCTTATCGTCTAGTGTGTACCTACTCAAATGGCTGGACGACTCCCCCCCTTATGAGCCTCTCTACCAACTCAACCAACCGTGGGTCGTCCCGCTGTGCCTCGCCAATACGTCTCAAAAGAGTAGGTCTGACCTCCAAGGATGCTAGCAAACCGGGTATAAAGTCAACGGAAGATCTGAAATCAAACATCGAGATAAATTCCAAGCTTCGTCGTTCCACGAACAATGGACTCAAGGACAACCTTTTTCCGCTCAAGGCGTCCGCCACCACGTTACCCTTGCCAGGGGTATTCGCTATCTCGAAATCATAGGATGCTAAGAACTCCATCCACCTTCTCTGTCTCAAGACTATGCGCTCGAAGAGTCTCCAATACTTCCCTAAGATGTAGGGCATGCTTTTCTCCACTTCTGGAGAAAACCAGGATATTCTCCCATACAAAATCGTCATAACTATCCATCTCTCACGCAGACCATCCTAGTCGAACTCGACATCCCCCAAGTGCAAGCCCCAAAGGCCTAAACCAATATCAGACAACCACCCAAGGGACACCTCCTTCGAATTCAGACGACCTACGTGAGATGATACTAGCAAAAACGGCTGAATAATTAAGCCTTTGTCCAACTCTGGATGTCCTTGCTAATCTCGCTCCAAAACCACCGTGGATCAAATAACTGGCTTTGCTTAACCCATTAAGCACACACGAAAACTTCTTTAGAAAAGACCAAGATGTCATCCACAAAGACCACTACGAAGTTATTTAGGTACTCCCTGAACACCCTACTCATCAAATCAACAAAGTATGCGGGGGCGTTCGTCAAACCAAATGGCATCACCAGCCACTCATAGAAACCATCCGGAGTCCTAAAGGTGGTCTTCTCTATACTATCCTCAGTCACTCCCAACTGATGAAACTCCGTGGCCAAGTCCCACTGCGAAATACTGAGGCGCCAACCAACCGATCAAAAAGATCATCAATCCTTGGCAATGGGTGTCTATTCTTCTTTGTGAGCTCGTTGAGTTCTCTATAGTCTCCACAAAGTCTGAGGGACCCATCCGCCTTCGTGGCAAAAACTACTGGAGCACCCCACTCCGATATATTTCGTCTTATGAACCCCACCTCAAGCAACTCCCCTACTTGCTTATGGAGTTCCCTCCTCTCACGAGGAACCATGCGGCGCACTGACAAAGATACTGGTTTAGCATCGTCTACCAGATATATTCGGAGGTGTATCTCCCGCTTCGGAGGTAAGCCCTTCACCTCCTCGAACTCATCCGAGTATTCCCGGACCACTCTAACAGGTCGCAAACTCTCGACCAAAGCGTCAAGCGATTCAAAATAACTTAGCAAAACAGAATCTATGGGATTTCAAAAGATCTCGAGAGTGTTACCCAAGCGGGTCATAAGCCTAACAACTCTCCTTACACAATCAAGAACGGCACCATTACTGGATAACCAGTCCATGCCCAAAATCAACCCATAGCCCGTGAAGCCCAAACAAAAGCATCACCTCTAAACTCAACGCTAAGTATGGAAATCTTCAAACCCAAACATATCATGGACAAATAAGTGGAGCCCTCCCAATTGGGTTTGAAACAACCACGGGATCATCTACCAAACTGGTGTCTAGGTGCAGTGACTCAACTAATGATGATGAGATAAATGAATGTGGTGCGCCAGAGTCGGATAAAGTTCGAACAGGATGATCGAGAGAACCAAATTTCAACTTAGACGGTTCTACCCCCATCAGGTATACCCGTCGTGAGGGAATACATCTACCCTCCAAAAGATCCTGTACTTCGTCCTTACCTTTTTGGACAACCCTAAGATGTCCTATTTCTCCAAAACAACTAGCCTTCTCCTTCACATTCTCCTTTCGTGGCCTTCTTACCACGATGAGGTTTCGTCCTTTATTTACCTAATAACTATTTGAACCTTCCTCTCTCGTCCATCTTAACGGTACCCATAAGCCCTCCACCTCCTTGGACTAACTTCTTAGCCTGGCAAACGACTTAGTCCCTTGAAGTGATTCTTCCGTCCTTCATACGGAAGTCCTTACTTATCTTAAAAATACATCTATACGCGGAGGGGAAATTCAAAAAGAGAAAGAGGAAGAGATTCAAAACGGAGAATCCGAAGGATAAAGATATGGCTATTGGGGATTATGCTTTTCTTTCAAAAACTTTTCTCTTAAAAGACATGTTTTTGAAAATACTTCTTCCAAAAATGTTTTTAGAAAAATAGTTTTCTAAAAATTTTATCTGTTCTGGTAATCTTAAGCTCTAATACCACGTGTAACACCTCACACCCACTAAGGTCACTCACAAAGGGACTGCCTTAGCTTCGGTGGAGTATTTAAGTGAATATAGAACTGAAAAATTACAACAAGACAGATATAAGTAATACTTGAAATTTAAAACATCATTTCATTGCAGCAGAAGGTAAACATGTTTGGTTACATCTCAAAAACCAACAAGAGTCAAGTACAAAATATCCATCTCGTTAAAACATAAGTACATAATCCCACTACATACTAATAGCCATAATAGAAAAGGTAACCGAGCTTTTCTTCAAGAGTCCAAGCTCCAAAAGATAGATAAAGCAATTTGATCAAAGCCCACTAGTGCTAGGCCCACTCTGAGAACCTGAGGGTTGGGGAAAAAGATAAAAACAACGGGGTCAAACATAAGTCTGAGTGAGCCCTATAACCTTAACAACACAATCATTAAAGTAATTAGGGTATGATATAAACCTGGTATGGTACAATTGGAGATAAATGACTACACTAAGTAGCCAACTAGACTTAGGATAAACTAAGATAACGGTAAAGACGCGCCCATCCACCCAAGGATAATTACTATATTGCACCACCCCAGATCTACCCACCCAAGGGTAATTCCTACACTGCACCACACCAGTCATTCCTACTTAAAGGTTGATCCCTCCCAAGGACTTAGAGAATTTACCCAGTAGTTTCGTGTACCCCTAGCTGACTACATAGGTGCCGTCTGCCCCTATCTCCACTAGGTGTACCCACTACTCCCAAGCGATCGGCTCCCTACCGTAGATACCCGTGCTGGCCCCACAATGGAGTGTATCACTCCCCAAAGTGGCAACCCCATAATATCAATGGTGCACGGCTTATATCTACCCGATGCAACAACGTCTTACCTACCAGCCTGGGTCCACACACGCATATGAAACCCGTTGGACTCGCGTTGCCACCGCTACCCCGTTTGGCCTCTTATAGTCAAGCCCAGTACGCGTGTCCCGTCCTCGACATGGGTCGAGCCCAATAAGATACATATGGGTTACTGGTTGAAATGGGCCCCCACAAGCTACTACTTAAGCTTGTCATTTTATCTTAACCCCTTTTCATAATCATGCCCACTTACATGTTAAGGTTTGGTTAAGTCATCTAATCATATTTAAATTGCCACTCAAGGGCCCCACAAGCTACTACTTAAGCTTGTCATTTAATCTAGTGCATCCCACTTAACCCCTTTTTCATAATCATGCCCACCTACATGTTAAGGTTTGGTTAAGTCATCTAATCATATTTCAATTGCCACTCAAGGGCCCCACAAGATACTACTTAAGATTGTCATTTAATCTAGTGCATCCCACTTAACCCCTTTTTCATAATCATGCCCACCTATATGTTAAGGTTTGGTTAAGTCATCTAATCATATTTCAATTGCCACTCAAGGCACCCACTAGATTTCTACATGCCACCCAAGGCACCCACTTGATTTCCACATGCCACCCAAGGCACCCACTTAACCCTTTAATCATGTTTAGTTACATGTTCCACTTTGGTTAAGTATTCTAGTCGTATTCTCTATTGCCACCCAAGGCAACCCACTAGATTTTTCCACATGCCACCCAAGGCACCCACTTAACCCTTTAATCATGTTTAATTACATGTCCCACTTTGGTTAAGTATTCTAATCGTATTTTCTATTGCCACCCAAGGCAACCACTAGATTTTCTCATGCCACCCAAGGCACTTACTTAATCTCCACATGCCACCCAAGGCACCCACTTAACCCTTCATACCCCACTACATGCTTATCTGGTTAAGTGTTTCTTAATTGATTAAGAATGTAACCATCGTAAAGACCTCTCACATTAGACTATCTTTTATGGCAGCTGGATTTGTCGGTTGGGTCCGGGCAGCCTTACCCATAACCGAGTCTAACCTCATGTCTATACCCTTGTCACGTATTTAGTTTGTGCCTAAGACCTCTCACATTGGGCCAATCATTTGTAGCCGCTGGATATGCCGGTCGGTTCCGGGCAGTCTTATGCTACAAAAGGGTCCAACCTCGTGTCTTAGTCGATTAATTACACCTAATTAATCACCCCCATAATTTGTATTAATTATCCCTAATTAATTACAAATTTAACGATATACATAATTGACTCAATTATGTCCATCCACTTTATGGTATGCATAATCATACCAACTTCACACCATTTCATTAACATGTATATTAACCCCATCGTTCCCCACGTAATTCGCGAACATGACATAAAAGGAAAGATTCATCACAATTGCAATGGGTTCAACTTGCATAACATCAACATGGGTTTAAAGGTGTCAACATGCATATAGCATCAACCCAACTAGCATAAATAATCAACCCAAACTTGCATGAATCACATATGTCATAAAGAAGTTAACTTGCATAAGTTATTTATGTCATACAAAGGGGTAAACTTGCATATGTATGTATGACATACAAAGGGGTTAACTTGCATATGTATGCATATCATACTAAGGTGTAAACTTGCACATGTTACTTGCATATCATCAAACACCAAACTTGCATAACATGTCATATATGGACTTGCATATTATCATACACCAAACTTGCATAACATATCATATATGAACTTGCATATAATCTTACACCAAACTTGCATAATCATGGTGTCATAATGGATCAATGTTTCTCATATGACTTGCATAACTTGCATAACATCTCAAACACATAGCATATAACTTGCATAACTTGCATAACATCATGAACATGTAGCATATGACTTGCATAACTTGCATAACATCATGAACATGTAACATATGGCTTGCATAACTTGCATAACATCTCAAACATGTAGCATATTACTTGCATAACTTGCATAACATCACCAACACATAGCATATAACTTGCATGACATGCATAACATCATTAACACAAAGCATATAACTTGCATAACATGCATAACATCATTAACACATAGCATACAACTTGCATAACATGCATTGATCCACATTCATAGCCATAACCTCATTATATCCTATCATAATCATTTCAACAATTGGTCATTAAGGCTATAGAAAACTCACAACTTGTTGATTAGCACTCCTAAGAAGAAGATTAAGTTGCTAGAGTTGATTAGAGATTGATTTGAGATGCTATCTTCTTCTACAAATTGATGGAGGCTCCTTCAAGTTGCATTTTGACGGCATGACGGCATTGTATCTATTTTTTAGTATGAATTAGGGTAGTCTTAGGGTGTATTTATAGAGTAGTTAGGTGTTTTAGGCCATTAGATAACCCTAAATCAGATTAGAGCCGTCAGATCACGTCCTAGCCACTTAAACACAGCCCAAAAGACAAGTAGGTGCACCCAGGTCACCTGGGCTCGACCAGGGAGGTCGACTCCTAGGTCGACCCTAGGGTCGACTCCCCAGTCGACCTGGGGGGGAGGTCGACTCCCCAGTCGACCCCCAGGTCGACCCCCTGGGTCTGGCGGGATTTTTCCCGCCACTTCTGAAAATTGAAAATTTTGTTTTTAAATCTGTTTTTAAATTTTCTGAAACTTCTTCGGGCCATATCTGGGTCTTACGGACTCCGATTTTCAAAAACTCGGACTCTATTTCGCGTATTTTTCCAAGACGAACGCAATGGCATAGCCCATTTCCCCTGATTCAGATTTTTAAATTTAATTATGCCCTGTTTTATATTATAGCTAGTTATTCAACATACGGGGTGTTACAAAATTATATTGGTATATCTGTTATATTAGAAGGGTAATGATTTCAGGCAACGAATTTGTTTCATTACTGGGTATGACTTGAGGTATTTTAATAGAAAAAACTAGAACAAATTTGTAACATTATTGGGTTTGACTTGCAATTTACATGTTTGTGCATTTGTAAACAAAAGAATGAAACAATGAAGAAGAATAATGATTTTTTTCGATAACATTAGTGTTATAGGATAAATATATCACAATTCAGTATATATATATACATATATATATATATTGTTGTTGTACATTTGAGATCATGTTATTCATTTATTCGAATTCTATTAATAAAGTTTTACAAATTCTTTTAAGGGTGAACTTTTTTTGACTAAAACTAAAAAAACTAGGTAACTTAAACTGGTATTATTTGTTTTATTTTCAAGATGATACAATTAAGTGCATATAATATTTAATTTACTTGACAATAAAATAACATTAGTATTACTATTATTTAATATCATGCAATATAATTGCATTGGGGCAATAGATGGAACATATGTTCCGGCATGGGCACCTTCTTCAAGATAGACATTTTTTATGGAAGAAAAAATGTCATAACACAGAATGTGATGGTTGCATGCGACTTTGGCATGAGATTCCATTTGTATATGCTGGATGGGAAGGTACAGCTAATGATAATCGAGTATTAATTGATGCGGTTTCTAAACCGGGCAACAATTTTCCAATGTCGCAAAGAGGTACTTTCAAATAATTTTATTTATGATAGATAAAATATTTGAAATTTTACAAACTCAAAAAATACAATGTTATCGTAAATTTTTTTACAGAACAATTTTATCTTGTTGATTATGGATATCCAAACATACCTGACTTTCTCTTCCCATATCGTGGACAAAGATACCATTTATGTGATTATAGTGGACAAGGAAGATTAAGTGGAAAGGAAGAATTGTTCAACTATAAACACTCATCATGTCGGAACATTATTGAGCGTTGTATTGGAGTTTCAGAGGAAAAATTCCCCATTTTGAAGTTGATGACAAATTATCCGCTTTCGAGGCAAAGGCTGGTTCCAATAGCATGTTGCACAATACACAACTTCAATTGGGAGGAACATGTAACAATCCGAAAAATCAGAACCAGTTAAAAAAAATTATTTTGGCAATTTTAATGAATTTTGAATATTTAAAATGATTTATTTTAAATAATAATGACTAAAATTTTATTTTGAATAAAATTAGAATGTATAAATTTATTTAAATCAAAGTTAGAATATAAATATTTATTTTAATTATAAAAGGAATTGGAAATGGCGCGGCAGTTTGAAAATTCGATTTCAAATTTCAAATGAATGTACATGATTCAAAATAAACCGGATTTTAGTGAAACCAGAAATATTTGAATCTGTTTGAAAATATCTTTCCAAGAATGTGAAAAATCAAGAGTTCATAACGGGAATAAAAAGTTATGTCCAGTTGAATATTCAGAATAGTCGCTGTGGAATTTAAGATAAAATATAGCCCTTAAAAATAGCCATTTTGCAAACGACGTTCGTTTTCGACGAAACCACTTTGTTGGATCTGGAATGTCAAATTATTGCTAGATTCCAATTTTCATAATTTTTGGAATCAATATGTGAGTGTGGTAAATTTAAACTTTTTTGGTCAATTTAGTTTGAATTTAATCAATTGAAAAATGACCGTTTTTCAAACGGTATCCAAATTCGACGAAATAGTTTTGTTTGGACCGTATTGTCAAAACAAAGCTAGATTTAATTTTTTTTTTTTTTTGGAATTTTTGCGGTTAGTATGTGACCCCGGTAAACTTAAATGTACATTCAAATTCAATACATATTGATCTATATTTTAATTTTGATAAAAACTGGTCAAAATGATAGAATTGGGTGTAACGACCCGGAAAATCTGAACCAATTTAAAAAAATTTAATTGGTTTTTAAATTGGTTCAGATTTTCCGGGTCGTTACAATCTCCCCCACTTAAAACTTTTCATCCCCGAAAAGGAACAAATTCGAAAGTGGTTTGATTAATCAACTCTACGTTCGATCTGGCTTCCATTCTCCAACTTTTCAGTTTCTGAGAATTTTCAAATTCTTCAAAAATTTGGCTAACACCCAGAATTTTCGAAAAATTTCGCCATAACCTCCTTTGTACGGGGAGAGGTTTGGAAATTTATTGGGCCGTATTAGTTACCCAATAAATCCTATTAAGCATACACATATTTATAGTGATATATTCTGGTGTTTACAGGGGAGCGTGTATAGATAATAACTCTAGAGAATAAATTCTCGTCACCCTGTCAAAGCCTGAGGGAGTGTGTATTTTAATTGCTCCAGAGGATAAATCCTCGTCACCTCGTCCCGTGTGGGAAATAAATAGTCCATGTGCCATATCTAATGACTAGAGAGACGTGATTATTGTCAACTCCAGACCCGTGTGGGGTTTTTATAAATCTGGCAATTTATCGTTACATTTTTATATGGTCATATCAGTCATCAGTTCAACCTGTAAAATATAGTCATCGCCATACAAGCCTCTCGCTCGTATGGTAAATCTTCCACCTCGTCACACAAACTCCAAATGCTTATGTGGTATATGATGAAGTATGCTTGTCTTCTAGAAGTATGCCATGTAGTGTAGTTCAAAATTAATTGTTACTATCCTATGGCGATGTTTATTATTTCACACAGAACAACCAGCACTCCGCATCCAATGGCATTCACAGGAGTTGATATAATAATAAAATTGCGCATCCAACTCATTAAGGTTTACCTATTTGTCGGGCACGCAAATAAAATCTTTACTCAACAGCTAATCCATTTACCTGTTCAAACATATATAATGCACATGTATATATTTCTATCTATTTTCTAATCAGTTCAATGCGTGATATAATCGAATAAATCCTACCATTCATTCTCTTATTAATTAAATTAACTATCGTTTTAATAATTTAATTAATCTAATTTACTATCACACAACACAAATAACAATCAAATTGTTTTTAACTTTTCAAAAATACACTAATCAATTTCTCTACTCTTTTAAAATCATTCAGACTATAGAATTAAAAGTGCACATCCATGGAAAGAAAATAACAACAAAGTAGAGAACTATTTGGTAATGCAAAGTATGGTAAATGTACCTTGCACCGGATTCAATCAGAGATATCCACTCGGCATCTAAGATAGGCTTTCTGAATGCTCTCCTCAGTTTCCCAAGTACAATCTCGCGGATCTCCACTCCATTGCGCTTTGACTAAGTGAACCTTCTTGTTCCTCAGCTCTTTGGTTTCTTTGCCGATGATCTTTAGCGGCTCTCTTCTCACAGCCAATTCTGGAGTAATTTCAATATCTTGTTGAGCTGCTTCTTCCACGGTCAAGTCTGGATCATGAACGTGCTTTCGAAATTGAGATATGTGAAATACATCATGCACTCCAGGCAACCAATCAGGCAATTTAACCCTATAAGCGAGCGTTCCGATCCGTTCCAGAATAGGAAACAGACCAATGAATTTGGACGCCAACTTCCCAGTTTTACCGAATCGGATAACTCCTCTCATCGGCGATACTTTCAAATATACATAGTCGCCAACAGCAAATGATATATCTCTTCTTCTCCTATCGGCATAGCTCTTTTGTCGGCTTTGAGTGGAGAGTAATCGTTTCTTAATAAAATCGACTTTGTCGGCAGCTTCTCGGATCATATCTTGCCCCAACACAAGTCTATTACCAGGTTCGACCCAACAAACAGGAGAACGGCACGGTCTACCATACAATGCTTCGAATGTTGAAATTGTCAGACTCTCCTGGTAGTTGTTGTTATAAGAGAATTCAGCCAAATGCAGATGGTCTTCCCATGATCCACCGAAATCTAGAACACAAGCCCGCAATAGATCTTATAGTATACGGTTCACCCTCTCAGTCTGACCATCTGTCTGAGGATGATAGGCGGTGCTTAGGTTCAGCTTTGTTCCCAGCTCTACTTGAAATGCCTCCCAGAATTTGCTAGTAAATATTGTATTTCTATCACTAACTATACTGAGCGGCACTCTATGTAGCCTTACAATTTCCTTGAAGTATATCTGCGCCAGACTCTGAGCAGTTCTGTTTGATATGACAGGTACGAAATGGGCGGTCTTCGTGAAGCGATCTACGATCACCCAAATACTGTCATTTCCTTTTCTGGTTCTGGGCAAACCATCAATGAAGTCCATGGAAATATGTTCCCACTTCCAGCCTGGAACGTCTAGCGGTTGTAACAATCCAGCCAGTTTCTGTTGGTCGCTCTTGACTAGTTGGCAAGTAGGGCATCGGCTAACATATATTGAAACACTCTTTTCATAGCCTTCCACCAGAGTGTTCGCTTGAAATCGTTGTACATTTTGGCCACAACGGGATGGATACTCAGCTTGGATTTGTGACACTCGTCTAACACTTCCCTTTTTAACTCTGGGATGTCAGGAACACAAATCCTTCCTTTCAATCTCAGGATTCCGTCATTATCTATTTGAAAACACGAGGGTTCGCCTTTCTGAATCCTTTTGATCATATCCTTAATAAAGTTATCCTCATTCTGAAGAATAGATATTTTGTCAATCAAGGAAGTCATAATAATAAAGCTGGCGATCATTACATTCTTTCGGCTTAACGCATCGGCCACGACATTGGCTTTCCCTGGAGTGTATATAATCTCAAAGTCATATGCTGCAAGAAACTCCAGCCAACGCTGCTGCCTCAGATTCAAGTCTTTCTGAGTGAACAAATACTTTAGTGACTGGTGATCTGTAAACAGCTCAAATCTCTCACCCAGAAGATAATGTCTCCAGATTTTTAAAGCGAATACTATAGCCAATAACTCAAGATCATGAGTGACGTAGTTTTTCTTGTGTGGCTTCAGCTGACGGCTAGCATAAGCAATCACTTGACCTCTTTGCATTAACACTGCTCCAAGGCCTTCTCTAGAGGCATCTGTCCAGACTTTTAAATCTTGATTGCCATCTATTATTGTTAACACTGGAGCAGTTGTCAGTTTTAATTTCAGCTCCTGGAAAGCTTCCTTACATACCGAGTCCAATTGAATCTCGAATGTTTCTTCGTCAGTTTCGTTAAAGAACTAGATGTCTTCGCGAAATCCTTAATGAATTTCCGATAATAACTGGCTAACCCGAGAAAACTTCTAACTTATGTTGGCGTACGAGGCTGTTTCCAATTCTGAATAGCAGTGATTTTACTGGGATCCACTGAAATTCCTTGCTTTGACACTACGTGGCCAAGAAATTTGACTTCTTCTTGCCAGAATATACATTTGGAAAACTTTGCTTTCAACACATTCTTTCTGAGAATTTCTAACACTTGTTCCAAATGTTTTTCGTGCTCGCTTTCTGACTTAGAGAAGATAAGGATATCATCAATGAAAACTAGAACAAATTTATTCAATACTCATCTGAATACTCTGTTCATTAGATCGACGAAATAGGCTGGAGCGTTACATAAGCCGAAGGGCATTACTAACCACTCGTAGAATAAGTCTGGACCTCTGAATGCTGTCAAAGGAACACACTCCTCGGCGATACGAAGCTGATGGAAACCTGTAGCTAGGTCCATTCGTGAAAATACTTGTGCGCCATTTAATCGATCCAACAAATCATCAAACCGTGGCAATGGATATTTGTTCTTTATGGTCTGCTTGTTCAAATCACGATAATCCACACATAGCCGTAGAGTACCGTCTGATTTTGGGACAAACACCACTGCTGCTCCCCAATCAGAGAAACTAGGCCTGATCAGACCCTTCCATAATAGCTGTCGTGTTTGATTGTCAAGTTCTCTTTCAAGGACATTCTTCGAATAGCGTTAACTACCGGCCTTGCATTCGGAATTAAAGCAATTTTGAAATCAATTTCTCTTTGCGGTGGCAAGCGAACAACTTCTTCGAACACATCCGCATAGTTCTTGATGACAGGAATATCTTTGATGAGGTCAGGAATATTCTCTGTGACCTCAGGGATATTTTCTATTTGAACAGGAGAAACATCCAAAGCTGCCCAGAAGTCTTTTCTATTAGCATACTGACCTTCACAGGGAATGGTTATATAATCACCTGATTTTATCTTTGCCTTAACGACTCTGTCGGCGCATTTAACTTCAGCTTCATATTTGGTCAACCAGTCTAACCCCAAGATAAGATCAAACTCTGTAAAATTCATGACGACCGCGATGGTAGGGAACCGATAACGAGAAAAGGAAACCGGCACTCCACAAACCCAGTTGAGATCGATGGAACCCCCGACCGGATTTTGGACAGTCATTGGTTCTTTGAGCTTCTTCAAGTTCAAATCTAGTTTCTTAACTGCATTTTTGGTAATGAAGCTTCGTGACGCGCCTGTGTCAAACAATACTCTAACTGGAATATCTTTGACAGTAAGCATGCCTTCCAAAACATCTGGCCTTTCCTGAGCAGGCGAAGATGCAGGCACTTCGGCTATTTAATTTACCTGAGCTTCTTTGGTTATTTTTAACAGCCGACACTCTTGTTTTACATGACCAAACCAATGGCATTGATTGCACCTTTTCTCCCCTTGAAAATTCTTCTTGGATTGAAGCCCACCTTTTAATCGCTTCTTCAAGGGTCCGCAGTTTATCGCCAAATGCCCTGGCTTCTTACAGTTACTGCATATGGCAGTCGTTACTTGTCCTTTCTCAGATTCAACCCTTTTCCGATTTGCTTTGGGCTTCTTGCTGACCTCAGGACTATCAATCATAGACTCCACTTTGTTACTAGAACTGACTTCCTCTTCGTCCTGCAACATACCTTTCTTATGGAGATCTTCATACTGATAAGCCATATAAATCATTTCAAAAAAAGGAAGCTTCACATTCCTCATCACACTATTCTGATATTTTCTTTGCAGGCCATGAATAAATCTCAGATTCTTCCTCTTTGGATCTTGAATCAGATGAGGAGCAAAGTGAGAAAGTTCGTTGAATCTCTTATGATATTCTGGAATGGTCATATCTCCTTGTATCAGATAAGAAAATTCATCACATAATCGCTCCGTCACTTCAGGAGGAGTAAATCTTGCTAGGAAAATCTCTTTGAATCTATCGCAGGTGATACCACCCTCTGGATTATCCCTGATGATTGTTTCCCACCAGATTAAAGCTTCTTCTTTGAGCGCCCAAGATGCTACTAATATCTTCTGATCATCTCTCAACTGGATACGTTCAAATATTCTTTCTGCAGAGCTCATCCAAGCTTGAGTCTGAATTATAGATTCATTGCCCACCAGATTAAAGCTTCTTCTTTAAGTGGGGAGATTGTAACGACCCAGAAAATCTGAACCAATTTAAAAAATTTAAATTGGCTAAAATAATGGATTTTAAATATTTAAAATAAATATTTTAAATAATAAAGATGAAAAATGAGTTTGAATCGATAATTGAAAAGGAATATAATTAATTCTAATTATAAACAAGGCCTGAAATGGCGCGGCAGTTTCAAATTTTGAATTCAAACTTTGACTGACTGTACCGGGTGCAAAACAAAACGGATTTGAGTGAAACCAAATATATTTAAATCTGTTAGTGAATACCTTTCTAACGAATCTGAAAAATCGAAGTTTCATCGTAGAAAGCAAAAGTTATGGCCAAATGAATTTTCAGAAAGGTCGCTATGGAATTTATATAGCCCGTGAAAATGCCATTTTGCATATGACCTCGGAATTCGACGAAACCACTTTTGTTGGATTTGGGATGTGAAGTTATTGCTAGGTTTACAATTTCATAATTTTTGAAGCTAGTATGTGAGCGTAGCAAATGAAAATGTGTTTTGGTCAATTACAGTTAAATTGGATAGACCAGAAATGGGCCTTTTTGCAAACGGTCTCAGAATTCGACGAAACTAGTTTTGTTGGGACCGTATCATCAAAACATAGCTAGATTTATTTTTTTGGAATTTTTCGAATTAGTTTGTGGCCCTAGCAAATTGAAATGTACATTCAAATCGAATATTGAATGTTTTATATTTTAATTCGAAGGAAAACTGACCCAAACAGTCGAATGGGCCCTCGAAACATGTCCCATTGTGTTCGAAATGGGGGTAAAACGCTAGGGACGAAAGTTGTTGGGTTTGGATTGGTGTTCGTGTGTGAAAGAGGGTATTTTAGAGATTTTAAAATATATAAATAAATAAAAAATCGTTGGTCAATAAACTTTCTCTCTCCTCGATAATATCGCGATCGACGACGGAAAGGTATTCATCACTTCCCGTTCATTTTCTGATCAATCCACGCAAAATTAGCCCCTCCTCCAGTTGAAGATTTTGAAGAGCTCGAGAAGATCTTCAAATCCATGTATAGTTTGGATTTTTTTCATTGAGTATTGAGGGAGATCCACCGCCGTGAACATCCGCCGTTCGAACCACCGCCGCGCCGCCATATCGTCGTCGAGTTGGGGGTGGCCACCACAGTCGGAGCCGCCTCTCCGTCCTCTTCCACGTGGCATCTTCCGATCGTCACCAAACCTCACGGATTGCAAGAAAAACTCCGACCTAGTTTTGAAGAAATCAGACAGGTAACGGCTGAAATTAATTTCAACTATATTATAGCAGTTTAAAGCGCTACGGTTTTTTTTTTCACTGTAAAATCATATCTTTTTCGTTTCTTGACGAAATTCAGTGAAATAAGAGACAGTGGAATCGTGTGGACGTCTTCTACATTCTAGAAGAGACCGCATAGAGCTTCTTCTATTGTTGGTGGAGTGGAACCCAATGTGAGATTTCTAATTTATAAAGGATATGGAAAACAACAATGTATAAATTATATAGTCGATGTATGAGTTATATAAGTGTTGTACACCTCTTGTATAAGCGTTGTATAAGTTGTACGGTCGATGTATAAGTTGTATATGCGTTGTAAAAATTATATATGTGTTGAAATAGAAGTGAAATGCTATATATAAATATATGTATATATATATATGCCCCTCGTCCACAAACCATGGACGATATTTATTGGTTGTGATTGGTGTGAAAATTGATTGATAGCGTATGGTTGATCGAAATTGTTTGTGGTTGAGATTGATTGATTGTGGTTGAAAAATACCCGTTTGTGGTTGAGAAATATTTGGTTGAAACCACATAGGATTAGTTTGTGGAAATGAAATAAATATACATGTCGCCTACGTGCGAACTAGATGCATGATTCCCCATTGTCAAAAGCTGCGAGGCTTTAAGGTAGAGCGAGGAGCCGTACTAGGGACGGTCCCGGTTTTAACTACCCTGTCGTTATGCTGCCGAAATTTTGAATAATATTCATATGTTAGAATTATTTTCCTGTGTTGAAACTATATTCGTCTGTTGAATAGAAAACCTTCATGTGTTGAATTGAAATTCATTCGTTGAATAGAAATTCATGTGTTGAATGGTGTTCATGTTTTAAATATAAAAATCACATTTTTATCTATATATACAAACTATAGAAAACCTTCATGTGTTGAATTGAAATTCATTCGTTGAATAGAAATTCATGTGTTGAGTGGTATTCGTGTTTTAAATATAAAAATCACCTTTTTATCTATATATACAAACTATAGAAAACCTTCATGTGTTGAATTAAAATTCATTCGTTGAATAGAAATTCATGTGTTGAATGGTATTCGTGTTTTAAATATAAAAATCACCTTTTTATCTATATATATAAACTATAGAAAACCTTCATGTGTTGAATCGAAATACATTCGTTGAATTGAAATTCAAGTGTTGAATGGTATTCATATTTTGAAATAAATTGTTTTATAATAAAAATCCTATTTTTATCATCTATATGAACTATATAAAATAATCTTGTTTTGAAATAAATTGTTTTATAATAAAAATCCTATTTTTATCACCTATATTAACTATATAAAATAATCGTGTTTTGAAATAAATTGTTTTACATTAAAAATCACATTTTTATTATATACATGAATTGTTAAAAATAGTGAAGTGTTGAAATAGAAGACAGTTAGATAAAAATATCATTTTCATCAAATGTATGAAAAGAATATAGCTTTGAAATCGAAGAATCGATATATATATATATATATATATATATATATATATATATAGAATTGAAATATATCGAATAACGAAGCTGCAGTTCGTATTTTGAAACCGTGATTTCAAACGATTAGTGCGGGAGATCCGACCATCGGATTTTCCCGAAATCGCAACCTTTGGGTTCGCTTTGGAAATATCTTTCTAACGACACCAACTTTGTAAAAATCCAACGGTTGGATTGTCTGGAATGTTTAATTCAAATCTGAGGAAAAACAGCGCCAGAATTGAATATATTTATTGTAACGAAAAGGAATTTCGCTCGATCCGAATCAGTCGCTAAACCGATCTAGACCGTTCGTAACGCCTGATTGTTTTGAGAACACGACAAAATAGAACGCAGACGGAAGAACATTTCATTGTATATTACAACAATTCCATCAGAATACAAGAATATAAAGAGTATAAATCAATATTATACAACAGAAAATATCAAAGATTACAATACATTACATAGTAGCGGAAAATAATACAATACACAACCAGAAGTAATACGCGGATACAAAGCTTTCCGAGTATCGTTCCAGCTGTAAATCAGGATCCTGTGAATATAAATCTGCAAAACCAAAACTACTAGCTGCCCGTGTCAAAATAAGGGCACCCAGAGTTTAGGTTAAAACAATAAACTCCAGGTCAGTCATGGGACTGGTGTGAGAACTAAAACAGTTATTTAAAACTTTACTTTAAATCATATATATCAAGGGACCACGCCGTATAACACGGAACGGGTTTCCTCCCGAGAATACCAGTGAATATAACAAAACAGCGCAATGCTTTTTGGAAAAATGAGGCCATTATAAGACTCAGTTCCCATCACACAATGCAACGCAAACCGGAGGATATAGTTTTACCTTATAATGGCCAAAATATGGTTGATACGAATAAAACAAAAGCAATTGATATTATTACTAGTGTTTATATGTTTCAAAAACAATTTCAAATCATAACTATCAATCATAGACGGCATGGGTACCATATATCATGTCGCCATATATATATACAATCAAAACCGCACAGTGTCGTATTTGGAAATTGGATTTTCGTTATGAACCAAGGCAAAAGATAGTCCTTACCGAATTCGAGACTGCCTAGCCCGAGTCTCAGGCAAGCGAGCAGGCAAGCCTTGGATCGTCAGGGCCAGTCCACCGAGGTGGATTATTATGCCTGAACACTACGTTTCCCCGCCCTTTGGGGCGTAAATGAGCCAACGAATGACTCCATCGGTCCCGGATCGACCGATCTAACCGAGGCGCCTCGCAACAGCAACAACCACATAAGTCAAACTCGTCAGGGTGTTTAAAACCACTGACACCACTTCTAGCTAGGAAGAAACGCAGGCCCTCCCTGATGTCCTCTCCCGTTTCGGGTTCATACCGGGGTGTGAGGCTCGCGATTTCACATTATACACAAAGCTATGCCACATAGGCGGTGCTTTGATCATCACCACAAGACTTTGCTTTTCAACAGAAGTCCTTATCATTGCATATTAGCATGCCACACAGGCAATTCACACCGTGCAACTGATGGCTATCAATCACACAGAATGAATTCCAATGTCAGACACACATTCAATTTGCAAGTCCGTTCTGGGTTTGAACGAAACCGGAGGCACTGTATACCTCGCAAACCCATCGATCACCACGTACGTCTGGACGATCACCACTCATTATCCATATTTCGGGATGCCTCCCAATCAGGACCTCGGTTACCATCCAAATGAGGTGAAGATCTCCGGTCTTCGACCACCGTCTTCATCTTCGATTTCTTATCGTCGATTCAGTTATTCAGAATGGGATAAACCCGGTCTTTCTGAGCAACTCGCGTATATAATAAACAAGTATTACACAAACAAAACATACGCCTCATTCCAATTCATCAGTCACTAACCGTAAATTAACAAGAGAATAATTCCCCAAATATTAACCCCGAAGGCCGAAACCAACATCAGATCAATATCCAGAAAACCATTCTGCTTAGCTAACCGACAGTTAGTTTCTAAATTTCACATTCATAGGGAAAGGTTCCCATTTATTTTATCAAAGATAAATTCCTTGAATTTATTCTTTAATCATCCTTTTGAATATCAATTCAAACTAGTCGGGATTAACGAACCTTACCGAAGTAATCGTTTGTTTTAATTTCCCAATCCCAACCTATTCATCCCATGAAGTAAAACGGGTCTTACTTCATATCTAACACCACGGTGTTATTGGTAAATTTAATTACCATTTCACGTTTAAATCTAATTAAAGATTTAACTATCGCCTGGAGCAAAACTGGTGATACTCCATTCTCGATCATTTCAATCTAATTAAAGATTCATTAAAACTCCACTTAGTTTTAATCTTTGACTGGGTTAAAGAATCAGTGTCACTTAAAACACGGTTCACGATAAACCCCAAAATCACATCACAATTCAATCAGTCCCTAATCGTGAATTAGCAAGTGAGCAATTCCCTAAATATTAACCCCGAAGGCCGAAACCAACATCGGATCAATACCCAAGAAACCGTTCAACTTAACTAATCTCCAGTTAGTTTCTGATTTTCTTAACTTCGTTGGGTCTAAGAACAGTATTATTGAAGATACCGTTCACGACGACCCAAAATCACATTCTATTAATTATCGGGTTAAAGAACGAGTGTTATTTAAAACACCGTTCACGATAAACCCAAGAATCAATTCGAATTCAATTCCAATTAAATATTGTTTAATTGGTACACTTCAATAAATCTAAATAAAAGATTTAATCTTTTTCTCAACTGGACTTAAGAACGGTGTTAATAAAGACACCATTCACGACAAACCCAAATCACATTTGATATTAAATACAAGGCTCTAAATAGAAATTATATCGGCTCATATTCAATATCAAACTCTACGACTAACAAATATCGTATTGGAAATAACGATATAAATATCTTTCAAATTTCCATAGCAATATCTGTATAATCACGAAATTCAACACCGAAATAATCCAAAGACAATTTCGATTTAAATCCATTCCAATTCAATTATTGGAAATTCTGGTTACTTTTAAAACCCTTTTCAAATTCAATTTATTTATTTAAAAATAAATAGAATTATGATTCTAGTTCAAAACTAGTTTATTTCGATAAAAATCTGTTTTTATCTTTTCTGATATGGAGTTTTTCCATCCCAAATCTTTACAAATCATTTCTTATGATTTTACACAAATTATTACTATTTTTAATAATTTTATCAAGGCCCGCACAGTCGATTTCCATCAACGGCCATCGAACTGCACTTACAGCGACCTTTTCCAAATTTTATTTGGACATAATTCCAAATCCAACCGTTAGATTTCAAATTTCTAATATTCGTTAGAAAGAACTTTTCGATACGAACCCAACGGTTCCGGTTTTAGGAGAATCCGACGGTCGGATCTCCCGTAATATCCGTTCGAAGTCAATGGTCGAAATTCGCGAACTGCCGCGGCGCGGCGCGTTCTATTCAGGCCATTATATTATATATATATAATATATATAATATATACTTCGTCGATTCCCTTTTTAAAACGTATTTAATAAATCATTTTAATTTCGTTTTCAAAACGATTTCAACTTCTTTTTCAAATTCAAATCAAAATTGAATTTTCCCTTACAAATTTGTTTTAAATTCATTTCAAATTGATTTCAATTCAAATCGATTTTGAATTCAATTTCAGTTCATTTTCAATTCAATTCAATTTCAATTTGAATTCATTTCTATTCAATTTCTATTCGAATTCATTTATATTCAATTTCAATTCGAATTCATTTCTATTCAATTTAATTCGAATTTCAATTCTTTTCAAAATATCAGATTTTGAAATCACTTTCGATATTCATTATAAAATGAATAAAATCGATATAAATATCGTTCATGTCAAAATGGCGTCAATCTAATCAACACGGCTTCATATATTTCTATTTTCAAATATTCTATTTCAAATATTTCTATTTCAAATATTTCTTTTTCAAATATTTCTATTTCAAAACTTTCTTTTTTCAAAACTGGAATGAGGCCCAATCAATTACCATATAATGTTAATTATATAGATTTTCTACAACACATGTATACAATAACAACGATGAATAATCAACCATCATCCAAAGTGCATTCTACACTGTATAAGCATCGAATATAAATATTTAACGCTTATAACAGTCTGTCAATCAATCGATCGACATACAACTAACTATTGGGATTAGTGTATGTCATATATCACCCCAATACCTGTGTGAGGTTTTCAAACAATCAAACACAGATTTTATTTGTGCAGTTGGGCGATGTGTAAAATTTATCGTCCCAATCAATATCAGTCAAATATGTGTATATAAACAAATCGTCCGATTTGTTTATTTTTATTTCATTTCATATACACGTTAAAAATTCTATTTTTAACTATAAAATATTTTTAACTATATAAATATTTTATTTCATTTCACATCACAACACACAATCAACTACACATCAAAATCATACAAACAAGCATACAAGTCGTCCATGGTCTGTGGACGACGGGTGTCGGGTGCTACTAAACACCGTCTGCATCCTAGTATATATTTTAACTAGAAATAAAGAGTTAAGGTGAGAAGTTCTCACCCAAGCTATACCAAACGCCTCGACTCTTCTTATGTAGAAAATCTCCTTCGTTTCTTCTTTCATCACTTTCGTCATCCGTATTCACTACATATATAAAAATCGAATTTTTTCTTCGCTATTCAATATATAAAAATCGAATTTTTACTTGCTATAAAAATCACTTCTCTATTTCAACGTATATATAATAAAAATCATATTTTTATTTCGCTACATATATAAAGATCAAATCTTTACTATCTATATATTACAAAAATCATACTTTTATTCATCTACTAATATAAAAATCACATCTTTAATATTTCTACTTTGTAAAAATTATATTTTTATTCTTTCTATATAAAACTGATTTTTATAAAAGTTTATATATATAAGACTGATTTTATTTTAAAAGAAAATCATATTTTTAACATATATAAAAAAAACTTAGATTTAAAATTAAAATTAAAACTTACAGTTGCTGGGGGAATGGGAATGGAGCGTTCGGATCATCGGGGAGGGGCTCACTGCCGGGTTTGGGAGTAGAGGAAGGGGGTTGCTCGGGTTGGAGACAAGGTCGCTAGGGGGTAGCATGGGGCGGCGCCGGTCTCGAGGTGGCGCCAGGGGTCCCACGCAGCTACAGCGGCGGACTAGGGGGGTAGGGCTCGGGGTTACGGTGGGGTCTGATTAGAAGAGGAGAGCGGAGCGAGGAGGAAGAAGGGGAGTGCGAGAGGAGGTGGAGGGCGGTGGCCAAGGTCTGGCGGCGGAGCGGCTTGGCGACAGGGGGTGGGGGTCCTCGCGATTTGGATTCTCTTCTTTTTCTTTTTCTTTTTTGAATACGGTTGACTCAGAGAAGATAAGGGAGAGGGTAGTTAAAGGGGAAATATATATTATATTTGTTTAATTTTCTTCACCATAAAGCAACTTTTATTGTCGAACTCGAAACGAGGCCCACCGGCTGTCTTCCATAGCTAATTACCCCCATTCCGAACACAATGGGATAGGTATCATAGGATGATTTGACTGTTTCGATCAGTTTTCGTTAAAATTCAAATATAACTCTTTATATTCAATTTTAAACGTACATTTCAATTTACTGGGGTCACATACTAACTCTAAAAATTCCCGAAAAATATTTTCTAGCTTCGTATTGACGATACGGTCCTAATAAAACTAATTTCGTCAAATTCTGAGACCATTGGAAAAATGACCATTTTTCAGTCGATTAAATTAAACTGAAACTGGTCAAACGCGTTTTCCTTTGCCACGCTCACATATTGATTCGAAAAATTATGAAATTTGGAATCTAGCAATAATATGACATCACGGATCCAACAAAAGTGGTTTCATCGAAATCCGAGGTCGTTTGCAAAATGGCTATTTTCAAGAGCCGAAATTCCAAAGCAACTAATCTGAAATTTCAACTGGACATATCTTTTGATCCCCGCTATGAAATTTTAGTTTTTCGGATTCGTTGGAAAGATATTCTCAATTAGATTCAAATATTTTTGGTTTCACTAAAATTCGGTTTTTTTTGCACCCGGTACATTCATTTGAATTTTGAAATCGCATTATCGAACTACCGCGCCATTTTCAATTCCTTTTATAAATTAAAATAAATATTTATATTCCAACGTCGAGCTATATAAATATATGCGTTCGAATTCTATTCAAAATAAATTTCTCATCGTTATTATTTAAAATAATTCATTTTAAATAATCAAAATTCACTAAAATTGCCAAAATAAAAATTTTAAACTGGCCCAGATTTTCGGGTTGTTACAATCTCCCCCACTTAAAACTTTTCGTCCCCGAAAAGGAACGAAGCCGAAAGTTGTTTTAAATACCAACTCAACTTTCATTATTTTTATTATGGCTTAAGTTCTTCAACTTTTCAGTTTCTAAGAACTTTTCAAAAAATTTAAAAATTTGGCTAACACCTTAAATTTTCGAAAAATTTCGCCATAACCTCCCCTGCACCGGGAGCACCGGGAAAATCCCGAAATTGCCATACCGGCCTTCTGATCTCAAAAAGAAAAAGAAAAGGCCAAGCAGCTAGCCAGTAGGCTCATAAAATCATCATCACCCAAACAAAACAGTAAATTATGTTAAACATGTACCTATTTGTCGGGCAAACAATTTTATTCTTCTGCTCTAGCCTTCTTGCTATGACCTGTTCACTGTAAGTACATGTATATGCATGCAAATGCGACTAATTTTCAATACAATTCATTATTTGATACAATTTGGCTATATGGTTCAAAATTTCAATTAACAAACAATAATCAAACAACACAACCATCTATCAATTAGTTGATTAGCTTTTCAAATTCATAACTTTGATACATAGTCAAAAATTAGATTTTTGATGTCAAATCACAACAATAAGCCCTATCTAGTTTCGGTTCTCACACCAGTCAATTGGAAATATATAGAAATCTCACTTTCGAAACTCGAAAATAAATACTGGCGATGGTGCCCCGTCACCAGAATTATCCCCGGGCACTAGAGTGCGATTCTATAACTATCCAATACATTAAAACTTCGAATACACGTTTGCAAGACATATATGCAAAATCTCTATATATTGGATTGTCCAAATTCATATAAATTAATAATCAAATACGAGTAATTGATTTAAATTTTCAAAACAAAAATTGTTTTCATTTTAAAAATATACACTTCACACTCGTTCTAGGATGCCACTGATCCCATCTCTAACGAGTCATTCCCATTGGATATTACTAATCCAATTCCTGATGAATTCTTTCGCATGGTTCTAATGTGTCTTGTTCTCTGAGCTTTGTAAACCAAAGCTCTGATACCAACTGTAACGAAAAGGAATTTCGCTCGATCCGAATCAGTCGCTAAACCGATCTAGACCGTTCGAAACGCCTGATTGTTTTAAGAACACGACAAAATAGAACGCAGACAGAAGAACATTTCATTGTATATTACAACAATTCCATCAGAATACAAGAATATACAGAGTATAAATCAATATTATACAACAGAAAATATCAGAGATTACAATACATTACATAGCAGCGGAAAATAATACAATACACAACTAGAAGTAATACGCGGATACAAAGCTTTCCGAGTATCGTTCCAGTTGTAAATCAGGATCCTGTGAATATAAATCTGCAAAACCAAAACTACTAGCTGCCCGTGTCAAAATAAGGGCATCCAGAGTTTAGGTTAAAACAATAAACTCCAGGTCAGTCATGGGACTGGTGTGAGAACTAAAACAGTTATTTTAAAACTTTACTTTAAATCAGATATATCAAGGGACCACGCCGTATAACACGGAACGGGTTTCCTCCCGAGAATACCAGTGCATATAACAAAAAAGCGCAATGCTTTTTGGAAAAATGAGGCCATTATAAGACTCAGTTCCCATCACACAATGCAACGCAAACCGGAGGATAGAGTTTTACCTTATAATGGCCAAAATATGGTTGATACGAATAAAACAAAAGCAATTGATATTATTACTAGTGTTTATATGTTTCAAAAACAATTTCAAATCATAACTATCAATCATAGACGGCATGGGTACCATATATCATGTCGCCATATATATATACAATCAAAACCGCACAGTGTCGTATTTGGAAATTGGATTTCCGTCATGAACCAAGGCAAAAGATAGTCGAAATTGTTTTTGAAACGTATAAACACTAGTAGTAATATCAAATGCTTTTGTTTTATTCGTATCAACCATATTTTGTCCATTATAAGGTAAAACTCTATCCTCCGGTTTGCGTTGCATTGTGTGATGGGAACTGAGTCTTATAATGGCTTCATTTTTATAAAAAGCATTGCGATGTTTAAAAGAATGATTTGTTTTAACGCACTGGCAATCCAATGGAGTAAACCCGTTCCACGAAAGTGGCGTGGTCCTGTGATTAGCCATATTATAAATGTGTTGAGTAGATTTCTCATACTAGTCCCATGACTGGCTCGTAGTTTGTTTCACTTTCAAACTCGGGTGCCCCTTTTTCTACACGGGCATCCTTGTATTTAGGTTTAGCTAGTTCTTTCTGGATAGCTGTAGCTGAAGATGGATTCTATCATTTATCTCTTTTTATGTTGTTCAGCTCCTATTGTACGTTATGTTTGTTTTCCGCTGTAGACATATATGTATAGTTGAACTGTATATGTACTAAGTATGATCCTGTATACTGTGTAACTCTGATGATTACTCTTATCCAGTATATTCTATTGTCCATTATCTGGTGTATTCATTTATTCTGTTCTGCTATTATCTGTTTATGTGTTATATTCCAAGGATTACCCTTGCCACCGTCAGTATGGGGTTTGGGGTCGTCTCATATATATATATATATATATATATATATATATATATATAATTATATTAAATCGAATAACGACACTGCAGTTCGTATTTTGAAATCGAAACTTCAAACGATTATACCGGGAGATCCAATCGTCGGATTTTCCCGAAACTGGAACCGTTGGATTCGTTTTGAAAAAATCTTTCTAATGATGTAAATTTTGTGAAGATCCAACGGTTAGATTTTCAGATATGTGTAAATCAAATCTGAAGAAAAACAGCGCCACGGCCGTGTTATGGCCCGAAGCGTCGTTTTGAATAAATTGGCTATTTTAAAATAAATAAAAATAGCGATAAATTGTTATAAAATATTATAAATGATATGGATGTGAAATTTAGAAACTAACTGAAGGTTGGCTAAGTCGAATGGTTTCTTGGGTATTGATCTGATGTTGGTTTCGGCCTTCGGGGTTAATATTTGGGAAATCGTTCTCTTACTGATTGATGGTTAGTGACTAATGAATTGAAATGATGCATAGTAGTGTTTGTGTAGCACTTGTTTGTTATATACGCGAGTTGCTCAGAAAGACCGGGTTTATCCCATTCTGAATAACTGAATCGACGATAAGTAATCGAAGATGAAGACGGTGGTCAAAGACCGGAGATCTTCACCTCGTTTGGACGGTAACCGAGGTCCTGATTGGAGGCATCCCGAAATATGGATAATGAGTGGTGATCATCCATACGTACGTGGTGATCGATGGGTTTGCGAGGTATGTAGTGCCTCCGGTTTCGTTCAGACCCAGAACGGACTTGCAAATGGACAGTGTGTCTGACATTGGAATTCATTCTGTGTGATTGATAGCCATCAGTTGCACGGTGTGGATTGCCTGTGTGGCATGCTAAGATGCAATGATCAGGACTTCTGTTGAAAAGCAAAGTCTTGTGGTGATGATCAAAGCACCGCCTGTGTGGCGTAGCTTTGTGTATAACGTGAATTCGCGAACCTCACACCCCGGTATGAACCAGAAACGGGAGAAAGGACCTCGGGGAGGCGTGCGTTTTCTTTCTAGCTAGAAGTGGCGTCAGTGGTTTTACACGCCCTGACGAGTTTGACTTATGTGGTTGTTACTGTTGCGAGGCGCCTCGGTTAGATCGGACGATCCGGGTCCGATGGAGTCATTCGTTGGCTCATTGACGCCCCATAGGGCGGAGAAACGCATTGTTCAGGCATTATAATCCACTTCGTGTGGACCGGCCCTGATGATCCAAGGTACGGTTGCGGCTGTGCCTGAGACACGGGCTAGAGCGTCTCGAATTCGGTAAGGACTATCTTTTGCCTTGGTTCATGACGGAAATCCAATTTCCAAATACGACATCGTGCGGTTTTGATTATATACCTATATATGGAGACATAGTGGTATGGGGCATTAATGCCGTCTATGATTGATACTTATGATTTGAAATTGCTTTTGAAACATATAAACACTAGTAGTAGTATCAAATGCTTTTGTTTTATTCGTATCAAGCATATCTTGGCCGTTATAAGGTAAAAACTCTATCCTCCGATTTGCGTTGCATTGTGTGATGGGAACTAAGTCTTATAATGACTTCATTTTTATAAAAAGCATTGCGATGTTTAAAAGAATGATTTGTTTTAAAGCACTGGCAATCCAATGGAGTAAACCCGTTCCACGAAAGTGGCGTGGTCCTGTGATTGGCCAAATTTTAAATGTGTTGAGTAGATTTCCATACCAGTCCCATGACTGACTCGTAGTTTGTTTCACTTTCAAACTCGGGTGCCCTTTTTCTACACGGGCAGCCTTGTTTTCAGGTTTTAGTTGGCTTTTCTGGATAGCTGGAGCTGAAGATGGATTCTATCATTTATCTCTTTTTATGCTGTTCAGCTCCTATTGTACATATTTTGTTTGTTTCCGCTGTAGACATTTATGTATAGCTGAACTGTATTTGTACTAAGTATGATCCTGTATACTGTGTAACTCTGATGTTTATGTTTATCCAGTGTGTTATTTGTTCATTATCTGGTGTATTTATTTAATTTTGTTCTGCTATTATCTGTTTCTGTGTTATATTCCAAAGATTACCCTTTCCACCGTCAGTTCGGGGTTTGGGGTCGTCACATTGGGTAATGAAACATATCCTATTGTGTTCGGAATGGGGGTATTTAGCTAGGGGTGACAGTCGTTGGGTTGGATTTGGAGTTCTTATCAATAAAGGGGTATTTTTCGAATTAAATAATTTTATAATTATATATATATTTTAAAACCCAAGTTTTTCTAATTTCTGATTGGTCAAATAAATCCGCCTTCGCTGCAGGTGATTAAAGGCCCAAACCGTTTAATCCTTCTTCCATAATTTCTGGCGAATCCGTTCAATAAAATTCAGGGGTCTTGAAGGGAAAATTGTGGTACTCCGTGAGCTCTACACATCCATACCCGGTTGAGGAATTATCGTGGAGAATAGGGCACGAATTTCGAGCTGAAAGTCAGCGGCTTTGGAGGTGATTTCGTAGTCGAAGGAGGTGTCGAGCTGGGGGGTTTCGTCGGAGGGGGAAGGCGCCACGTAGGCGCACAAGGTGGCGTAGCCGGATCCGGGTCCGATCAACTGGAGGCGGCGGCGTTGGTGGTTTCTCAGATCGACGGTTTTGGGTTCGACGTAAAACTGGAACGATGGTATTGAGGAGGAAGGAACGGGTTTAGTACCCTGGTGACATGGCAACAAAAGAATAGGGTAATTAATATAATTATCCAATATTAAAACATGTTAAAACTTGATAAGGCGGTAACTTTTTCATACAACGTCGGATTTCGATGATTTCAGAAGCAATGGAATCGCAGAAACAAGAGTTGCGCGATGAAAAAGACCAGAACCGAAAACAGTGAGTTTTTTACAACATTAATTTTATTTTCAGTTTTAATATAAAAATATAAATTTGCATTGTTTTTAAAAATATAAATAGAATTGCTTTAAAAATATAAATTTGCATTGTTTTTAAAAATATAAATAGAATTGCTTTAAAAATATAAATTTGCATTGATTTTAAAAATATAAATAGAATTGCTTCAAAAATATAAATTTGCATTGTTTTTTAAAAATATAAATAGAATTACTTCAAAAATATAAATTTGCATTGTTTTTAAAAATATAAATTTGCATTGTTTTTAAAATAGAAATAACATTATTTTTGAAATATAAACAGAGTATAAAAATGTGATTTTTTAAAGAAAAGAAATAACACAATAATTTTTTTATTTTTATCTATATAGCGTTGTAATGAAAATGTGATTTTTATTTATAAATATCATTGTTTAAAAATGTGATTTTTAATATAAACCGCGTGAAACAGGTTGCATGGAACCGACTGGAAGCGAATGGAATCCAAACCGTCCGATAAAGAATGGCGGAGTGGAAACCAAAGGTGAGAACTCTTTCTCACTCAATTTATTTACAGTAAAATATATACTAGGATGCAGACGATGCTTAGCAGCACCCGACACGATTGATTGTACAAACCATGATTGTTTATTTCGATTGAATGGACTATATTGTATATATTGATTGTATGAACTGAATAAAATATTCATGTGTTGAATAAAATATTTGAACAATAAAAATATCATTTTTATTGTATATATGAACTGAATAAAATATTCATATGTTGAAATAAATATTCATTTACAAATCAGATGATTTGTTTATGTACACCCATTTAATTGACATTGATTGGGATGATAATATTTTACACATCGCCCAACTGCACAAATAATAATCTATGTTTGTTGTTTGAAAACCCCACACGGGTATTGGGATAATATTTGACATACACTGATCCCAATAATTAGTGGTATGTCAATCGATGGGTTGACAAACTGTATAAGCGTTATTTATTTATTTTAATGCTTATACAGTTGTAAAATGCACTTTGGATGTTGTATGGATTTTTAATGATTGTTTATCATTATTGTTGTGTACATGTGACGTTGAAATCCATATAACTGAAATAATATGGTAATTGATTGAGTCTGATTCCAATTCAGAATTAACAAATATTTTTAAATAATATTCAGTGTATAATCAAAATCAGATACTTTGAAAATATTATCATTTTAATATTATAATGATAAGGAATATTCAAATTTGATTTGAAATTTTAAATGAAATTGTTTTAAAATAAATTTAAACGAATTTATTAAGGAATATTCAAATTTGATTTGAAATTTGAAATTAAATCGAAATCGTTTTAAAATGAATTTAAAACGAATTTATTAAGGAATATTCAAATCGGATTCGAAATTTGAAATGAAATCGAAACCGTTTTAAAATGAATTTAAAACGAATTTATTAAAGAATATTCAAATTTGATTTGAAATTTGAAACGAAGTTAGAACCATTTTAAAACAAAATTATAAACGATTTATAAATTACGTTTTAAATGGAAATCGACGAAATATGTATTATATATATAATATAATAGCCTGAATAGAACGCATCGCGCCGCGGCCGTTCGCGAATTTCGACCATTAACTTCAAATTGATATTATGGGAGATCCGACCATCTGATTCTCCTAAAACCGGAATCGTTGGGTTTGTATCGAAAAGAGCTTTCCAACGAATATAAGATATTTGAAATCTAACAGTTGGATTTGGAATTATGCCTAAATCAAATTTGAAAAAGGTTGATGTAAGTGTAGTTCGATGACCGTTTATGGAAATCGACTGTACGGGCCTTGATAAAATTACTAAAAATATTACTAATTTGTGTAAAATCATACTAAATGATTTGGAAAGAATTGGAATGATAAATTCCATATTTGAAAAGATAAAAATATATTTTTATCAAAATGAACTAGTTATTAACTAGATTTGAAATCCAATAATTTTTAAATAAAATAAATTGGACTGGTGAATGGTTTTAAAATAACTAGAAATTACCAATGAACAAATTGGAATGGAAATAATCTTTGAAATATTTCGATCTTGGATTCCATGGTTGTATATTGTTATGGAAATTTGGAAGATATATTTATATCGTTATTTCCAACACGATATTTGTTGGTTTCAGAATTTGATATTGTATATAAGCCGATATAATTTCTATTCAGAGCCTTGTATTTAATATCAAATGTGGTTTTGGGTTTGTCATGAATGGTGTTTTCAGTAACACTGTTCTTAAACCCCGTTTGAAAAGAATAAATCTTTCAATTAAGATTATTATAGTTTCCAGTTACGTTTGGCAATTGGAATAAAATGAAATGTGAATCGGGTTTATCGTGAACTGTGTTTTTAACGACATTCGTTCTTTAACCCGATTTACAGTGAAATGTGATTTGGAATTTATAAATATTTTTATTAAGATTTAACGGGAATTTTCCAAAGTAAAGTTTTCCAATTTAATATATTAAATTGGAATTGAACGGAATTTCGATTTGATAATAATCGAAATGAGCTTCTGTGGAGGAAGACTGTTAATATATATGGAATTTTAAAGGCTTTGTCGTTATTCCATTTATATTATTAGTCCGATACGGAAATTGATATCGATTATATATATTGATCTGTTTTCTGTGAAGATTCCATAATTAATGGAATGTGATTTGGGTTTATCGTGAACTGTGTTTTAAATGACATTAGTTCTTTAACCCAGTTAAAGATAAGATTAATTTCTTAACTTACAATAATCATTAAGAAATGATTTTTTAGATTAAAACCGAATCAGAATTTTAATGAATCTTTAATTAGATTGGAACGTGAACGGGATAATTAAATTTATCGAATTCATGAAATGATCGAGAATGGAGTATCACCAGTTTTGCTCCAAGCGATAGTTAAATATTTAATTAAATTTGAACGGGAAATGGCAATTAATTTTACCGATAACACCGTAGTATTAAATGTGGGGTATTACCAGTTTTGATCTATGGGATGAATAGGTCGGGATTGGGAAATAAAAGAAATGATTACTTCGGTAAGGTGCGCTAATCCCGACTAGTTTGGATAAACCTTAATTTGGTTTAAATTGATATCCAAAGGAAGATTAAAGAATAAATTTAAAGAATTTCTTTAATAAAATTAATGGGAACCATTCCCAAAGGATATGAATATTTAAATAAAAGAATATTCAGAATTGGAATGAGGCGTATGTGTGCTTTTATAGCACTTGTTTATAAAATACGTGAGTCATTCGGAAAGGCCGGGTTTATACCCATTCAGAATAATTGATTCGACGATAAGTCGATGATGAAGATGGTGGTTGAAGACCGAAGGTCTTTACATCGTTTGGATGATTACTGATGTCTTGATTGGGCTGTACACCCAAGACGAGGTAATAACTGGTAATCGTCCAGACGTACTTGGAGATCGACCGGATATACGAGGACCTCTCTCCTTTATTGGACATATGGGACGAGGAATAAGGTGCCTCCGGTTTCATTCAGACCCAGAACGAACTTGTAAATGGATGTGTGTCTGACATTGGATTTTATTCTATATCGATTGACCTCTATTAAATATATATATATATACATATCTGTTTGGTGGCGGAGAATTTATCCTCTTGCTTAACACCCTTCTCTGAGACGTACGAGCTCAGAGGTTATATATCGATAGGTATCAGTCGCATGGCATGAATTGTCAGAGTGGCATACAGAGATGTAGTGATCAAGGCTTCTGTTGAAAAGCAGAGTCTTGTGGTTGATGATCAAAGCACGGCTTTAATATAGCATAGCTTTGTGTATAGCGTTAATTCGCGAGCCTCACACCCCGGTGTGAACCATAAATGGGAGAGGACTTTAGGGAGGGCGCGCTTTTCCTTCTAGCTTGGAGTGGTGTCATGGTATGGAGCCCAGACAATTTTACTTATGTGGATGATGGATAGCGAGGCGACTCGGTTATCTCGGTCACTAAGAGGCCGATGGATGGTTTAGTCAACATACTGACCAGTTTTACGCCCCAAGGGCGGGGAAACGTATTGTTCAGGCATTTTAATCTACTCTGTGTGGACCGGGCCTGACGATCCAAGGCTTGCTTGCACGCTTGCCTAAGACATGGGCTAGATTGTCTCGAAGCGGTAAGGACGATCCCTTGCCTTGGTTCACATATGGAAATCCAACTTCTAATACGTGTCGCAGTTTTAATTGTAGAACTAGTATGGCGACATGATAGATGGTACCCATGCCGTCTATTATTGATACATTTATATTTGAAGTTGTTTTATACACTATGCACTTATAATAGTATCAAATGATTTGTTTTAAACGTACCAAGCATATTTGGCTATTATAAGGGAAAACCCTATCCTCCAACTTGCGTTGCATTGTGTGATGGGACCTGGGTCTTATAATAGCTTCATTTTTTCAAAAAGCATTGCGCTGTTTGTTTTATGCACTGGTATTCTTGGGAGGGAACCCGTTCCGTGTTATACAGCGTGGTCCTTGATTTACCAAATTTTAAATTAAAGTTTTAAACAACTGTTTTAGTTCTCACACCAGTCACATGACTGACCTGAAGTTTATTGTTTTAACCTAAACTCTGGATGCCTCTATTTTCCACACGGGCAGCTAGCAGTTTTGGGTTTGCAGATTTATTCTTACAGGATCCTGGTTTACAACTGGAGATATATTCGGAAAGCTCTATATCCGTGTATTTGTTTCGGTTGTGTTATGTATTATTTTTCCGCTGCATTGTAATTTAAATCTCTAATATTTTTCTGATGTATAATATTTATTCATACTCTGTATATTTTTGTACTCTGATGTAAATTGTTGTAATAAGCAATGAAATGTCTTTCTATTTGTGTTCTGATTTTTTATGTTCTCAGACAATTCGTTCTTTCTCTTCTCTTCGGAGATCGGGGAAGTTCGGGTCGTTATATTTGGTATCGGAGCTTTGGTTTACAGAGCTCGAGAAAAAGACACATTAGAACCGAACGAAAGAATTCATCAGAGATTGGATTAGCAATATCCAATAAGAATGACTCGTTAGAGATAGGATCAGTAGTATCCTAGAATGAGTTAGAAGAGTATTGGTTATAAAAAAAAAAATTTGAAAATTTAAACCATTTTATACGTATTTGAATATTTATTTTATATTGAATTTGGACAATCGAGTATATGAAGATTTTGAATATACGTCTGATCCACGTGTATACGAAGCCTCAAATGTACTGGATGGATATAGAATCGCACTCTAGTCGCCCGGAGATGATCCTGATGATTGCAGGAACATCATCAGAATTTATGTTCGAGTTTCGAAAGTGTGATATCTATATATTTGCAATTGGCTGGTGTGAGAACCAAAACTAGATAGGAATTATATTTGTGAATGGACATCAAAAATATGATTTTTGACTATATATATTAAAGATAAATGTTTGAAAAGATAATTCACAGAATGATTGCTGGTTGTGTTGTTTAATTATTAGTGTAACTAATAAAAATATTGGAATGATAATTAATTAAACCAATATGAAAACGAAAGGTAAAATTAGCCAAATGGAATCAAAAATTGAACTAAATTGAAAATTGTTTGAAATTACATACATATACATATATATGTGTGAGCAGGTCATAGCAGGGAAGCTAAGAAGAGGAATAAAATTGTTCACATTATTATCCAAACTATGAATACTTTACATAATTCCTTCTTTACGTTAAAAATGCGAATTTTAATGTTTCAACATTTTAATCTATACGATGAATATTTTACATAATTCCTCTGTTACATTAAAAGTGTGAATTTTAATGTTTCAACCATTTTATCTATACAATGAATATTTACATATATTTTATCTTTACATTAAAATGTAATTTTTAATGTTTCACTAATTTTATCCATACTATGAATAATTTTTATATATCATTCTTTACATTAAAAATGCGAATTTTAATGTTTTCAACATTCTTATTCAAACATGAATGTTTTTATATTAACATGAACATTTTCATTCATTACACTAAAAATAAGGTTTTTAATGTTATCATGTTCCTATATTTAACATGAACATTTTTCCTAGTTCTCTAACCTTACAATAAAAAATGAATTTTTAATGTAATCATGGTTTAATTTTTAAAACATGAACATTTTTCTATTTTTTAACATTACATAAAAAAAGTGAATTTTTAATGTAAACATGTTTTAATTTTTAAAACATAAACATTTCCTATTTTTATATTACATTAAAAGTGTCAATTTCAATGTAATCATGTTTTTATCCTAAAACATGAGCACTTTTCTATTTTTATACCATTACATTAAAAATGTGAATTTTTAATTTTAGCATGTTTTTATCCTAAAACAAGAACTCTTTTCTATTTCTCTATTTTAATTCGACAAAATGATCAAAATGGTTCTTTTAATTTTTGTTGAAATATTTTAATTCAACAAAAGGACAAAATGTATATCTCGTTTTGTTGAAAACTCTAGTTCAACATAATGGCAAAACTGTATATTTTATTTTTGTTGAAAACTCTAGTACAACAAAATGACAAAATTTGATGTTCCATTTTTGTTGAAAATTCTAATTCTACAAAATGATAAAAATGTCCCTTTTCATTTTTGTTTCCATTAAACAAAAGTGATAATTTGGGTTTTAACTAAACTATGAAACAAAGGTGATAATGTTGTTTCAACTGGATTATGAAACAAAAGCAAAACTATGAAACAAAAGGGATAATGTTGTTTCAACTAAACTATTAATCCAGGATGATAGTTTTGTTTCACTCTAAACTATGAAACAAAAGGGGCAATAAAAAAATGGAATCTTTTTATCTTAATCTTTTTATTATAATCTTTTAATTATAATCTTTCTATTATAATCTTTCTATTATAATCTTTTAATAATAATCTTTTTATCATAATCTTTTTTTCATAATCTTTCTATTATAATCTTGTATAATGAAAGCTAATTTTTGACAAAAACCGTGTTAAAATAAAAATGAATATTTTATTGTAAATTTATATTTGACAAAATCATATTTCCTGTTAACAATAAAAATGAATATTTTATTGTAGATTTATATTTGATAAAATCATATTTCCTCTTAACAATAAAATTGAATATTTTATTGTAAATTTATATTTGATAAAATCATATTTCATGTTAACAATAAAAATGAATATTTTATTGTAAATCTAAATTTAAACAAACCAGGTTTCGTGTAAATAATAAAGATAAATATTTTATTGTAAATCTAAGTTTGACAAAATAATGTTTCAAACTAACAATAAAAATAAATATTTTATTGTAAATCTAAATTTGACAAAACAGTGTTTCATGTTAACAATAAAGATGAGATTGTTATTGTTAATCTAAATTTAACAAAATGATGTTTCATGTCAACAATAAAAATGAGTTTTTTATTGTTAATCTAATTTAACAAAACTATGTTTCATGCATCTAAATAAAAGATAAGACTTGTATTATAAAATAAAATCCATATTCATAGATCTGAAATAAAAATAAATTTTTTATTTCAAATCGAGATCTAACCAGTAGACTATAAATAACAGAAAGAACTTCTATTGTAGAACCAGATCAAATCAACATAAGCATCACAATCAACATTCAACACATTCAATCGATCAATCTAAATTTTGTATGATGCATATATTTAAATACCCAATCACAATTAGTATCAATATATATATATATATATATATATTTCTATATATATAATTTTATTTTAAAATTTAGATCGAGAAATCTCACATTGTTTTTTGTTTGAATTTTCAAAGTGCTCCGTTTCAGATCTGGTCCGTTCCATATTGTAGAGTTCATCTCCACGATTCCAACGGATCTGAATTTGCTAAATTCGGACATCGTATGGCATAGATATTGATTTTTAAACATTAATGACTTAATTAAGCTATGAAATTATAATTAACTTTAATTAATTTCCCTTAATCCTTCTTCCACTATCGATCATTACTAGACCGTTGTTTTCAGAAAATCGAACCCAACTCTCCAAAACTTCATCACGCCGTCGTCGCCACCACTAGCCTCCACCGGACCACGATCTGACACACTCACAACCACCATCTTCCCTTAACCTCTCGGCGCCGACCACCTCAGCCCATTAGGTGGCTCCATCGCACCGCTAATCGAGGCGAACGACAGCAATTCCAGCCCCAAATTCGAACTGAATACGAACTTGTAGATGATCACCGCCTTACAAAGTTAAAGTTCTCGTATTGATCTTCAATTTCTGCTCTTGGAGTTTCGATTATTTTAGCTTGGATCAAAAGATATTAACGAATTAAGGTAGGAGGATTTCGACCATTGAACATATAGAGCGGCGGCTAGGTCATTTATATTAGGGTTTGCTAATTTTTAATTGACCTATATTTATAATATTTAATCTCTAGTTTTGCAAATAAATCCATAAATTATCAGTAACTCCAATTTCAGCCCAACAAGAGTTGTCCCTAGGCAAATACCCCCGTTTCGGACGCAATGGGCTAGGTCCCGTTAGCCCGTTTGATCGTCTTCAGCTTGTTTTCTTTAATTTAAAATATAAATCACTTAATTATTTAATTTAATCGTACATTTAAATTTACCGGGGCCACATACGTACTCTAAAAATTACAAAAAAATTATTTCTAGCTATGTTTTGACGATATGGTCCTAAGAAAATTAATTTCGTCGAATTTAGAGACTGTTTGAAAAATGGACTTTTTCAAGTCGATTAAATTTGATTGAAATTGACAAAACACATTTTCTTTTGCTACGCTCACATATTAATTCTAAAAATTATGAAAAATTAAACTTAATAGTAATTTGACATTCTGAATCCAACAAAAGTGGTTTCGTCGAAAACGGAGGTCGTTTGTAAAATGACTATTTTTAAGGGCTATATATTATATAAAATATATATATATTCTACAGCGACTTTTCTAAATTTTAAACTAGACATAACTTATTATTTATAAAGTGAAATCTCTGTTTCTTACATTCGTTAGAAAGATATTATCAAACATATTTAAATATTTCTGGTTTTGTTCAATTTTGATTTAAAATGAATTTTGTATATTAAATTGAAATTTAAAATCGAGTTTTCGAACTGCCGCGCCATTTCAAAGTCCTTTTATAATTAAATCAAATTATTACGTTTTAACTTTGATTAAAATAAATTTCTTAGTTGTTATTATTTAAAATAAATCATTATAAATATTCAAAATCCATTAAAATTTCTAAAATAAAAAATTTAAATTGGCACAGAATTTCCGGGTTGTTACAATCTTCCCCACTTAAAATCTTTTCGTCCTCGAAAAGGAATGAAACTAAAAGTTGTTTAATTAACCAAATCAACTTTCATTCTTTTATTTGTTTCAATAATTTTTATTAGTTGAACTAATATTCACACATCACAATCATCAATCAATTAGTTGCTTAGCTTTTCAAATATATATAACTTTTATATATTCAAAAATCATATTTTCTAAGATCAGATTATATATACATAATCACAAATACGTTAATTATAAACTTTTCACTCTGAACTCATTTTAGGGCATTACTAACCCCATATTTAATGAGTATTTCATTCTAGGATGTTGTTGATCCTATCTCTAATGAGTATTCTTATTGGATATTACTAACCCAATCTCTAATGAGTCTTCTGTTCAGTTCTAACGAGTTGTACCCCAAAGATTTGAGCTAACCAAAGCTCTGATACCAAATGTAAAGACCCGAAAATCCCCACCCTTTGAATCGACCATAAACCACATAGGTCTGATCCAAAAGTTGGAAATCTTCGAATACTTTAACTTTGGGAATACAACACATCAGAACAACAACAGAAGACTTTTATAAACATTATAATAATAATGTTACATCAGAGTACAGAATATCAGGGTACATTGAATATAATACAATAGCGGAAGAATAAATTTACAATAAATTTAATACAGTGCGACGTAAACAATAACAGATACGGCGGAAGTCTATCAATGTTCTGGACACAGCTTTAAGCTTTAATCCAGAATCCTGCTCAATATATCTACAAAATAAGCTACTCGACTACCTGTGTGGAAAAGAGGGCACCCGAGTTTGCAAAGTGAAACAAACTACGTGTCAGTCATGGGACTGGTATGAGAATTCTAACTTAAGTTACCTAATAATAAGGCTAGTCTCAGGACCACGCTGCTAACGCGGAGCGGGTTTATCCCATTGGATTGCCAGTGCATAAATAAAATAAATCTTTTATTTAAAAACAACGTAATGCTTTTTGGAAAAATGAAATCGTTATAAGACTCAAGTCCCATCACACAATGCAACGCAAACCGGAGGATAGAGTTTCACCTTATAATGATCAAACATGCTTGATGCGTAGAAAATAATATTTTTAATATTGTTATTAGTGTCTAATCAGGTTTAAAATACTTCAAAGTAAATGTATCAATCATAGACGGCATACCTACCATATACTATGTCGTCATATATAGGTTTACAATCAAAACCGTAATGTCGTATTGGAAATTGGGTTTCCATCATGAGTTGAGGCTAGAGATCATCCTCTCCGATTCGAGACACTCTAGCAAATGCCTAAGGATCACACCTACGGGCAACCCTTGGATCTTCAGGGTCGGTCCACAAATAACGTTAGTGGATTAATTATACCTGAACACATGCTTCTCGGTCCTATTGAACCTATAATATGGCCACTATCGACCTATAAATCCGAGGTACCTCATAATCCATCATCCACATAAGTAAAAATGTCAGGGCTTGTAAACGCTTACACCACTTCTAGCTAGAAAGAAACGTGTGCACTCCCTGCAGTCCTGAACCCGTTTTTGACTCATACTGGGGTGTGAGGTTTGCGAAGTCACGCTATACACAAAGTTACGCCTAAACAGGCTATGCTTTGATCATCAACCACAAGGCCCTGCTTTTCAGCAAAAGCTTGATCATTTGCATCTTGGCATGCCACATTGACAATCCACGCCATGCGATCAATAACTACCAATATATATCCTCTGAGGGTGTTAAGCAAGAGAATAAATTCTCCGCCACAAAACGTATATATATTAAATAGAAATCAATTTAATTTACATGGAATGAAATCCAATGTCAGACACACATCCATTTACAAGTCCGTTCTAGGTCTAAACGAAATCGAAGTCACCTTATTCCTCGTCCCGTATGTCCAATACGAAAGGGAGGTGCTCGCATATCCGGACGATCAACAAGTACGGTTGTACAACTACCACTTTAATACTTTACTGGGAGCTACCCAATGTCGGGCATGAGTAGTCGTCCATTCGATGTGAAGATCGTCGGTCTTCAATCACCGTCTTCAATATCTTCGATTTAAATCGTCGTATAATCATTTGAAATGAGATTGAACTTGGTCTTTTCAAATGATTCTCGTATATATATAATTTAAAACCATTTCATATCGCTAATTTTATCAATAACGATTTATCGCTATTTTTTTTTATACAAAAATAGCTCAAATTAATTTAACGACGCTTCAGGTCGTTATGCGGCCCTGGCGCTGTTTTTACCCAAATTTGATTTACACATTTCTCGAAATCTAACCGTTGGATTTTAACAAAATTTACATCGTCGGAAAGATCTTCCCAAAGCGGTCCTAATGGTTCCAGTTTTGGAAAAATCCGACGGTCGGATCATTCAGTATAATCGTTTAAAGTTACGATTCCGAAACGTGGACTACCACGCGCGATTCGTTTAATTTTAATTTATATTTGTATATATATAAATATATACATATATATAATTCGCTTGACGACTTCAAAACCATTTATTGATCAGCTAATTTATTTCCACTATGCATTGTTCTAGCGAATCATACATTCAATAAAAATATAATTTTTTTTATTAACTAATTTATTTCAACTATGCATATTTTTAGCGAATCATACATTCAATAAAAATGTATTTTTTATTGATTAACTAATTTATTTCAACAATGCATAATTTTAGCGAATCATACATTCAATAAAAATGTAATTTTTGTTGATTAACTAATTTATTTCAACTATGCATATTTCTAGCGAATCATACATTCAATAAAAATGTAACTTTTATTGATTAACTAATTTATTTCAACTATGCATATTTTTCATCTTTTCTACATACAATAAAAAAATGTAAATTTTTATTGTTAAACTTTTCTACTTCAACCAATGATCATTTTACATGAATCATGCTTTACATTAAAAATGTAAATTTTAATGTCAACATTATTATCCAAACTATGAATACTTTACATAATTCCTTCTTTACATTAAAAATGCGAATTTTAATGTTTCAACATTTTAATCCATACGATGAATATTTTACATAATTCCTCCTTTACGTTAAAAGTGTGAATTTTAATGTTTCAACCATTTTATCTATACAATGAACATTTACATATATTTTATCTTTACACTAAAACGTAAATTTTAATCTTTCACTAATTTTATCCATACTATGAGTAATTTACATAAATCATTCTTTACATTAAAAATGTAAATTTTAATGTTTCAACATTCTTATTCAAACATGAATGTTTTTATATTAACATGAACATTTTCATTCATTACACTAAAAATAAGGTTTTTAATGTTATCATGTTCCTATATTTAACATGAACATTTTTCCTAGTTCTCTAATCTTACATTCAAAAGTGAATTTTTAATGTAATCATGGTTTAATTTTTAAAACATGAACATTTTTCTATTTTTTAACATTACATAAAAAAGTGAATTTTTAATGTAAACATGTTTTAATTTTTAAAACATAAACATTTCCTATTTTTATATTACATTAAAAATGTCAATTTCAATGTAATCATGTTTTTATCCTAAAACATGAGCACTTTTTTATTTTTATAACATTACATTAAAAATGTGAATTTTTAATGTTATCATGTTTTTATCCTAAAACAAGAACTCTTTTCTATTTCTCTATTTTAATTCGACAAAATGATCAAAATGGTTCTTTTCATTTTTGTTGAAATATTCTAATTCAACAAAAGGACAAAAATGTGTATCTCATTTTGTTGAAAACTCTAGTTCAACAAAATGGCAAAACTGTATATTTTATTCTTGTTGAAAACTCTAGTTCAACAAAATGACAAAATTTGATGTTTCATTTTTGTTGAAAATTCTAATTCAACAAAATGATAAAAATGTCCCTTTTCATTTTTGTTTCCATCAAACAAAAGTGATAATTTTGATTTTAACTAAACTATAAAACAAAGGTGATAACGTTGTTTCAACTAGATTATGAAACAAAAGTTAAACTATGAAACAAAAGGGATAATGTTGTTTCAACTAAACTATTAATCAAGGTGATGGTTTTGTTTCAATCTAAACTATGAAACAAAAGGGATAAAAAAAATGGAATATGTTTATCTTAATCTTTTTATTATAATCTTTTAATCATAATCTTTCTATTATAATCTTGTATAATGAAAATTAATTTATGATAAAAACCATGTTAAAAATAAAAATGAATATTTTATTGTAAATCTATATTTGATAAAATCATATTTCCTGTTAACAATAAAAATGAATATTTTATTGTAAATTTATATTTGATATAATCATATTTCCTGTTAACAATAAAATTAAATATTTTATTGTAAATTTATATTTGATAAAATCATATTTCATGTTAACAATAAAAATGAATATTTTATTGTAAATATAAATTTAAACAAACCAGGTTTCATGTAAAAAATAAAGATAAATATTTTATTGTAAATCTAAGTTTGACAAAACAATGTTTCAAGCTAACAATAAAAATAAATATTTTATTATAAATCTAAATTTGACAAAACAGTGTTTCATGTTAACAATAAAGGTGAGATTGTTATTGTTAATCTAAATTTAACAAAACGATGTTTCATGTTAACAATAAAAATGAGATTTTTATTGTTAATCTAAATTTAACAAAACTATGTTTCATGCATCTAAATAAAAGATGAGACTTGTATTATAAAATCAAATCCATATTCATAGATCTGAAATAAAAATAAAAATTTTATTTCAAATCGAGATCTAACCAATAGACTATAAATAACAGAAAGAACTTCTATTGTAGAACCAGATCAAATCAACATAAGCATCACAATCAACAATCAACATTCAACACATTCAATCGATCAATCTAAATTTTGTATGATGCATATATTTAAATACTCAATCACAATCAGTATATATATATATATATATATATAATTTTATTTTAAAATTTAGATCGAGAAATCTCACATTGCTTTTTGTTTGAATTTTCAAAGTGCTTCGTTTCAGATCTGGTCCGTTCCATATTGTAGAGTTCATCTCCACGATTCCAATGGATCTGAGCTTGCTAAATTCCGACATCGTATGGCCTAGATATTGATTTTTAAACATTAATGACTTAATTAAGCTAAGAAATTATAATTAACTTTAATTAATTTCCCTTAAACCTTCTTCCAATATCGATCATTACTAGGCCGTTGTTTTCAGAAAATCGAAACCAACTCTCCAAAACTTCATTATGCCGCCGCCGCCACTAGCTTCCACCGGACCACGATCTGACACCCTCACGACCACCGTCTTCCCTTCACCTCTCAGCGCCGACCACCTCAGCCCATTCGGTGGCTCCATCGCACCGCTAATCGAGGCCGAACAACAGCAATTCCAGCCCTAAATTCGAACTGAACACGAGCTTGTAGATGATCACCGCCTTACGAAGTTAAAGTTCTTGTGTTGATCTTCGATTTCTGCTCTTGGAGTTTCGATTATTTTAGCTTGTATCAAAAGATATTAACGAATTAAGGTAGGAGGATTTTGTCCATAGAACATATAGAGCAGCGACTAGGTCATTTAGATTAGGGTTAGCTAATTTTTAATTGACCTATATTTATAATATTTATCTCTAGTTTTGCAAATAAATCCATAAATTCTCAATAACTCCAATGTTAGCCTAAGGAGAGTTGTCCCTAGGCTAATACCCCCGTTCTGGACGTAATGGGCTAGGTCCCATCAGCCCGTTTGATCATGTTTAACTTGTTTTCTTTAATTTAAAATATAAATCATTTATTTATTTAATTTGATCGTACATTTAAATTTACCGGGGCCACATACGGACTCTAAAAATTACAGAAAAATTATTTCTAGCTATGTTTTGACGATACGGTCCTAACAAAATTAATTTCGTCGAATTTAGAGACCATTTGAAAAATGGCCTCTTTCAAGTCGATCAAATTTGACTGAAATCGACAAAACACATTTTCTTTTGCCACGCTCACATATTAATTTTAAAAATTATGAAAAATTAAACTTAATGCTAATTTGACATTCCGAATCCAACAAAAGTGCGAAAAAGGAGGTCGTTTGTAAAATGACTATTTTTAAGGGTTATATATTATATAAAATATATATAAATTCTACAGCGACTTTTCTAAATTTTAAACTAGACATAACTTATTATTTATAAAGTGAAATCTCTGTTTCTTACATTCGTTGGTATGATATTATCAAACAAATTTACATATTTCTTGTTTTGTCCAATTCTGATTTTAAATGAATTCTGTATATTAAATTGAAATTTGAAAGCGAATTTTCGAACTGTCGCGCCACTTCAAACTCCTTTTACAATTAAATTAAATTATTACGTTTTAACTTTGATTAAAATAAATTTTTTAGTCGTTATTATTTAAAATAAATCAATTTAAATATTCAAAATCCACTAAAATTTCTTAAATAAAATTTTTAAATTAGTTTAGAATTTTCGGGTTGTTACAAAACCCCACACAGGTATTGGGATAATATTTGACATACACTGATCCCAATAATCAGTGGTATGTCAATCAATGGGTTGACAGACTGTGTAAGCGTTATTTATTTATTTTAATGCTTATACAGTTGTAAAATGCCCTTTGGATGTTGTACGGATTTTTAATGATTGTTTATCATTATTTTGTATACATGTGATGTTTAAATCCATATAACTGAAATTATATGGTAATTGATTGAGTCTGATTCCAATTCATAATTAACAGATATTTTTAAATAATATTCAGTGTATAATCGAAATAAGATATTTTGAAAATATTATCATTTTAATATTATAATGATAAGGAATATTCAAATTTGATATGAAATTTGGAATGAAATCGAAATCGTTTTAAAATGAATTTAAAACGAATTTATTAAGAAATATTCAAATTCGATTTGAAATTTGAAATGAAATCGAAATCGTTTTAAAATGAATTTAAAACAAATTTATTAAGGAATATTCAAAATTGATTTGAAATTTGAAATGAAATTGAAATCGTTTTAAATGAATTTAAAACGAATTTATTAAGGAATATTCAAATTTGATTTGAAATTTGAAATGAAGTTAGAATCGTTTTAAAACGAATTTATAAACGATTTATAAAATACGTTTTAAATGGAAATCGATGAAATATTATATATATATATATAATGGCCTGAATAGAACTCGCCCCGCCGCGGTCGTTCGCAAATTTCGGCCATTGACTTCGAATTGATATTACGGGAGATTCGACCGTCGGATTCTCCTAAAACCGGAACTGTTGGGTTCATATCGAAAAGAGCTTCCAACGAATATAAGAGATTTGAAATCTTACGGCTGGATTTGGAATTATGCCCAAATCAAATTTGGAAAAGGTCGTTGTAAGTGCAGTTCGATGATCGTTTATGAAAATCGACTATATGGGCCTTGATAAAATTATTAAAAATATTATTGATTTGTGTAAAATCATAATAAATGATTTAGAAAGAATTGGGATGAAAAATTCCATATTTGAAAAGATAAAAATATATTTTATCAAAATGAACAAGTTATTAACTAGATTTGAAATCCAATAATTTTTAAATAAAATAAATTGGACTGGTAAATGGTTTTAAAGTAACCAGAAATTTCCAACGAACAAATTGGAATGGATTTGGAATGGAAATTATCTTCGGAATATTTCGATCTTGGATTCCGTGATTGTACGGATATTGTTATGGAAATTTGGAAGATATATTTATATCGTTATTTCCAATACGATATTTGTTGGTTCTAGAATTTGATATTGAATATGAGCCGATATAATTTCTATTCAGAGCCTTGTATTTAATATCAAATGTGGTTTTGGGTTTGTCATGAATGGTGTTTTCAGTAACACTGTTCTTAAACCCCGTTTGAAAAGAATAAATCTTTCAATTAAGATTATAAGAGTTTCCAGTTACATTTGGCAATTGGAATAAAATGGAATGTGAATCGGTTTTATCGTGAACTGTGTTTTTAACGACATTCGTTCTTTAACCCAATTTACAGTGAAATGTGATTTGGAAATTATAAATCTTTTTCTTAAGATTTAATGGGAATTTTCCAAAGTAAAGTTTTCCAATTTAATATATTAAATTGGAATTGAATGGAATTCAATTTGATAATAATCGAAATGAGCTTCTGTGGAGGAAGACTGTTAATATATATGGAATTTAAAATGTTTTATCGTTATTCCATTTATATTATTAGTCGGACACGGATTGATATCGATTATATATATTGATTTGTTTTCCGTGAACATTCCATAATTAATGGAATGTGATTTGGGTTTATCGTGAACTGTGTTTTAAATGACATTAGTTCTTTAACCCAATTAAAGATCAGATTAATTTCTTAACTTAGAATAATCATTAAGAAATGGTTTTTGAGATTAAAACTGAATCAGAGTTTTAATGAATCTTTAATTAGATTGGAACGTGAATGGAATAATTAAATTTATCGAATTTATGAAATGATCGAGAATGGAGTATCACCAGTTTTGCTCCAAGCGATAGTTAAATCTTTAATTAGATTTGAACGTGAAATGATAATTAATTTTACCGATAACACCATGGTGTTAGATATGGGGTATTGCCAGTTTTGCTCCATGGGATGAATAGGTCGGGATTGGGAAATAAAAAAAATGATTACTTCGGTAAGGTGCACTAATCCCGACTTGTTTGGATAAACCTTAATTTGGTTTAAATTGATATCCAAAGAAAGATTAAATAATAAATTTAAAGAATTTATCTTTGATAAAATTAATGGGAACATTTTCCAAAGGATATGAATATTTAAATAAAAAAATATTCAGAATTGGAATGAGGCGTATGTGTGTTTTTATAGCACTTGTTTATAAAATATGCGAGTTATTCGGAAAGGTCAGGTTTATACCCATTCTAAATAACTGATTCGACGATAAGTCGACGATGAAGACGGTGGTTGAAGATCGGAGGTCTTCAACTCGTTTGGATGATTATTGATGTCTTGATTGGGTTGTACACCCAAGACGAGGTAATAAGTGGTGATCATCCAGACGTACTTGGAGATCGACCGGATATGCGAGGACCTCTCTCCTGTGTTGGACATATGGGACGAGGAATAAGGTGCCTCCGGTTTCGTTCAGACCCAGAACGAACTTGTAAATGAATGTGTGTCTGACATTGGATTTTATTCTGTGTTGATTGGTCTCTATTAAATATATATATGTTTGGTGACGGAGAATTTATCTTTTTGCTTAACACCCTTCCCTGAGACGTACGAGCTCAGAGGTTATATATCGATAGATATCAGTCGCATGGCATGAATTGTCAGTGTGGCATGCAGAGATGTAGTGATCAAGGTTTCTGTTGAAAAGCAAAGTCTTGTGGTTGATGATCAAAACACGACTTTAATATAGCATAGCTTTGTGTATAGCGTTAATTCGCGAGCCTCATACCCCGGTGTGAACCAGAAACGGGAGAGAACTTCAGAAAGGGCATGCGTTTCCTTCTAAATAGGAGTGGTGTCATGGTATGGCGCCCAAACATTTTTTACTTATGTGGATGATGGATAGCGAGGCGCCTCGGTTATATCGGTCACTACGGGGCCGATGGATGGTTTGGTCGACATACTGACCAGTTTTACGCCCCATAGGACGGGGAAACGTATTGTTCAGGCATTTTAATCCACTCCGTGTGGATCGGCCCTGACGATCCAATGCTTGCCTGCGCGCTTGCACGGGACATGGGGTAGATTGTCTCGAAACGGGAAGGACGATCTTTTGCCTTGGTTCATAGATGGAAATCCAACTTCCAATACGTGACTTTGCGGTTTTAATTGTAGAACTAGTATGACGACATGATAGATGGTACATATGTCGTCTATGATTGATACATTTATATTTGAAGTTGTTTTATACACTATGCACTTATAATAGCATCAAATGGTTTGTTTTAAACGTACCAAGCATATTTTGCTATTATAAGGAAAAACCTTATCCTCCGGCTTGCGTTGCATTGTGTGATGGGACCTAGGTCTTATAATAGCTTCATTTTTTCAAAAAGCATTGCGATGTTTGTTCTATGCACTGATATTCTTGGGAGGGAACCCGTTCCGTGTTATACGGCGTGGTCCCTTGATTTACCAAATTTTAAAGTAAAGTTTTAAATAACTGTTTTAGTTATCACACCAATCACATGACTAACTTGGAGTTTATTGTTTTAATCTAAACTCTGGGTGCCCCTATTTTCCACACGGGCAGCTAGTAGTTTTGGGTTTGCAGATTTATTCTTACAGGATCCTGATTTACAACTGGAGATATATTCGGAAAGCTCTGTATCCGTGTATTTGTTTCAGTTGTGTTATGTATTATTTTTCCGCTGCATTGTGATTTAAATCTCTGATATTTTTCTGATGTATAATATTTATTCAAACTCTGTATATTCTTGTACTCTGATGTAAATTGTTGTAATAAGCAATGAAATGTCCTTCTGTTTGTGTTCTGCTTTGTCGTGTTCTCAGACACCGTTCTTTCTCTTCTCTTTGGAGACCGGGGAAGTTCAAGTCGTTATAGAACACGCATTGGATGCTCCATTTACTGAATATTCATTTGAGAATATGATATTTCAACCCACGGGAAGCCTGGTCAAGTCACAAAAACAAGAAGTTGTGCAATTTAATGTTTGCTAAACGACTCAAATGGAGCAAGCTGGAGATCAAATTGCTACCTAATTGTGGGACGAGTACGTATCCACTCACCATTTGCAGTTCAAGTAAAATTTTGATTTTAGTTCAAATTCAAAATTTATCCTACCGGATTTCATTAACAACTTTTATGTCTTACTTTTGTGCTATTTTATGCAGATGTGGTTTGGAAGACTTCAACGTTGTGTTTCTTGCAAATACTGTGGTTGTTGACATATCTATGTATTATTGGACGATGTTTGAGTTTTCTATTTTCTATTTTCTATTTATTTGGTGTATCTCTTCTGTTACATATCTAAAAATCTTGTCATGAACCTTTTCATTGTAATTTTATTCTTTATGCAACTTGATCTCGTGTAGTTATTTAAAATATTGTGCTCTCTTTAATTCTTAACTATTATATTAGGATTTACTGTATTTTTCATCAATATGTGCTGACTGTTAATTAGCAACTTAATATAATGATGATAGTTTTCATTTAACTTGAATATACTTGACTCTTTTTATTGGGCACTTTCTTTTATTCTTGTGTGTTATGAACATGCATAATGAATAATGTATATCATGTATTATGAAAAAAAAAAATCAAAATATAAAACACATACTACCAAACGCATTTTTCATTTTTGGAAATACGTTTTCAGAAAACTTCATGCCAAATGCATTTTCTAAAATAATGAAAATTTGAAAATAACTAAAAAAAGACAAACCAAACGCAAGCATCTTCAAAATTTGTCTTGAACTTTAATGCAACGCTGAATAGACGCAACAGGCACTTCTTGAACTAACGGTTTTACGTCATATTATTTAAAATCCGTAAACATAAGGATTTTGTCACGCTTGTAACTAAATTTATTCGGAAGAGATAAGTCATGAGATCGGCCATCTATCTCCAAACCCATACGCTTATCTGTCTACTCACAAATTAATAAGCAACAGACACTATTTCTGCTTAGATAATGAAACCACTGAAACAAGCTTGAACCTTCGAAATCATGGTAGAAATTCAGCTCTTAGCATGCGGAAGCAACTATTTTTATCCAATCTCCTTGCTCTCAATATGCTTTCCAAAAAATAACCGTGAATCATAACCGACAAACGTTTTAAATACACTACCAACTACAGTTAGTTGAAAAAACAATCATATTTCTTTTAACAGCTACGGGATTAGATCTCTGCGTACACAGATTTCATCAATACAAATTATCATCTTACCTTACACCCCTTCCCACAAACAAATGCAAAGCCAACATTGAAACACAAAATAAGATACCATCAGAAAGGAGCAGATGCAAAACTTGGCAATGGTCAAAAAACAAAGTTCATCGCCTTCTCATTCCTCGGCCACCACGACCTCCACGGAAGGCAGCTCCCCCACGCCCACGTCCACCCATTGCACCTGCAGCCTCTCCCTGAGCACTCTCCGACTGACAAGGGAAAAAATTACATAAGTTTGATGTTATATCATTTATGGGCATCTTATATTTCATGTTATTTTTCTATATAAAATAAAATGAAGCCACTAAAAATAAAATGAAGCCACTAAAAATGCACAAATGAAGATTATTATGGGCATCTTATATTTCATGTTATTTTTCTATATAAAAACATCATTTTCATATAATGCAATAATTTAAATTATTTGAGCAAAAATATTAAATTCAGAGTCTACATTGGCTTGCACTGTAAAAATAATGCAAGACTCAAACATATCCACAAAATTACAGTAACATACATTTGAAGTTAGTAGTTCATATCATTTATTTGCGTAAATACATACTATGTGATAAATAAATAAATTTTAAAATATAAGATGGCTTGCATTGTACAAACAAAAGGTATAATAAAATAAACCAATATAGCATAAAAATACATGATTATGAGATTTTGGTAAACTGTAAGATTTACCTTTCTGTGGAAGGTCCTTTTAATTGCACAATGGAGGATATTTAGCAAAAATAAATAAACTCCCAAATATGTAAAAAGTAGCTTGCATCACAAACAGTGCAATACAAGATACATATTTTCAAAGTTACATAAACTAATACAGCTTTGAATGTGGCGTAAAATGATATTAACTGTGACCGCCCACAGAAAGAAAAAAAGAAGAGCTTTGAATGTGGTGTAAAATGATATTAACTGTGACCTCCCTCAGAAAGAACAAAAGAAAAGCTCTATATGACGCCTCACACATCAATTGGCATTTTCAGCAGCTCAACTAAAATGAATATACCCAAAAAAAAAAAAAAAAAAAAAAAAAAAGAAATCCATCCACATTCAAATCCGGAGATATGAAGGAAAACGAATGCAAATATCCAATATCCAAAAAACAGTTCGGATAAAAATGTGTATATGTCACTACCATTTTATTGTTTTCAAAATTAATCTACCTTCTTTAAGGAAATGCAGTTAACGTTTAGTTCAGTAATATTATTTCTCTTGTTTTCAAGTAGATTTCAAGGAAATTCATTCAAACATCAACACATATTAAATTATTTTGACCATCCAATGTTTTCTAGTATGTTAGCTTTCAGTATATAAATTACTACTTGTGTCCATCTGATACAAAAAGAGTTCAATTCAGATTCGAATAAAGAGATACAAATTTTTATCACTATGATTTTCCTTTAACGACCTTCAAAATTTAATATCAAAATTTGCAAATTTAAAACTAGGAGCTGCTTTTCTAAACAAAAATGCAACTTTAAAATGGAAAATCTTTGCAAGTTATAATCATCAATTTAATAATAAAAATTTTGAATTGAAAACTTCTATTTCTGCATAAAAATTATAAATTTATACACATATTTTCGAATTATCTGAAACCACCTCACTTCTTTTACGAATACAAATGTTTTCGGATACTTTCAAATATCCAGAAATATCCACAATTAAATTTTCAGGTACAGGTATTTTTGAACATCTGAGCATCACCACAGTTGAGGATATGGACTTTCAGATATCGACGGACAGCAGTTACAGATTCAGGTATGGTTTTCTTTCTTCGATACGTATGCGGATACCCGTTGGCATCTATTAACAGCCCTCTCAACTCGACAACCCAGTTTATTGATACTCTTAGCTAGGAAAATTGGGTAACCAAGACGGTAAGGGTTTCACGTTCAAAAGTTGTGATCTCTAAATTAAATATAGGAACTTCACTAAGTTATATAATCTAAAACAGGGACCTGATGGATCTTTTCCAAATACAAAAAGCAACGGAAAGAATTAATAATAAACAATAAATAACAAGGATGCAACCATAATTTCCTAATACCTGTGTAAACTAAGGTTCACTTGAGGAGTACATTGCAGTTCCAGTGTGTACAATTCAATGTTATAAAAAAGTACCCATGAGGTTATTGTCTTGAAAATTAATAAATACTTTCAGGATGAAGCCAGGTATTGTTCTCAGAATACCTCAAGATGAGCAATAGAAAATGCATAAACTACAATGCAAAAGCAACAACCAAAATATGAACCCGTAAGGTAAAGAGAAAATGGGGACAAACAGTCACGGTATAGTTAACAGCATGAATAACATAACACTATTAATGATTAACAAGCATACATAGCTGCAAGAATGCAACCTTCAATTATACATTGGCAAGGAAGACTAAAAAGACATACCTTGGGGTTTTTCACTGTTTCGTCCACACTTAAAATAAGACAAGCAGCTTCAGCGGCAGCATTTATAGCATTAATCTGCAACCCATGTAAAATTAGCAAAAGATGGGGTATGAACTAGGAAAGCCAAGAAAGGAATTCCTGCGCAGTTTTAAATAAATCCAGAAAGAAATAATATAGCTACCTTGACAACAGAAGGTTCCCATACAAAATTCGCGAAAGAATCTGTAATTCCACCAGTGTTGATGTCAACACCATAGTTCGCACCTTGACCTGTGTCAAGTCATTCGTAATTGATCAATGCCTTACTAGCAGAAATTTGATAGTGATGCAGACTGTTGGCTTACCAGATGCATGCTTCTGTCTGAGTTTATTCAAGACATCGGTTGCATCAAAACCAGCATTGTCACATAGTTGCCTAGGAATAACCTACACAAAGGAGCGGCTTCTATTTAAAACACGCAAATGGAAATACACATTTGTCTTAGTTTATTTCTTCATTCCATAATGTGAGATATAACTTAGGGTGAAGAAACAAGAAGGAACATGAAACATTTCAGGTCACTTAGGCGCACAACAAAGGAAATATATGATATTGTCGACAAAAAATTGGTACACCTGACCTATAAAAATATGGCTGGCAATATGTTCACCAGCCAAAAACATAAATTTGGTATAGCGTTTTCACTTACAAGTCACTTTTAGCCCAAAAAATGTATTGACTACACAACCTATGCTAAACTATGTATAACAATAGTGTTCTAAATAAAAACAAAACAAATTATAATGGTTAGACTTGTAATATGTAATAGCACATAAAAATCTTCACACTGTTAGAAAGGTTGAGAATTACTGAACTTTAACCGATCTTATCTAGTACATAATATACATGTATCAGACTACAATAGACCCAACATAGCAAACCAACTGGAAACTGAGACTCAAATATAAATTCAGCAAAACAAAACAGGAAGGAAAAAAAAAAGTAAACTGAAACTTCCAACCATGTATTACAAGAATATAGCTTTGAAGAATCTCATAATCCTAGGCAACAAAAAAGGTCAGTTTAATACTAAAAAATACACATTTCAAGGGAACTCCCACAATCCACCCCCCCCCCCCCCCCCCCCCCGTTGGCAAGTAGACCCGATCCGGTGGGTCTTAGTTCTAGACAGGTCGGGTTTTGTTGGGTCTGAACTATACATTTTAAAAATCTGGACCTGACCAAAGCTTCAGTTCGGGTTGGGTAGTAACACTAAAAATACATATATTTCAATGTTTTTTGGTCGGGTCTTTCGGATCGGGTTTGATCGGGTCTTAATTGTATTTTCCGTCACCTAGACCCGACCCGAGACCCATCGGGTTTGGTTCGAGTCTTGTGGGATCGGATTTTTGGTTCTAATTCCCCCCCCCCCCCCACCCCAATCAGTCGTCCCCCCTCCATCCAAAAAAAATCCACCCCACCAAAAAAAAAAAAGCAAAGCAAATCAATATAACATTTCTTTAAGTTTTTACTATTGTTTTCTAAATCCAAGCTTTAACCTTCAATCTCACACATCGAAATTCATTAACTTCAATATTGAAACCATAAGTAGAATATATAAAAACCAAGTTCACAATGGACAATGGAATGGTTGCGACAAAATTTTGCCTGAAACACATTTATCATAATGGAATTTATTTTTTCCCTCAATTGCAACTTGTATTTAGAATTTGATAAGTAATTACTTTTTATTGAGAATGAATTGCCACCATGACTAGATAACTAGTAATGGAAGATCAAAGGTTTCCGAAATAACGTGTTGCCTAAACACAACTGGCAAGCAGCTACGGACAATTGTAATATAACTTAAGTGACACTAGAGAAAGATAAGCATAAAAGATGAACCCAAGCACTTCAAGCAATGAGAAATGGCAGTTACGCAAGTAGCAAATCTTATGGATACATTAGAAAGTTTAATCAAGTGAAACAAGCAGATTGTATTGAGAAAGGGTAAAATTTTCTACCTCAAGGGCCTTGGCAAATGAATTTATAAATAGTTGAGATTTGCCAGCTATTGTTCGTGCATGCTGCCGTAGATATCCACTAACCTCCATCTATTAAACAAATACAGCTCATGAGTTTGAACTATGTAGGCAAAAAGTTATTTAACATTTGAACAGATGCAAGTCCCAATCTGCAGCATGAAGTATACACACGCAGATTACGCATACAAACATATGTATATATATTCATGTATATACAGCTTACATCGATAGCACCACCACCAGCAACAACAGTGGAGTTCTTTACAGCCCTTCTTACTATCATGATAGCATCATGCAGACTTCTTTCAGCTTCTTCAATGAACTGTTACAACAGAAATACGGAAGCTATTAGGTACCGCAAGGTAAAATGATGAATCAGAAGGTAAACAATCATAAATATAGGTGAAAATACCTGATCTGCCCCACCACGGAGAACAATAGTTGCAGTTTGGCCAGATGGGCAGCCACTGAATATATTGAACCTCTCATTCCCTACTTGCCGTTCTTCAAAAACTTCGCAACACCCCATAACCTATAAATGTTTAGCGTATGAAAAATTGGTTACTGGGCTTAAAGTCTGACAGAACATTATTGTAGCCTTCCTATGATTGAATAAACACCATGTGTCTAAAGCACAAGATAACTTAATTGTACACTATAAACTGATTCTCCCAAACAACTTCACTAGGAGCTATTTGTAAATTATTGTGAGAAATCTTTGGATAACTTAAACTCCTATTCCTAAGAGAAATTTATGGATAACTTAAACTCCTATTCCTGAATCGAAGAAAGCTACATTGCTAGTTGGGAACATTTTCAGAATGGTTTCCCCATAAAATGCTTGTTGTATGGCCTATTATACTAACTGCTTCAACATAGAAACAAACAGAGAGAAAGGGTTGGAAAAGAAAAAACCTCATCAATGACATTGTTAACAGAAGTCTGCACTGTTCCACCTGTAGCAGCAGCCACACGTTTCAAATCTTCTTCAGCTACTCTACCAGCACAAAAGATATCTCGGTCTGCGAAATACTGAAGCAAACAAAAAATAGTATAACATGTGTACGTATAACCAATGGCACCTATAACCCCCAGCAATTTACATGGGTTGAACTTATTAAATATGTGTACACATGCAATGGATATTGGTAAATAAGGCTGATACAAAAAATAGTATAATAACAATAATAACTAGTATCATATCACATATAAACTATTTACCCTATTTCCGAAGTAAACTACTCTTAGTTGAGTACAGATAAAGTTGTAATTGTGGAAATTAATGATTCAAATATTAGTGGAGAAGGAAAGAAATTGATTGATTGTCAATCAATTAATTGGCTTGTATATGAAAAGATATATGAGGAAGTTTTTTTTGAAAGAAAAATAAATGGCCAATCAATCAATTAATGAATAATCAATTTACTCAAGGAAAGAGATTGAGACCATAATTGCGCCATCCATTTATGCTTCAATCAAATCACGGAAGATATTATATTTATTTATCTTCATCTAGAAACTTCTTTCTTTATCATCAAGAAATCCCTCTATATAAATAGAGGTCATGTTATTGTATGAAGTATGCAATCCACCATTAGTCTTCTCTTTATTGTTACGTTTTGTACTCATTTCTTCATTGAGAAATAAAAGTTGTTGAGTCTCCGTGGACGTAGGCAAAGCCGAACCACGTTAAAAATTGGTGCTCTTTCCTCTATTTTCTATTTTTGTTCTCTCTATAATTTGTACCACTTGTTTTTATTTTTGGCATTGTTGAAATTGTTGACAGACTAGATCATTGGGTTTATTTGTATTCCGCTGCCCAGATCTCTGATTTTGCACTACAGAATGGTATCAGAGCAAGTTGTCATGTTCAAAGACTTTTTCAACCATGTCAAATTCCGCAAAGAATAACGGTGGTAGAAGCGCTACAAATTATGGAGTCGCTAGATTTGATGGAAATGAGGGTTTTGGCACATGAAAAATGAAGATGGAAGCGGTGTTGAAGAAAAAAAGGTCATTTAAGGTTGTCTCAGATCTAGAGAAATTGAAGAAATTAGCACCTGAAAGTTAGAAGTATTGGAAGAGGATGCTCTTACTACCATTCAGCTTAGTCTTTCAGATGAAGTACTTAGAGAGTTTTCCCATGTGAAAACTGCTAAGGAATTGTGAGATGCTCTTCAGAGAAAGTTCTACAACAAGTCTCTCACTAAGCGCATCATCTTACAGCAACAACTGTATTCTTTCAAAATAAGGCCCGAAACAGATGTATTTCCTCATATAGATGCCCTCAACACACTTGTCATGAATCTTCGAGCAGCTGATGTAAAGATTGAGATGAGGCGCAAGCTGTTATTCTTTTATGTTATTTACCCGCAGAGTATAACACTTTTGTTAACTCTATGATCTATGGACGTTCGTCTATTTGCTTGGAGGGGAAGAGGATGCTCTTACTACCATCCAGCTTAGTCTTTCAGATGAAGTACTTAGAGAGTTTTCCCATGTGAAAACTGCTAAGGAATTGTGGGATGCTCTTCAGAGAAAGTTCTACAACAAGTCTCTCACCAAGCGCATCATCTTACAGCAACAACTTTATTCTTTCAAAATGAGGCCCGAAACAGATGTATTTGCTCATATAGATGCCCTCAACACACTTGTCATGAATCTTCGAGCAGCTGATGTAAAGATTGAGATGAGGCGCAAGCTGTTATTCTTTTATGTTCTTTACCCGCAGAGTATAACACTTTTGTTAACTCTATGATCTATGGACGTTCGTCTATTTGCTTGGAGGGGAAGAGGATGCTCTTACTACCATCCAGCTTAGTCTTTCAGATGAAGTACTTAGAGAGTTTTCCCATGTGAAAACTGCTAAGGAATTGTGGGATGCTCTTCAGAGAAAGTTCTACAACAAGTCTCTCACCAAGCGCATCATCTTACAGCAACAACTTTATTCTTTCAAAATGAGGCCCGAAACAGATGTATTTGCTCATATAGATGCCCTCAACACACTTGTCATGAATCTTCGAGCAGCTGATGTAAAGATTGAGATGAGGCGCAAGCTGTTATTCTTTTATGTTCTTTACCCGCAGAGTATAACACTTTTGTTAACTCTATGATCTATGGACGTTCGTCTATTTGCTTGGAGGATGTGAAGACAAATTTGCATAACGAGATGTTGAGAGAAAAGTTAGCAAGCATGAGCACGAAGAATGATTCTGAAAGCCTTGTTGCACAGAGAGGAAGAAGTAAAAGTAGATTCATATATGGTGGAGATAGCTAAGTCCAGATCTCAGTCAAGAGGAGCCCGAAAGGGAGTTTGTCATTATTGCAGAAAACCTGGACATTATGTTGCAAGTTGCCCCAAGTTGGAGAATAAAAACAAAGTTGTTCCCCAGAAGGCTTCAGCATCTACAGCGAAGACATCAAATTCAGATAATGATCCTGGCATTTTTACAGCTTCCGCCTCTCCTATGAAGAGTACTATGTGGATTATTGACTCGGAAGCATCCTATCACATGACACCTGATAGGCACTCTTTTTTCACTTATCGTCAGCTTGATGAACGAGAAGTTCTCATGGGAAATAATGCTTCTTGTCGCAAGATTGGTATTGAAACAGTAAAAATTAGGATGTCTGATGGTGTTTTTTGTACTTTATGTGATGTCAGGCATGTGCCTGATTTAAGGCGTAGTTTGATTTTTCATTGGAGCATTGTGCAATTTTGGCTTAAAATGTGTAACAGAAAAAGATTCATTAAAAATTACAAATGGCTCATTGATAATAATGAAAGGGGTAAAAGCTGGAAATCTATATTTGCTGAAGGGTACAACTGTTGTTGTGGAGTCTGCTTCAGTTATTGATTCCGATTCTACCAGATTGTGGCATTTTCGTATGGATCACATTGGAGAGTGCAGTTTAGAAGTATTGAGAAAGCGAGGCTTGATTGACGGTGCTCGTCATTCAAAACTTGACTTTTGTGAAGGATGTGTACTTAGAAAGCAGACGAAGGTTTCTTTTGGCATTGCAGAGCATAAGTCTAAAGATGTTTTAGAGTATGTTCATACTGATGTTTGTCTTATGGAAGAGCCAGGTATTTCGTTTCATTTGTTGATGATTTTTCTAGAAAAGTATGGGTTTACTTTATGAAGTCCAAAGATGAAACTTTTGATAGGTTTCAAAGTTGGAAATCTCTTGTTGAGAAGCAGTCTGAAAAGAAAGTGAATGTTCTTCGTTCAGATAACGGTGGTAAATTCATTTCTCAAAAATTCATCAAATTTTGTGAGTCCGAGAAAATCAAAAGACATTACACCACACCAGAAGACCCTCGGTCAGATGGGGTTGCAGAGAGAATGAATCGGACTTTTTTGAAAAAAAAAACTCGTTGCTTACGGCTGACTGTGGGATTAAATAAGAGATTTTGGACAGAAGCATTATCTACGGCGGTTTTCCTTATCAACCCGCACACCTACCGCCATAGATATGAAGACTCCTGAAAAAGTATAGGAGTGTTTGATTGTCCAGCTTATGTGCATGACAGCAAAGGAAAGTTGGATCCAAGATCGCGCAAGTGTATTTTTCTTGGATATAAAAAAGGAATTAAAGGTTATAGGATGTGGTGTCCAACTACATAGAAGATTGTTACTAGCAGACATGTTACATTTGATGAGAAGGCTATGTTGAAGGTGGAGCCGCCTTCTTCAATTAATGATGATGTTGAGAGGACAAATTCAGAATACCAAACACAAGGCAGATCATCAGACTTCCATACGAGTAAAAATGGTGATTCCGATGACATCGTGGTTGATAGGGAAGAGATAGAAGATCAACCTCAAGGTGGAGCTCAAATTCAAACTTGACCAACGAGAGAGAAGAAAAGACCTACATGACTCGATGATTTTGTGGGATTAAGCATTGAAGATATTGACTTTGATGACATGGCAGCTTATGCATTAAGCATATTTCATGATGAGCCAAGCGACTACAGAGACGTCATTAGTTCAGTTGATAGCTCCAGTTGGCTAGTAGCAATGGAGGAGGAGATTGAGTCTTTGCACAAAAATCACACTTGGAATCTAGTGCCACTTCCTTCCGGCAAGAGAGCAATTGGATGTAAATGGATCTTTAAGGTGAAAGATGGCGCCAATGGTGACTTGAGGTACAAAGCAAGATTAGTGACGAAGGGTTATGTTCAAAAGAAAGATGTGAAGTTACATGATATTTTTCTCCAGTTGTTAGACACACTTTCATTCGCATTCTTTTGGCATTGGTTGCTCACTTCGACATGGAGTTGGAACAACTAGATGTCAAGACAGCATTCTTGCATGGTGATCTTGAGGAGGACATTTACCTACAGCAGTCAGAGGGATTCATTAATAGCAGCAGCCAGGTCATGTTTGTAAACTTAACAAATCTCTTTATGGCTTAAAACAGTCTCCTAGACACTGGTATAAAATATTTGATAAGTTTATGATCTCACATGGTTTACTCTAGAAGCTTTAAGGACCAATGTGTCTATTTTAAAAAGTGTAATGATGACATCATCTATTTGTTACTTTATGTTGATGATATGTTGATAGCTTCTAAGAGCATGTCTAAAATTTCGGAGTTGAAGATGGAGCTCAGTAAGGAATTTGAGATGAAAGATTTGGGAAACGCACAGAGAATTTTGGGAATTAAGATTCAGAGGGATAGAAAATAAAAAGTTTTGAGGCTCACTCAAACTCAATACATCGAGAAAGTCCTATCTCGATTCGGTATGGAGAATGCTAAACCGATGGCTACTCCATTAGGCTCTCAATTCAAGCTATCCAAAGATATGTGTCCCACATCGGATGAAGACAAAAGGGATATGTGTAATATACCTTAGTCTAGTGTTGTTGGTAGTCTCATGTATGCAATGGTGTGCACGAGACCAGATTTGGCCCATGCAGTTGGTGTTGTCAGTCAATATATGTCTAACTCAGGTAAAGAGCATTGGCAAGCAGTGAAGTGGATACTCAGATATCCTCGTGGCACTTCTTCAGTTGGCTTGTTATATGGTAGAGTAGATGGAGACATCTCTCTTAGAGGATACTGTGATTCAGATTACGCTGGGGATAGAGATGGACGGAAGTCGGTGTCGGGCTATATTTTTACACTTGGCATAGGTCCGATTTCGTGGAGATCAAAGTTGCAGTATATCGTAGCTTTGTCGACTACCGAAGCAGAGTTGATATCGATTGTGGAAGCAACAAAGGAAGGATAGTATTTACTTCCGTTGTTGGATGATCTTTCAATGGCGCAGACGACAGTGAAGCTATTTTCAGACAGTCAGAGTGCGATTCATCTTGTTGAAAATCAGGCTTATAGTTCACGGACGAAGCACATTGATGTTAGAAGCTTCTTATGCTTGAGGAAGAACGAAGCAAAATCAAATTATTGAAAGTGGGTACTTCAGATAATCCTTCAGATATGATCCAAAGGACAAGTTTGAGCATTGCTCAAACTTAATCAGTTTGCTTCCTATTACTTGAGCTTCATGGGGCGCTGGGCCCAACTTCTATGTTGATTGTTGAAGAAGAGATAATGAAGAAAGATTGTCATATTTGAATCAAGGTGGAGTGATGAAATTAATGATTCAAATATTAGTGAAGGAAAGAAATTAATTGATTGCCAATCAATTAATTGGCTCATATATGAAAAATATAAGAGGAAGTTTTTTTGGAAGAAAAATAAATGGTCAATCAATCAGTTAATGAAGAATCAATTTACTCGGAGAAAGAGATTGAGACCATAATTGCGTCATCCATTTATGCTTCAATCAAATCAAGGAAGATATTATATTTGTTTATCTCCATCTAGTTTCTTTATCCTCATGAAATCCCTCTATATAAATAGAGGTCATATTATTGTATGAAGTATGCAATCCACCATTAGTCTTCTGTTTATTGTAATGTTTTGTACTCATTACTTCATTGAGAAATAAAAGTTGTTGGATCTCCGTGGACGTAGGCAAAGTCGAAACCACGTTAAAAATTGGTGTGCTCTTTCCTCTATTTTCTATTTTTGTTCTCTCTATAATTTGTGCCACTTGTTTTTATTTTTGGCGTTGTTGAAATTGTTGACAGACTATATCATTGAGTTTATTTGTATTCCGCTGCCCAGATCTCTGATTTTGCTCTACAGTAATGACATTATCATCATATACCATAGATAGATATCTACTTAAAAATACGTACTTGAATGATGCCAACGCCATATACTATGTCAACATATAAACATAAATGCCAACATAACTATATAGGCATAAATATTCATGATATGCATTTTATTGCAGAAGATGCAAAGTAATCAGTATCAGCGTAAGCAAACAAAATGTCAGGTACGTAGCGTCCATATATCAATGTACTCCGAAGTTTTCAAAATATAAATTTCCAACCTGAGTTGCAAGGTCGCCAATTGCCAATCTTGAAAGAACAATCTTTGCTCCACTCTGAACACACTTATCTAGTTTATCATAAATGATATTCCACTCAGCATCAACTATTGATTGGTATTGCAATGGATCAGACAATCTAGATGGTAAATAAAACAAGGTTAAAAATCACATACAACACACGAGTATCTGTAAGACGTAAAGACATAATTAACTACCTGATCTCAGCATTTTCTTTTTCTGACTTCAGTTCCAGTTCAACGTTTAACAGAAGTATCTTCGGATTGAGAAATTTCTTTGGCTGCTGTTCAAAGCCAGCATACGAGAAAGTCTTCTTAAAAGCAACACCATTGACAAGGAAAGAATCTCTCATGGTGCCACCAGGAACCTGTACACAAAAAACAAGTGAAAATTTTATGGATGTACACTACGCATAAATTAATTGTCGATTCAATATAAGGTAATTTGCAACACATAACTAAAGGAACAAGGAATAAACAGATTAGTAGGGATCGGTTCATCTATGAAAAAAAAAGTAGGTGTACTCACACAAACGTATGAAAAATATCCCTACCATGAAAATAAAAACTTAGACGACTAGGCAAGTTGTAAACTTGGATAATAATTGGACATGTTTTGTCATCAATCTTTAAAGTGTGACACGATAACCGCAACTTTCTTGCAACAGAAAGTTAAAATATAAGGTTTGTGGCTTTATAAGGTGTTGGAGATACAAAGATGCAGAAACAACTCGTTAATAAGCACGCTAACCAAGCCAGATTTGGCAAGCAAACCATACTGATACACCCTCAAAAGGGTGGGATATAAAAATATGGTAATGTTTCAAAATTTTATATGTTAATAAATAAAAACATCATTTTGGATTGTTTGGATGAGGTTCTAAGTTCAATCCCCGGATTTAGCAATTTTGTTGTCTAAAATGCCAAGCACTGTTCTCATGTTCTCAGTTTTAGGTCAGAAAAATTCCTTCTGTCTAACGTAGAAACTCTCAGCCATTTTTATATATTGAAATTTCTGAACATAGTTTTCTTGTTCCTATTTTTTTCCATTTTACATGTGCGAAAGTTATTGCTCTTTGTAAAACACCATTTCTTGTTATCACTGATAACCAACACACCATTCCTTTCTAAAATTTTACTTCTATATGTGTTTTTTCTCACGCTAACTACCTCTATTGTAAAAGTCTTTCTAGCCCCTGTCTAGGCGCTAAACAAGGTTGCTGCCTGGTCATCCGATTAGGTTCGTCTAGACAAGGCTTACCACATAATCTAAGCATCCTCCTATACGCTAGTTGAGGCTTGATGATTTGTAATAAGCATCTACATGCTATCCTTGGTGGCTCACAAGCCCATACAAACCCGAAATTTTCCATTTTGGATCAATTGTTGCTAAAAAATACTAAAATATATCCCAAAAAATGACTTTATCAAAAATGCTTACCACTGATTAATATCCGACTAATCACCACCGAAAGGTTAATCTCCAGTTTAAGTTTGCCATCTGGCATCAGCTTATCATTTTTAATAACCTTCCTAATTGTTTGATGGTCAGCATTTTAAGGTTACCGATTAAAATGAATGCTCCAAACGGGAAATTAATCCCACTTTGAATTTCTTTAAAACGAAGAGAATACGTTGGTATTTTAGCTACTGTCTTCTATATTATATCTACCAATTTTATAAATGTTCATATGCCTTTTTTTTCTTTCTGAGACCGCACACATAAAGATTTTATAACCTTGTTAATTGTTTAATGGCCAGCGTTTAAAAGTTACCGATCAAAATGAACATTCCAAAGGTTTAATGATTCCTGTTCCGATTTTCTTAAAAATCAAGGAAATTTGTTGGTATATTTAGCTTTTATTTAATTATTACATCAACCAACTATATAAAAATCCACATACTTTTTAATCTTTGAAAACCACACATATATAAATACTGCCTTAGCTTGTGGCACTAATTTTCTTTATTAATATCATATTTTGCTTAGCAACCATCTAAATCGATGATTACTAAAACTTTGTGAAATTTAAATGTCCAAAAGTCTCACAATATTTTAAGAAGTCCTTGTCCATCTTTTTTTATGCTTGGAACTGGCTCTGATATAACTAGTATTGTGGTGTCAATTGTCAAATCATCAAAAATTAATAATATCACTTGATAGGTGCAACGTAAGAATCAACTTATTCAGCATGCTATAATGAACCTAAATAAACTTACTAAAAAGCAGCACCAAAAACATAAATTTGAAACTAACTTTTTTTATCCCAATCAAATTTAATCTGTCATCGTTTCCAATAGCAAGTACAGCATCCACGACCATAGTAGCAAAGAACTCCTTCTCCCCACCAATTAATTTTGATGAAAGCGTTGTAGCAGCACATTTTGCCAACAAGGATTTCTTTTCTTCGAGGCTCTTCCCTTCAATGCTCACAGCAAGTTCTTTAACTTTGTTAATGGCCTGTGCACGTTAAATTTTGCTGTAAATTTGCAAATGAGAATATAAAGAAAATGCATACAGAGATTGACATGTTTACCAAATTGCTTGCAGCACGATAGCTCCTAATGAGATTCTGAGGATGGACTCCATCTTCAATAAATGGTTTTGCCTCTTTCAAGAATTCTCCAGCAAGGAGTACTACAGTAGTAGTACCATCTCCAACCTATGTTGGACCAGAATATGCAAAGACGTAAATTTATTACACAAAATAACTGTAACAACTCATAAATCAGCAAAGGTAGACTATTTTTAGGATGCTATTGTGAATCTATCCATGCAATCATACAAACGAAAGGACTAAAAGTTCATATATACAGAGAAAAAAAACTAGCTATAAATATGACTGAAGCGCTTAAAAATAGCTCGCAGAGATCTTTAGCGTCATACTATGCCACAATTTCCATAAAGTTGATAATCAACTCCTCCAAACCCAAGCACGCAGACCAGTTACCAGCAGGATATACCCCTATAGAATGGCTGGAAGTCTAGGGAAAACCATTAGAGAAGATCAATGTAAATTGTAATATTCTAACTAATAATTAACACTGCAACTAATGCTACTCTTAGCCTCACCAGAGATATCCCTATTTTGGAAGAGGATGGCTATTTGGGTACGAAATAAACACAAAATGAAACACAATTAATGCTGTTCAATGAACCACAATACGTATGCATAAGGATGAAATCAAAGGAAGATATAATGGTTGCGATCTAATTTGGCGCTAGTTGTACCATCTGTTTGGGTTCAACTGGACTTTCAATCTGCAACCTCTAACTATATTTAACCCTGATGTATATAGTAAAGTTGTTATTACACTTATTGCCGTCTAATGGGAAAGACACTTAGCAAGTAAACCAAAATAAAACACTATTAACATATGCAGACGTAAATGATAAATTTCAACAATTAACCCTAACCCTATAGCTATTCTAAACCCTGAATCCAAAATGTGAAATTAGTTTTACATGTAAGAGCAAATTCAAAATCGAAATACCTCAGAATCCTGTGACTTGGCAATATCAACTAAAATCTTAGCAGCAGGATGAACAATATCAAGCAGCTTCATGATAGTGGCGCCATCATTCGATATCGTCGTATTCCCCTTGTCGTCATGAATAAGCTTGTCCATGCCACGTGGACCGAGGGTTGTACGGACGCAGTCGGCGACGCCTGTGCAGGCGTTGATGTTGCTGATCACTTGCGCCTTCCCCTGGGACGTATCAGTGCCTTCTTTTAGAAGGATGATCTGAGGCTGCATCATCGAAGACATTGTTTTCGATTTCTAGGAATTTGCTAAGATCTAGGGTTTAGTTAGGGCTTGGAGGAGAAACGGAGAGATGTGGCGCGTGAATTTTCACGGCTTCTGAAGTGATACGGTAGTACACTGAAAATTGATCTGGATGGTTCTAGGTTTCTTAATGGGTTTCGGTTTTGGGTATTTTTGTAAATCCGGATTGAGGTGTTGACTCCTTGGATTAGTATGGTGCTAGGGCTTGAATAATATTACAGACGCATCATAACTTAAACAGAGCAAAATAATAATCAGTTGTACTTAGGGTTCCAACGTATTAACCAAAAAGAAGGTAGTCAATGTTCACACTCCTTGCTCTTTAGTTATCTGTTTCAATTTTCAATACGTCGAACGCATCAAGTTTCAACGAAACGATTTGAATTGAATCATTAAGATTGAATGCATCAAATCGTAATGATCCGATTCGAAATTTTGCTTTCCTCATTTTAATTCCACTACGACATCCATCTTGAAAATTAAACCCGATTCAAGCTTAATTTGACCATGAACATTTTTTAGTTTTGTTTATTTCTTTGTTAGTATTTTCGAAATAAGAATGATAATTCATTCCACCAACGTCGAATCGTTTTAATATCTTGATAGTTCTGACTCAAGACTTTTATGGTCCCAGCCTAAAGTATCACGTCATTTGCTACTTAAGCTATTATTCCTTGAAGTGATTCATTTTCTTTATAATATATGTGTTTATTGTCTAATTTTTATGATTTTATTTTAAAATTTAAAATATCAACTTCGTCCATGGAATTTCCAACACAGATTATTATTGATTGGAATGTCCAAAGAATGTTTGCTTTTATTGACATTTGTTTTGTGTAGCTACTATTGGCAAATGATTTGGCGTTTGGTACAACAAAATTTGTGGATGAGTTCAACCTGTGCTTAGGCCCTGATTTCACCATTACTCATACGAAACACAAACGGGATAATTTAATACATAATTGGTCACCATGAAATCAAATACTATAGAAAGATGGTGTTGTATGATCAGCTGTACGCAATTGTTCGAGAAAACGAAAATTGGTAGTAGACAACTGTTTTGAATTTCACAGGTTCAAAAACCGTGCCTCCTTCAAATTTAAATAGTTGAACCAGATGTCCAATAATGCATTAAAGAACAAGAAATGCACACATAACACTCCAACAAATGGCTAATGTCCATAAGGGGATAGAGAATAAGTTATTCTTCGGTCACACAGCCCTTAGTGGTGTCTTTTGAATTATTCATTGATACATTATAAATTGATTTAAATGTCGTGTATCGCTTCTTTTAAAACGTATCCTACTCTAATGAAATGTACCATAGTTTATTGGGTATGTCCTTTTCCTTTCCATTTTCTACATAATTTTTAAATTAATATCAACCACTGACGTTCACTTGGAAATACTCAAGCTATTCAAATCAAACAAAAATACAAATGTAAACAAGTAATTATTCCTCCTTTGTTATCACATTCGCATGACAAATACGCTTTTCCCTTTCGTTGGATTTTCTCATTTCGTGTCCTTTGTAGAATACACCCTTCATGTGCTCGTTTCTCTTCCAAAAAACATGCATACATTTGTGTGACCGAACCGCAAGATTTAGAATCTTGTAAAGTGCCTCCGTAAGAAATGCCCCACCCAAAGACTCACCATAATAAAGAGCATTACAGTAATACTATCTATTAGAGCGGAGAATAAGGCAGGTTAGGAGCGATCATCCATAGTTTTATATTAAACGAGTATCGAATACGTCGATTGTATGTATTTTTTTTTCTTTCTTACCACAGTGGATCGACGTACTTAATTCATGTCTAATATAAACTTACTGTGGCTGAAAATCATATTCAGAACAAACTACAACACATCATATATAACAAACCACGTAATATAATACATGTAGATACAACAGCTGAATATTGCATGTACATGCACTACACACTCTAATGGTTTTACATAAAACAATATAAATATATATCTTATCCCAAAAGAATAAATATATAATGACATGAACACACAACTACGCATCTTAGATAATAGCTTTAATAGAGGTAGTCCAAGGTGAAATGACCAAACATAAATCAACAGCAAGCTATAAATCCGAAACAACTCGGTCTGACCCGAGTATAAAATACAAGAGCTAGTCTAGCTTAAACATGTTAGTTAACACAGGTTAAATGGAAGATAATAACACATAAGAAGGAATACAATAAATACACAAACGTCGTAAAACACATGAGATAGGATCACAATCTCAAAATCAAGGCTATATTCTCATGTAAGGTATTACACACACCACAAAACAACTATTTCCATCGTCTAAATGATCAAAGCCTAAGGCTATGATAGTCTTAAGAAATCATAATCAAATAGAAAATATGACTGAAATTACATAAATACATCATATTGAACTTGATTAAGAGTTCACCACACAGTGGTGCAATCACATATAACAATCATCAAATAGCGCCAAAGTCAATATAAAACTCAATATTCATTAGATGTTAAAACATCATAAAACGTCATAATATTCTAGAAATAAGCATACTTGAAATCTACAAATCACAACACCTATAATGACCCATATTTTAACAAATGTATATTTAAATATTGATCATTAATTATTCAATTGAAGGTTCCAAAATGGGATTTTTCACAAACGAACGAATCACGACTTAGGACTAGTTCTATTGAGTCCGGATTGTTCATTACTTGTAGAATAATATAAGGATCGTCGTATTTCGAGTTCGCATCATTTGGTGGTAGAGTTGGTTTATTTGGTTAAACCAAAACCAAATAAACCAACCAAACCAATTAATTTTGGTCGGTTTGGTTTTGAAATTAGATCGATTTGTAATTGGTCCGAAAAATTAATTTGCTTGGTTATCGGTTTAACCAAATTAACCGAATTTTTATTATATTTTCAAAATTATCGATATTATAATAAAGTTTTAGGTTAGTTTAGTTATCCAAGAAATATTTAATCATCACATACATATCAAAATTACTTTTAGAAAACATAAGAATCATAAATAATAATACTCTAATCATTCATATATAATTTATTTCAAATTATAGTTATTATTGCAAATATTAAGTCTAAAATATTTTTAGTTCAGTTAAATCGGATAACAAACCGAACCAACCAAATTTAATATGGTTGATTTGGTTTTCATTTTTATTGGTTATAGTTTGGTTTGACAATTTTCATCATTGGATCAACCAAGCAAACGCTCACCCATATTCGGTGGTCATAACGATCTCGAAATATACGTAAGTTGTCGTTCTAAGAGCACAGTCTCATATCACGACGAAACTTATACTTTGGAATCATTGCAATGAACTATTGTACATCGTCAAGTTTCATAACGATCGGATGTACCGTTCGATTGTGTGTAATTAAAACTGCATCAATTTATGTATAGATTTTTTGTTAATTATGTCTTTTACACTATTTTCCTGTTGTATAATTTGAGTTTTAATGGATAACTTTTGTATACATATAGCGTTTGATCTCAAAACTAGTATTATTGTCTTTAGAAGGCTTTTTTATGTAGATGGCGATAGGGGGCACATGTCAACTGGAGATGTGGTTTCCAGGCCTTATTTATAAATAAACGAAATATTATAACTTAAACCCTTATTCTATAGTGTTTTGGACTTGTATACCCTTCTCCCCAATTCACGAATCACTATTCCATTAGCTGACATGGTTGCCTCTTTTCTATGACATTCAAAGATCAAAATCAAATACAATACTCAACTTAAAATCACGAAATTTGGTTCGTTGGAATCGTGGAGGAAATCTCCACGTGCTCATCCCCTTTTAATCGCATTCGATCATCAGTGGGAAGGGTTGGTTTTGGAACAACCACCTTGGGTTCCAAACACCGTAGGCTATAGGTGACCAGATGGAGAATGAGGACCATCATCATGCATGTCTCGTCGAGTGGCATCACCTGCAAAATTTGGAGCTCTGAAACTTTCAGAACCAAAACATCTCCATAGGGGGTTGTGCTCGATGGCTACAGGCCGGAATCCCCTGGGGGCGTTCAAGTTATTCATGGTGTTGGTTATCACGAAGGGGAAGGCTCGGGAAGCACGGGGGTGAAGACGAAATTGAGATTCATTGAGGTATCGTTGAGAAATCACCACTTGAAATTAACGAATCTTGGTTCTTTTGATATGTGAGTGCACAGGGATGTATGGGCCAAGGGAGAAGAAGGATTAATACATAATTAGGTGATTAACTTAAGACTAATTGTATAATTAGTTATTGTTATAAAATAAAGCAGAATATATGTTAAACAAGAAGCCATTAGAGAGAACAGAAAAGATAGGGGGAGACTTTTATTTCTATCACTTCAAGTGTCAACTATTTCTATTACATTGGCTCTTTTATATGTAGGCTTTGGAGTTGATATTAGACTTATTCCCATGACGTGGGACTAAATAGAATATGACAAGAGCATATTCACTCATATATATTACAACACTCCCCCTTGAATATGCGTCTTCAAAATCTTGAATGCTCTGCTAACTTGAAGTTGTCCCTTTTAAAACATACCTGATGATTGCTCCCCCTTATAATTATCTTGCTTGCATATATCCATTCAGTCGATACAAGTATTGTTTGTTGCTTCAAAACTCTATTAGGACCAATGAGAAAAACCTTGAACGAGAAAAATAGTACACAACGTTTGACATCATAATATCATATTAAAATGATATTCCTTAAAGGAGTTTGATGCTTCTGGATCAAAACAATCCCTCATTAAAAACCTTTTTATGAAAAACCCTGTAGGAAAAACATAAACAAGGAAAAGAGTGCAAATTTATTTCATCTTCAGGTAACATGTTTTACAATGTTACTGTAAAGGTAGATACTTCAGGATCAAGATAATGCCTCATTAAAAACCTTACTAACAAAAACCTAATGGGAAAAATATTAGTGAAGGAAAAGAGTGCATTATAGCATAACTTTATATGTTCCCTCTTATTTATAACTCATTGTTCAATTAGTCTATTAATGTAGTCGACGCATGCCAATTTTGTACATCATCTTCTGGAATGTTGGTTTGGGAATTGCCTTTGAGAACATATCTATTCGCTTTTCTTGAAACTGGATTTATTTTCTCCTCTTTCTTGTTATCCTTTCATTCATGTATGGAGAGAGATTTAAAAGAAATATGCTCCATCCTATCATGATATAATTCACTTGAATCTGAGCCATGCAAATTGTCTTGTCTTTATAAATAATAATTTACTGCATCAAAAGATGTTTGATACTTCTAGATCAAAACGTTGCCTCGTCAAAACCTTACTAAGAAAAACCTGATGGGAAAAATCTTAGTGAAGGAAAAAAGAATACAATATACAATGTCATGTTTACTACGTCAAAAGTAGTATGATACTTTTGGATCAATGTAATATCTTGTTAAAACCTTAATAAGAAATACCCAGTAGGAAAAATCTTAAATAAGGAAAAAGAGTACATTATAACTTATTTTTGTATGTTACTTTTGAGTTGTGTAACGACTCGCATTCTACGTATCGAAGGATCGTAGAATATTTATTTCATTTTCATACGGGGTCGTATAGTCGTGTAACTTTGGGGAACGACTATTGGGGTCATTTCCAATGTTCACGATTTTTGCCGATTTTTAAATGATCATTTTGCCCTTAGTGAATCTTGTTTCGCCTATAACTTTTGACTGGTAAGGAGTTTTGACCTGAAACCACTTCCATTGGATTCGGACGATGGTTTACCTTTCCATAGAGTGGTCACATTAGCTAAACGGACTTACCGTTTGGGAGATATGGAAAGGCTGTTGTTTAGCGAAATTACGGCTAATTAAGGGTGATTAGTGCTAATTAATGAAATTGTACATGATCAAATATTAATTTAAGCTTCTGTTAGAAATTTGGGTTAATTTGGATATGTTTTGCTAATCCTATCATTAGTTATGGTTAAGCATGATTAAAGGGAAAATATGGGTTTTGGGAATGTTTGATCCATATTAACATGTTAGATTGTTGTTTTGGTGTTTATGGTTGATTATGTGTGTTGCTATTACTGTTTGGAATGCTTCATGATTGTTTAGCAAAGCTAGAATGGTCAAAAACGTCGTCGTATGGCGTAAATAGCTCGTAGGAAAAGTTGTAGAAAATAATGCAGAGTCCCGTTCGTGAAGCACCTGTCCCTCACGACCCGACCCTAGGATCGTGCAGCACCCTCACACCCTGACTCCTAGGATGGTAAAGTATCCTCATGACCCGACCCCTAGGATTGTACAGCATCCTCACGACCTGACTCCTAGGATGGTGAAGTATCCTCACGACCCGACTCCTAGGATGGTGAAGTATCCTCATGAACCGACCCCTTGGAACCTGAAGCACCCTCACAACCCAACGCCTAGGATCGTGAAGCACCCTCACACCGCGACCATAGGAAGATGGCGAACCCTCACATCCCGACCGTGAGGAAGATGGCGAACCCTCACACCCCGACCGTGAGGAATAGGGCAAACCCTAGGAGGGCGACCCTTGGGATGGCGAGCCAGAAGACCACAACCAAGATAGGGATCACGAGTGGGTCCCACGACTCGAAGGCGGTCCACGATCCGACCACGTGTCACGAACCGGAGCAGACCACGGACCGAGCCTTGGTGTCATGAGTCACGAGCGAAATGAGGAACCACGAGCTGTACTTGGGGCGAACCACGAGCCGAGGAAGCTGATCACGAACCGGAGCTTCGAAGCACCACGAGTTGATATGGAGGATCACGAACTGATCTGATGGAGGGATGGGGATGATGACCAAAACCCGAGATGCAAAGGTAGTCCAAATTGAGAGTTATTACTCAGGATCTCAAAGGGGACCAACGAGTTAACTTCATGAGTAGGACTTTGCTGCGGGGCGTGTGCAAAGGGGTTATCGATATCCATAACTTTAGTTCACCACTGAGAGATGGATTAGTGGCTATGGATCAGTGCAATGGAGTCATTGTGACTCCATGGAGCAAAGTGATCGTAGCAATGGATTGGGTGATCGGGTGGTGGATATCGTATGCTTTACGCATTGAGTGAGAGATGTGAGGATGATTGCTATGTTTGATGTTTGCTATCACCATGACATGCACACTCCCATATTACTTTTACACTTTATGTTAGTGTTACCTTAGAGTACTGTACATCTTATTGTGCTAACTCTTTGGTTGCAGGTCCAGGTTCAGGTATGATTGGATTATACATGTTATTGTTCTGTTTTGTTGCTTATCGCTCATACCAGACTTTTGTCTGACCCAGAGTTTTATGTCTCTTGTAACACCCCACCTCCGCTAGGGTCACTCACAAAGGGAATGCACTAGTTTTGGTGGAGTATTATCTAGGTAAACATGCACAGAGATATCACAAGGCAGAACATAAATAAAGCGGCGGTAGAAATTAAAAACCAACTTTTTATTATTTTCCAGAAAAAAGTCAAAAGCTCATATATCCAAGATACAAATTATTCCATTACATCAAGTTCATAATAAAGAAGCATAAACTTAAAACAGAAGTAAATTATTCCCCATAAATAGCAGAAGCAACCATAGCATAGCCCAAGACCAAACCGTACATGAGCTGTCAGAAAGCAAGCTAAATCCAAGCTAAGAGCTAGTGTTTCCACCCTGAGAACCTGGGGGGGAAACGAAAGAAAAAGAGGTGAAAGAAAAAGGGTCAGTCATAAAGACTAGTAAGCCCTAGTGACTTTCAGTATGAAAACTAGTAAAGGTAACATGATATGTGAAAACTGGAATTAAACATAAGGATGATAACAGAACTAGTAGGATAATTAAGATAACAAGATAAGTCAAGTCTGGCATCGCATATTCAAGGTTCGCTGCACCAACTGTACTAGTATTCTAACCCATGTCAAGTATTAACCATGAAATGATCCCTTGGACCAGTATCATGAAGTGACCCATTACGGGGTCCTACGGTATGATCTACTAATCGATCGGCTCCCTACAAGTCATAGCTCGTCATGTGTCTGTGTCATACGGCCCTATCCTGAAATGTAGTTACTTATGCTAGGTCTACCATAGGGTGTATCAAGTCCTATGGTGCCAACCACCGACACGAATCAAGCACGCACAGTGTAAATCTACGGGTGCCCAGTGCCTGCTTTTTCAACTCTGGACTACAGTGCATGACCATAGTCCGCCTGAACCTACAATGGCGCACCTACTCAGCCGTCGTTCTGGTCGCTTACAATCAGCCCAGTAATCGTGCCCCACCCTGCCTAGTCTCAGGGTATCGTGATACATCTAAGTGGGTTACTGCTGAAAAGGACCACGTAACTAGGGTTTCTAATGGGTTAAGTGTTGTCATTCAAATTCATGACTTAACCCTATCCAAATCATGTATCAAGTTGGTTAAGTGTGTTCAAGCAGTTCATGACTTAACCCTATCAAATCATCGTGTCAAGTTGGTTAAGTATATTCAAGTGGTTCATGACTTAACCCTATCATGTGGCATTAATTCATTAGTGCACGCCAACCTCTCACATTAGACTAACTGTTGTGGTTACTGGATTTGTCGGGCGGTTCCGGGCAGATTTACACCACAACATAGTCTAACCTCGGGTTTTACGTGCGATGTGACCAACTACCCACATTGGATCCTATTGTTTGCAGCCACTGGATTTGCCGGGCAGTTCCGGGAAGATTTACACTGCAAACTCAACCCAACCTCGAGTTGGCCATTTTCAAGTTTATCTAATTGTCATGCCCACGTTCAAGTTTTCATGTCTAGATTCATGTCCAATTTTCAGGTCATATTCCATGCCAAATCGTGTCAAGTTCATGTCCATATTCAGGTTCAAGTCATAACAACGTTCATGTTCAAGTTTAAAGCTAATTCATGTTTTACCTAGTCTACCCAAATCGTATTCCCATCGCACGTAAGCTCGAATCGATACAAATAAATCTAATTAGGGAATAACATAAAAAGGGACGGGTATAAGGTGGCAAAAGTGATTACTAGCATAGCATGGTATGACTTGAGATAAAGGATTATAACATTACTCATATGGAATATTGGAATTAAACATAAAGATTCCAAATCTAACAAAATAAGGTACTAGTCAAGATAACATTTGTCATAAGATAATAGTATAGTCATGGTAACGATTGACATAAGGTGATAGCATAATCATGGTAACGATTGACATAAGATGATAGCACAATCATGGTAACGATTGACATAAGGTGATAGTCATAAACTTGTGACTAATAGCAGATTCAACATGATAATATGAGGGGTTTTCTTTTTGATTTACAACATGAATAGGCCCTAAATCAATGTCATAGTAATATTCAAGAGTCAAGATCCAAGATGAACGAGAATGAATGTAAACAATCATCATACATAGGTCCAATTTCAATTTACGTCATATTCATATTACATTTACAGTTTAAATCTAAAAATAACTGGGGCTTACAGATCGTGTTTTGAGAATTACAAAAAGAGAGTCGATAGTTGAATCTCTATATGCTTAGTCAAGTCCTAATAGAAATCCCCAAATCAGCAACGTAGCTTCGACGTAGAGGAAGTAGTCTCTCTAACTTTTCAACCAGAATTAGAGCAGCATAGGTCAGAAAGAATTTGTGTAGAGAGACTAGTGCGAGGGGCTGTATTTATAGGGTCAGGTCAACGAATGTGGACAGGAACGAGGCCAGGAATATCAGAGTGAATCCAGCTTCAAAAGTGGACTCGGCCACCAGGTTGACACTATGGTCGACCTGGTCCTGGGTAGGTCGACTACATAGTAGACCCCCAGGTCGACCTGGTCCTGGGCGGGAAATTTCCCGCCCAGTCCATTATGAGGTTTGAAATTCGAATTTCGATTTCGAATTCGAATTGAGCTGTTTTGAATTTGAAAACTTCTGAAAACTTCGAAAGGTCATAACTTGGTCATACGGACTCCGATTTTCGAAAACTCGGACTCATTTCCAAGCAGAATTTGTGACGAACGCAATGGCGTAGCCCGTTTCCCTTGATTCTTATTTTAAAAATTAATTCTGCCTTGATTTATGGTTATTACATGCTATAAAAACACGGGTTGTTACACTCTCCCCCTATAAAGGATTTCGTCCCCGAATTCTCTAAGTTAGGGAGGATATGTCCTACCATCCATCATCCATCTACTCAAAGCATCATCCACAGGAAACCATTCTCCTTAAAAGATTTCTAGTGTTGTATGAACATATGCAGAAAGTGTGTGTACATGTACTTATCTAATGCAAAAGATCAGGCGGTTACTGATTCAGTAAACCTCCTTAATGCAAAATATGTTAGTGTAATGAATCCAACATGTATGCAAATTCCTAACATAGTTTATAATCTCTACATGAGTGCACAAACATTCATCCATATGCAACATCCAAGTGATAGCATAACAAGTTCCATCCATGTACAAGTATAAGCACTCATGCATATGCAACATGAAAATGTGACTGAGCCGATCTAGTGCCTAATGTGTGTCATGCATCCACTAGCATCCACTTGCAACCACTTGCAACCATTTGCAAACATCAACCATAACATGTTTCAATCACATGTGTAACACCCCGTATTTTCTGTGAACATAAAAATAACAAATCAAGGTATAATTAATTTTTAGAAAAATAATTTGGTAAAACGGGTTGCGCCGTTGCGTTCGTCTTGGAATTCTACTTGAGATAGAGTCCGAGTTTGCGTAAATTGGACTCCGTACGAAAAAGATATCCTTAAATTAAATATTGCGGCAAAATATGGAAAAAGAGGAATGAAAAAAAAGAATAACGTTTAGCATTGTTCTAAGAATTGTAAGCAAAAGACATAATAGCTCATTTGGTTGGAATATATGACTTGCATATAAGAGGTACAGAGTTCGATCCCCGCCAACGCTATATTTTTTTATTTTAGGGGAATGGCTAAAAAGCGGCTTAGTGTGAACGCGGTTCAAAAAAAAAAAAAAAGTTGTTAAGTGTGAAAATGGTTAATTGGGAAGATAGATAAAAAGAAAATTAAATATATATACATTGAATATATATATAATTGAGAAGATAAATACAGTCAATTTATTTGGAGGGAAAGATTTATGCATAAATAGATATGTAGGTAACTTCATTATGCATTGATTTTGCATGTTGCAAGGAAAGTAGAAAGAAAAAGGGGAAATTAAATTATATGCTCGATTTCTTTTCTTTTAGGCAAGCAATTAATTTGCATTATTTGAATTTATGAATAGGTGCGTGTGTGTGTATATATATATTTATATATATATGGGCAGTTAATGTAAACATGCATAGATTGAAATTAGTTTGTAGAGGAGTGTTAATTTGTCATTGATATTAATTAAAAAGAGAAATATATATATATATATATATATACTAAGTAGGCATAATTTGGGTAATTGGTATGAAACGGTATAATTGGTATACCGTTAATTAGGAACATAATTAATGTTATAATGGTGAATGATTTACATATGAACCATAAATATGTAAATCAGTAAAAGATGAACATTTAGTACAAATAGAAGTTTATCAATTTGCTGAGTCATAAGGGCTGAGGTGTCACCCTATCTTGGTTGAGTGGTTGTGATTAATTCTAAGGACATCGACGGCTATAATCAAATTGAAACTCTATAAAAACAGGGGTAGACTCAAACCTAAAATCAAATGAAAATTAGAATAGCCGCCGTCATGCCATCGCCATGGAGTTCAGCGTAGCCGTCATAAATTAAAGAAGAAGAAAACCTAATCAACAAACTAAATCTACTCAACAACAAATCAAAGCTCTTTCTCTTTCTCTTCTTAAATTGTGAGTATGATGATTCTCACAAGATTATTAATAACTAATTAGATTGAGTTATGAATGGATCACAAGAAAGTGATATGAATTGTTATATGCTATTATGTTATAGATCTCATGTTATGCTATTATGTTATCATATATATGTTGTTACGTTATTGTGAGTATGTTGTAAATCATGTTATGTCATATGATGTAAATCATGCTATGTCATATGTTGTAAATCATGCTATGTCATATGATGTAAATCATGCTATGTCATATGTTGTAAATCATGCTATGTCATATGTTGTAAATCATGCTATGTCATATGTTGTAAGTCATGCTATGTCATTATATACATATGTTGTAAATCTTATGTTGTTACATATGTTGTAGATCTTATACTATATTATCACATATGTTGTAATGATGTCATATATGTGTAATTCTCTATGTTAAGTTGTGTTGAATCATACATGTTGCAAAATCATGATGTTATTATTTATGCGAATTGGATCATGTTTAAAAATTGATGTTATTAAAATAAATGGATCTTGATTATGGGAATTTGCCTATTGAGTTAGGTGTACCCATATACATGAATCTACAATTTAAATGGATCTTGATTATGGGAATTTGTCTATTAAGTTAGATGTACCCATATATGTATGAACCCATATTATTAAGTTAGATGATGTTGATTCACACATGTACCTATGCAAGTTTATGAAATTGGGTTAAGATCATATTATGTGAATTATCAACAAGTTGACACCTTTAGATCCATGACATGTATAATATTATGCAAGTTGTATTTTTGGACATATGCAAGTTTCACCCCTTTTCATGACTAGATCTATTTTAGTCACATATATATGTTGTTGTTGTTGTGATAATTTCTTTTATGCTATGAGTTAGACTATTCGAGTCTAACATATATTTTACGTTTAATGAACGAACGTACAACGTGGGGTGGGGATAATATTAAAGGATTTAATATTGAGAATTTGCATGGGATAGCCTTAAAAAGGCATATAACAAAAATTGAGATGATAATAAATTGCCTTAAAAGGTGGAAAATTTAATTAAGACATTAATTGGAAAATTAATGTGTAGTAATGGACATAATTTAATTATGGATTAATTTGAATTAAAATGCCTTCAATGGCATATAATGAAATTGTGATGAAATTTGGTATGATTTTGCATACCATAAATGGATGGCCATAATTGAGTCAATTATGGACATCGTTAAAACTGGAAATTAATTAATAATTCAAATAAGGAATTATTAAAACTGGGGAAAAAGGATTTTTAATAATAAATGCTTAGGACACGAGGTTGGACTCGTTTGTGATGTAAACCTGCCCGGACCCGCCCGGCAAATCCAGTAGTCACAAATGTCAGCCCAATGTGAGAGGTCCTAGGCCCAAACTAAAGCATAACAGTTGTAAAGACACGAGGTTAGACTCTTTTATGGTGTAAGACTGCCCGGACCCGCCCGGCAAATCCAGCTGCCATAAATGCCAGTCTAATGTGAGAGGTCTTTATGAGGCTATGTGTAACAACCCGAAAATGCGAGCCAGTTTGGAATTTTTATTTTGGCAATTTTAGTGAATTTTGAACATTTAAAATGAATCATTTTAAATAAAAACGAAGGAAAATTTATTTTGAATAGAATTCGATGTATATATTATATACGTCGTCGTTAGATTATATATAATTATAAAATGGCGCGTTAGTTCGATAATTCGATTTCAAACTTCAATTGAATGTACCGGGTGCAAAACAATCCGGATTTTAGTGAAACCAAAAACATTAGGATCTAATTGATGATATCTTTCCAACGAATCCAACAAATCAAAATTTCATAGCGGGAATCAAAAGATATGTCCAGTTGAAAATTCTGAATAGTCGCTATGGAATTCAGGCCCTTAAAAATGGACATTTTGCAAACGACCTCGGATTTTGACGAAACCACTTTTGTTGGGTCCGTGATGTCAAATTATTGTTAGATTCCAAATTTCATAATTTTTCGAATCAATATATGAGCGTGGCAAAGGAAAACGCGTTTGACCAGTTTCAGTTGATTTTAATCGACTGGAAATTGGCCATTTTTCCAACGGTCTCAGAATTCGACGAAACTAGTTTTGTTAGGACCGTATCGTCAATACGAAGCTAGAAAATATTTTTCTGGAATTTTTAGAGTTAGTATGTGACCCCGGTAATTTGAAATGTACGTTTAAAATTCAATATAGTGATTTAAATGTAAATTCAAAGGAAACTGATTCAAACGATCAAATCAACCTACGATACATATCCCATTGTGTTCGGAATAGGGGTAATATGCTAGGGACGACAGTCGGTGGGTTCGATTCTGAGTTCGTATGTAAAAGTCAACTTCTTTGAAAATAAAATAATAAAATAAATAAATAAATAAAAATATATATAAACCCCCCCCTATATTTTCCCTTTCCCCGTCAGTTTCAATCGGAAAAAAAAAAAAAAAACCCGATCTACTTTCTCTCGCCCCCCCCCCCTCGATCTCGCCGTCCCTGCCACCGCCTGCCTCCGTCCGCCCCCTTACCTCGAGCGCCCCTCCTCCGTTCTCCCCTAGCCGCTCCGCCTCACCCTTCCTCCTCTGTCCAGGCCTGAACGAAGAACCCCCGAAGCCCGTGCCCACCTGGAGGAACCGACGCCCTAGCCGCCGCCTGAGCCACCCACCTCGACCGGCGCGATGCCCACCGCCACCCTGGACCCACGCCCTGACCTTGCGACCTCCCACTGGCCTGCAACCACCCCGCGCTGCTGACTGCAGCCCTCCACCTCGAGCCCGACGATCCAGAATTGAATTGGGTCAGTTTTGTTAACTTATTTATTTTATTTTCTTTTGTTTAATCAATTTTCGATAGGTAAAAATCTGATTGTATAATTAGCAAAATAGGTTTGTAGAAAAGGATTTGATTTTGTTTATATATAAAGACTAGATTTTTGATTGGATAAAAATACTATTTCTATATGTAATAACGCAAGATAAAAATATGATCTTTGTATTTTTAAGGTATTAAAAATATAATTTTTACATGATAGGAATATTAAAAATATCATCTTTATGTGTGTAGAAAATAAAAATGAGATTTTTATAAAGGCGAAAACTTTATTTTTATAAAGGCGAAATTTTTAGATGTAAAAATAGCGAAGTGAAAACCCGATTTTTAAATGTATGAAGTGATTATGAAAATATGATTTTAAATTGAGAGGGAATAAATAAAAATGTGACTTTTATTTTAAAGACATCAAAATATAAAAATGTGTGATTTTTATATATATAGTGACTACGGGCAACGAAGATGACGAAGATGGGATAACGATGAAGATTTCTATCAAAGAAGAGTCAAGATGATTGGATAGCTTTTGGTGAGAACTTCTCACTCAAATTCTATTTTTCTAGTTATATATATATATATATACTAGGATGCAGACGGTGCTTAGTAGCACCCGACACCCGTCATCCACAGACCATGGATGGCTTGTTTGTTAAATTGTTTGGTTGTGTAGTTGGTTAGATTATTTGGTTTGAACTGAATTGTTTGGTGAAATAAAATTGATTTGATTGATGTGTGAATGGCGTGGGCCTTCACTAGACCGGGGATAAGGCTAGGCCTCGTCCCGTTTCTAGTATCGTGCCGTTATGCCGCCGAAATTTTCTAAAATATGTTAGAAAAATAAAAATATCATTTTTATTGTGTAAATGAAATGAATAGAAATTCATGTGTTAAAATAAAATATATTATCATTAAAAATATAGTTTTAACGTGAAAGTGAATAAATAAATATTTATAAACAAATCGGCCGATTTGTTTATATACACTGATTTGACTGATATTGAATGGGTCGATAAATTTTACACATCGCCCAACCGCACAACTAAAAATCTGTGTTTGATTGTTTGAAACCCCACACGGGTTTGGGATGAAATTTGAAGTTCACTCATCCTGATTGATTAAATATGTCGATCGATTGATTGACAGGCTGTTATAAGCGTAAGATATCTATATTTGATGCTTATACAGTGTAGTGCACTTTGGTTGATGTTTGATTGTTTATTATTGCTATTATATACATGTGTTGTATGGAATCCATATAATTAACGTCATATGGTGATTGATTGGGCCTCATTCCAATCGGGAAAGTAATGAATATTATAAAAGAAAATTCATGTGTTGAATATAAAAATAGTGATGTGTTGACAGTACTCATGTGTTGAGATTAGTCGTGTGTTGAAATAAATATAGATTCATGTGTTGAATGGGATAAATATTCATTTGTTGGATAGAATAAAGAAGTTTTGAAAATATAAAGTCGTGTTGATTAGATTGACGCCATTTTGACGTAAACGATATTTATATCGATTTTATACGATTTCGAAATGAATTGAATTGAAAACGATTTCGAAATGAATTGAATTGAAAACGATTTCGAATTGAATTGAATTGAAAACGATTTCGAATTGAATTGAATTGAATTGAAAACGATTTCGAAATGAATTGAATTGAAAACGATTTCGAAATGAATTGAATTGAAAACGATTTCGAAATGAATTGAAAACGATTTCGAAATGAATTGAACTGAAAACGATTTCGAAATGAATTGAATTGAAAACGATTTCGAAATGAATTGAATTGAAAACGATTTCGAAATGAATTGAATTGAAAGCGAATTCGAAATGAATTCAAATTGAATTGAATAGAAATGAATTTTAAAACGAATTTATAAAGAAGAATTCAATTTTGATTTGAATTGAAATGGAAGTTGAAATTGTTTTGAAACGAATGTAGAACTATTTATAAAATTCGTTTTAAAAGGAAATCGACGAAATATATATAATATATATATATTATATATATAATGGCCTGAATAGAACGCGCCGCGCCGCGGTAGTTCGTGAATTTCGACCATTTATTTCAAACGGACATTGCGGGAGATCCGACCGTCGGATTCTCCTAAAACCGGAACCGTTGGGTTCGTATCGAAAAGAGCTTTCCAATGAATATTAGAAATTTGAAATCTAACGGTTGGATTTGGAGTTATGTCCAAATCAAATTCGAAAAAGGTCGCTGTAAGTGCAGTTCGATGGCCGTTGTTGGAAATCGACTGTACGGGCCTTGGTAAAATTATTAAAAATATCTATAATTTGTGTAAAATCATAATATATGGATTGGAAAGAGTTGAGCTGGAAAATTCCACATTTGAAAAGATAAAAATAGATTTTTATCGAAATAAACTAGTTTGAACTAAAATTAAAATCAATTTATTTTTGAAATAAATAAATTGAATTTGAAAGTGATTTTAAAAATAATCAATACTCCCAATACGTGGATTGGACTGGAGTTGAATCGAAATTATCTTCAGGATATTTCGATGTTGGATTTCGTGACTATACAAATATTGTTATGGGGATTTGAAAGATATATTTTATATCGCTATTTCCAATACGATATATGTTGGTTTCAGAATTTGATATTGAATGAAAGCCGATATATTTTCTATTCAGAGCCTTGTATTTAATATCAAATGTGATTTGGGTTTATCGTGAATCGTGTTTTAGAAGACATTGGTTCTTTAACCCAGTTAAAGGCAAGATATCGATTTTTGAGAAGATTAAAACTAAGTGGAGTTTTAATGAATCTTTAATTAGATTGAAAAAGGAAGTGATTATTTAAATTATCAAATCTGAAAGGTGATCGAGAATGGAGTACCACCAGTTTTGCTCCAAAGCGATAGTTAAATCTTTAATTAGATTTGAACGTGAAATGGTAATTAATTTTACCGATAACACAGTGGTGTTAGATGTGGAGTATTACCAGTTTTCTCCATGGGATATATAGGTTGGGATTGGGAAATAAAATAATAATTACTTCGGTGTGGTTCGCTAATCCCGACTAGTTTGGAAAACCATAATATGGTTTGAAATGATATCCAAAGGAAGATTAAAGAATAAATTTAGAAGAATTTATCTTGGATAAAATTAATGGGAACCTTTCCCTAAAAATGTGATTTTGTGAATAAAAGAATATTCCGAATTGGAATGAGGCGTTTGATGTGTTTGTGTAACATTTGTTTATCATATACGTGGGTTATTCAGAAAGGCCGGGTTTACACCCATTCTGAATAACCGATTCGACGAGATGTCGAAGATGAAGACGGTGGTTGAAGACCGGAAGTCTTCACATCGTTTGGATAATTACTGACGATCCTGATTGGGCTGTACACCCAAGAGGATGGAAATAGTTGGTGGTCGTCCCGACGTACTTGGAGATGGATGGATATGCGAGGAAAGTGCCTCCGGTTTCGTTCAGACCTAGAACGGACTTGTAAATGGATGGTGTGTCTGACATTGTATTCCTTTATATTGTATTTGTTGATCTCTGCTAAATATATATCTGTTTGGCGGCGGAGAATTTATTCTCTTGCTTAACGCCCTTCTCTGAGACATATGAGCTCAGAGGTTATATATTGGCAGAAATCAGTGGTACGATATGGATTGATAGTGTGGCATACTGAGATGCAGTGATCCAAACTTTTGTTGAAAAGCAAAGTTTGGTGGTTGATGATCAAAGCGCAGCTGATATAGCATGGCTTTGTGTATAGCGTTGATCCGCGAGCCTCACAGCCCGGGATGGTGGTAAACTGATGGTTTGATCAGTATACATTTTTAGTGTAGTGGATTCGGTCGACCGATATTGAGCTTCGTGCTCGGAGGGATAGAGTAAGCGGTGTTTTCTCTTGCTGGGACGTAAGCCGCGGTGATACTTGAGTCCCAAAAGTGCGGATGTGCATAGCGGTGTTATCTCTCGCTGAGACGTAAGCCGCGGTGATTTGTACTACGCGATCGATCTTTCGAATCAGGAGCCACCATGATGGAAATCCAATTTCCAATACGTGTATTTCGGCTTTATTTGTAGAGCCTAGTATGGCGACATAGTGGGATGGGGCACTCATGCCGTCTATGATTTATATTTATGATTGAAATTGTTTTTGACACTATACACTTATTATAGTATCAAAGGATTTGTTTTAAACGTATCAAGCATGTTTGGCTGTTATAAGGTAAAACCCTATCCTCCGGCTTGCGTTGCATTGTGTGATGGGACCTGGGTCTTATAATAGCTTCATTTTTCGAAAAAAGCATTGCGCTGTTTATTCTATGCACTAGTATTCTTGGAAGGAAACCCGTTCCGTGTTATACGGCGTGGTCCCTTGAATTACTCTCTTTTAATGTAAAGTTTTAAATAACTGTTTTAGTTCTCACACCAGTCACATGACTGACCTGGAGTTTATTGTTTTAACCTAAACTCTGGGTGCCCTTATTTTCGGCACGGGCAGCTAGTAGTTTTGGTTTTGCAGATTTATATTCACAGGATCCTGGTTTACAGCTGGAATGATATCCGGAAAGCTTTGTATCCGTATATCTCTTCTAGTTGTGTATTATATTATTTTCCGCTGCTATGTATTTAAATGTAATTTAAATCTCTGATATTTCTGTGTAATATTCATTTATACTCTGTATATTCTTGTAATCTGATGCATTGTTGTAATAACAGTGAAATGTTCTTCTGTTTGTGTTCTGATTTGTCTTGTCCTCACAGTAATTCGTTCTTTCTCATCTCTTCGGAGACCGGGGAAGTTTCGGGTCGCTTCATTTGGTATCAGAGCTTTGGTATACAGAGCTCGAGAACAAGATACATTAGAACCATACGAAAGAATTCATCAGATATTGGATTAGCAATATCCGATTAGAATAACTCGTTAGAGATAGGATCAGTAGTATCCTAGAACGGGTGTGAAGAGTATATTTTTCAAATGAAAACAATTTTGTTTTGAAATTTAAATCGTTTTATACGTATTTGAATATTTATTTATTTTGAATATGGACAATCGAGTATATATAGATTTCGCGTATACGCGTCATGAACATATAGTCGAAGTTTTAATATACTGGATAGATATAGAGTCACATTCTAGACACCCGGGGATAATTCTGGTGATGTGGCCACATCATCAGTATTTATATTCGTGTTTCGAAGGTGTGATATCTATATATTTCCATTAGGCTGGTGTGAGAACCAAAACTTATATAGTTAGAACACATTGTTGTGAATTGGCATCAAAACATGATTTTGTATATATATATATATCAAAGTTATGAATTTGAAACTCTAATTCACTAATTGATTGATGTTTGTGTTGGTTGTTTATTTGTTTGCTATTTTTGAACCATTATGCCTAATTGTACCAAATATTGAATTATATTGATAATTGGATGCGTTTGCTTGCATATACATATACTTACATTGAACAGGTCATAGCAAGGAGGCTAGAGCCGAAGAATAAAATTTGTTTGCCCGACAAATAGGTACATGTTTACTATAATTTACTGTTTGTTTGGGTGATGATGATTTTATGAGCCTATTGGCTAGCCGCTTGGCTTTTTCTTTTTCTTTTTGAGATCTGAAGGACCGGGGAAGCTATTTGAAATTCCCCGATG